>CANSZD010003118.1:2535000-2957500 GCA_947648045.1 Beta corolliflora | reverse complement strand
CGAGGTTAGTTTACGTGTTTTGTCTTGCAGGACATTCAACCGGCTTACTAATCAAGGGAGATATCGGTTTACTCCCTACCATTTATTCCATACCGGAACAATTGGCGCTAGAAGGAGGGGAGAACTGTACCTTGGTCTTAAGCCACCATCGATCCAGCCCACTTACTCGCCCTATGGATGTCGGAAACGGATGAGAACAATACTATTTTGGGAGGCGCACCTCCCGGGTTCAAGACCCCACAGCCAATGGTGGGATCTTCCAAGCCCACTGCGGAGGGGGAGAAAGGAACCACTAAGGTTACACCTCCCAACGTGTTCGAGGCGCTGCAACACATGTTCAGCCCCGAACAACTCAGAAGTGCCGCCGAGGTCTTTCAGGCCATGGCGAGCCAAGCACCGCCAGCGGGTCACGCTGACAAGCGCCCCCCAACGCGGCCGTATAGCCCTGTCAGAAAGATGCGGTCCATGATAAGCGGCCGGCACGGTGAACCAAGCCGGCAGGACCCAGAACACATCGAGCATTCGAAAACTCCCACGGAGCCGGTGGGGGATGGATACGCGGATGAGCAACAAGACACTGAAGTCCAACACTCATCCCAGCCCTCCAGGAGGGATACTGAGTTTACCCGCCGCACAGCGCCGGTATCTCTCCGAAACTCTCCTTTTTCAACTGCTATACTCCATGAGCCCATGGAGAAAATTAAGATGCCGACATGCAAGTATGACGGTAAGACGAATCCTGAGGATCACATCTCCGCGTATGAGGGGCACATGCTGCTATACACCGACACTGATTCGGTATGGTGTAAAGTGTTCCCCTCAACCGTGGCGGGCTTAGCACAGACTTGGTTTAAGAGCATTCCTCCGTCAACCATAGCTGATTTCCGGCAGCTCATGGCCATGTTTGTGACCCACTTCGTCAGCAATAAGCGGAGGGAACGAACAACCGGCGAGCTGATGTCTATCAAGCAGGGCGAGAAGGAAAGCCTGCGAGATTACATCGTCCGCTTTAACTCTGAAGCCGTCACCATACCCAGCCTACAGCAAGAGGTAGCGGTCCTAGCATTGATGACCGGCCTGAATGAGGGTACTGCCTTTAGAGAGAAAAAGACAAGTACCGGAAGGACAAGAAGTCCGACAACTCGGGAAGGCGAGGGGAGGAAAGCAACTCGGTTAAAAAAGGGCCAGGAAGGAAGGCCGAACCGGTATCATGACTATATACCCCTAACGATGTCTAGGGCCGAGATCTACGAGCTGCACAAAACTGATGATAAGTGGCAGCGTCCCCGTAAGATGTACTTCAAAGGTCGTGACAAGTCCAAATGGTGCGATTTCCACCGGGATCACGGTCATGTGACCGACGATTGCAAGGATTTGAGAGATGGGATAGAGGACCTGGTACGAAGAGAGGATATTTCAAGCAGTATCAGGCCCGACTTGACCGGGAAAGGTCGCCAAGAGAGAGGTCACCGAGAAAAGGTGACGACAGCAAGAAGCCCGTCAAGGAAAGGATAGCTGAGATACATGTCATCTCAGGAGGACCTGTCCATGGGGGAAGCATTCACGGTGCTAAAGCCAGCCTGAAGGAGGTAAGACACCAAGTGAACTTCAATAATACGGGTAAATGGCCGAAGCCACCGACCATGCCATCCGTGTCATTCACGGCAGAAGACGCTAAAGGGATCATCTATCCGCATGATGACCCTCTAGTAGTATCCCTCCAGATTTCGACGGCAAGGGTCCACCGTATCCTGGTGGATGGCGGCAGCTCCGCTAACATTCTCTTTATGCCCACGTTTGAAAAGATGGGCCTGGGGAGGTCATGTCTGAAGCAGGTCTCATACCCGGTGATTGGTTTCACAGGGGCTTCTGTCGTCCCCGAAGGGACCATAAAGCTACCGGTCAGATTGGGGGAAGGATCCCAGTCCAGAGACCTGCTGGTGGAATTCTTGGTAGTGGACGTGCCGGCCGCATACAACGCCATTATAGGACGGCCATTAATCCACGACGCCCAGGCTGTGGTATCCACCTACCATTTAACGATGATTTACACATCAAATCTCGGCAAGCCGGAGAAGTTGAAGGGGAATCAAGAGTCAGCTAGGGCATGCTACCTGATGGCTCTAAAAAATTTCAACCACAAGCGACCAACCGAGTCCCCGCCGTCGGAGAGGAAGAGACGGCGTGCGGAGAATAAAAGATTTGTCTATGGAAAACTTTGAGGGAAGGCCGGTAGATCTACCGAGACCCAGCCCGGAAAGGGAGATTGAGGAAGTCAGTCTCGAACAAGATAGGCCGGAAAGGACAGTTAAGATCGGGTCCGATCTGGCCGATAAGGTCAAAGTCAATCTGATCAGTCTGCTGAGAAGCAATGCGGATGTCTTCGCGTTCTCAGCGGATGAGATGTCGGGAATCGATCCCACCTTCATGGTACATCGGCTGAATGTCAGCGAGGATGTAAGGCCGGTGAAGCAAAAAAAGCGCAACTTCTCAGCCGAGAAAAACGCAGCTATCAAGGAAGAAGTCGATAAGCTGCTAGAGCCCGCCTTCATTGAGCCATGCGACTATCCGGAATGGCTGGCAAACGTAGTGATGGTGAAGAAAGCCAACGGGTCCTGACGGATGTGTGTGGATTTCACTGACCTCAACAAAGCCTGCCCAAAAGACTGCTACCCGTTGCCTAGGATCGACCAGCTGGTTGATTCTACTAGCGGCCATGCGCTGCTAAGCTTCAAAAGCTACCTATCAAAAGCTCGTAGACAAGATATTCGCGCATCAAAAAGGCCGGAACGTCAAAGTCTACGTTGACGATAGCATCGTTAAAAGCTTGACTCAGGAAGATCATATCACAGACCTCGAGGAAACATTCGCCACTCTGCGAAAATATCAGATGAAGCTTAACCCTAAAAAATGCGTATTTGGGGTACGATCCGGTAAGTTCATCGGCTTTATGGTCAGCGAAAGAGGAATCGACGCTAACCCGGACAAGGTCAGGGCGATAAGTGAACTACCGGAACCGAAGAGTATCCGAGATATCCAAAAGCTGACCGGCAAGATGGCTGCATTAACAAGGTTTGTATCCAAGTCGGCTGAAAAGGCCCTGCTATTCTTCAAGGTTCTGAGAGGTAATAAGAAGTTTGAATGGAAGAATGAGCAGAGGCAGGCCTTTGAGGCCGTTAAGGAACATTTCAAGAAGTTACCGACTATCACCCGACCCGAGATGGGGGATAAGTTGCAATTATACGTCTCGGTGTCGGCTAAAACAGTAGCAGCAGTACTGCTGGTGGAAAAGGATAGGCAGCAACATCCTCTCTACTTTGTGAGCCACGTCTTGGCGGGAGCAGAGTAGAGGTACGAGTTGCTGGAGAAGATGGCATACGCCGTGCTGATAGCGGCTAGAAAGCTGCGACCATCCTTCGACTCACACACCATCTAGGTACTCACAAATCAGCCATTAGAGAAGGCGCTCCATAAGTTAGATACAACCGGCAGGTTGCTGAAATGGGCAATAGAGCTGTCCAAGTTTGATATCGAGTATCGACCGCGAACAACTATCAAAGCACAGGCTTTGGCCGACTTCATTGTCGAGACCACAGGTGATGAGATCGAAGAACCTGCCGGCACCTGGCAGATATTTGTGGACGGCTCAGCGGCCCAAATAGGGGCAGGCGCCGGGGTGGTCATGACGTCTCCCGAAGGAGACATTTTCGAATATGCCGTCCGTTTTGGATTTAGGGCGTCCGATAACGAAGCGGAGTATGAAGCCGCAATAGCGGGAATCAGTTTGGGCATAGCGTCCGGAGCAAAGAAAATAAGGATGACAACGGATTCCCAGCTCATATCAAGCCAGATCGAGGGCACCTACGAAGCTAGGGAGCCGGTAATGCAGAAATACCTGCAAAAGGTAAAGCAAATAACGGCTCCACTACAAAGCTTCGAAATAGTACTGGTCCCCCGCAAAGAGAATATGGCAGCCGATGCCCTATCAAAGCTGGCAAGTTCAAGCACCACAGATCTCAAGCGCAGCGTCATGGTAGAAATGCTGCCGGAAAGAAGCATAGACACTGCCGAGGTAGAGGTAAACGAAGTTACTCAGAAGAAGGAATGGTACGACGACATATTGGCGTACAAAATGACTGAAAGTTTACCCACCGACAAGATGGCGGCAAAAAAGCTGAAAAGAGAGGCTATCTGGTTCTGTGTCTTCCAAGGCCAACTGTACAAGAAAGGTCTTTCACTCCCACTCCTGAGGTGCGTAACGTCCTACGAGGCCACGAAGATAATTGAAGAAATCCACGAAGGGATATGTGGAAACCATATTGGGGGAAAGACGCTTGCACTGAAGGCCCTAAGAGCTGGTTTTTATTGGCCGACAATGTTGATGGACGCACATGCATACGTGAAAAAATGCAACAAATGCCAGAGGTTCGCACCTGTCATACATCAACCGGCAAACGACTTCCAGCCGATCCTGAATCCAATCCCCTTTGCTCAATAGGGGATGGATATCATAGGACCATTCACGCCGGCATCGGGAGGAAGAAAGTTCCTGATTGTCGGAATCGACTACTTCACAAAGTGGATTGAGGCCGAACCAACTGCAAAGATAACGGCTAATCAGGTTAGGAAGTTCATCTGGCAAAACCGCATCACAAGGTTTGGGATTCCTATGGGAATAATCATGGACCATGGCGTCCAGTTTGACTGCGGGCCAATAAAGAACTTCTTGAACCCGTACGGCATCAAGTTTGCATACTCATCCGTGTGTCATCCCAGAGTAATGGTCAGGCCGAGGCCGCCAATAAACAAATCCTCAACGCCCTGAAGAAGAAGTGTGATGATTTGAAGGGTGCCTGGGCCGACATGGTCCCAGCGGTCCTATGGTCCAACAGGACCACCGAAAAGGAAGCAACAGGGGAGACCCCGTTCAGATTGGCGTTCGGGGCCGAGGCGGTGTTACCAGTCGAAGTCAGACTGCCAAATTGGCGGATCCTAAACTACGATCCGGAACTGAACGATAAGCTGCACCGGGAAGACCTAGACCTCCTGCCAGAAATAAGACTCGCGGCAGAGCTCAGGTCGGCAACATATAAAGACCGGATAAGCAAGTCCTACAACAAAAGAGTAAGAAGTCGGCCGATTGAGAAGGGCGACCTGGTGCTCAGGCGCACAGTGGCTACCGGAAATGCTCATGCAGAGGGCAAGCTGACGGCCAACTGGGAGGGACCCTACCTCGTGAAAGAGGAAATAGTCCCAGGAGCTTACCGGCTGGAAGATATGTCAGGAAAGCTACTCAAGAACAGCTGGAATGCCAGCGTGCTCAAAAAGTATTTTGTATAATCATGTTTCCTAATCTAGTTACATAGAAAGAATAAAGCGGCACTGTTGCCATATTCAGCATTACTTTGCTTGAATTAATGATTAGCCATTTTTAATAATAAGTTTCTATGAACATATTACGTGTGCGAATTATTCAAAATACCTTGACGGCCAATGATCTAAGTAGATCTGCCGTTAAGGAATACCGAAATAATCCATAATTAAACCCCCTTGGTAGTCAATGCCTTGACAGTCAATGATCTAAGTAGATCTGCTGTCAAGGGGAGGAGAAATAAGCAAATTCCTTGACGGTCAATGACCCACGTGGATCTGCCGTCAAGAGAAGCCAACAATACCAAGGCCCCTGGCGGTCAACGACCTTAGTGCATCTACCGCCGGGATAAACCATGCAAGCTTGGAGCAAAGAGTGAACTGCCGGTCAATGACCCTCATAGATCTGCCGGCGGGGAAACATTCTATTTCATAAACGGTCAATGACCCTTGTGGATCTGCCGGAATGCAATAGTAAAATAAGACTATTTCCGGTCTACGAACCCATGCGGATCTGCCGATAAGATAAAAGAAAATGAACGGCGAATCAAACAGCAAAATCATTGCGTAACCGACACAAGAGTTGGTAAAATAACTTTCATTAATACGAAAATCAAAGTTACAACCTAGTCTAACCTAGGAGCAAAAAGAATTAAAAACCCGGGCCACGCCCACGAAGGCCGGGACGGAAAAGTACAGGGGAGAAAGAAACCTAAACTAAGCGACCTGGGCAGCATCAGAGGGGGGAACCTTGCCGTCGTCGGCAGCTGATTCAGGTCTGGGGCCGTCAGGGCTCTTGTCAAGAACGACAACGTTGTCAGTAGGGTCATCCTTGATTCCCAAATCAGCTTGTTCACCAGTAGCCTCAGGCTCGGCTTCCTCAAACTCAGCCCGGGGGTCGGCATTGGCGATGTCGGCTTCAGTCACCCCCAGGTCCAACTCTTCATCCTCCATCGGAGTCTCGAACTCCCGGCGACCATGGGCCTCCTCAACCTGACCCCAGTCTAAATCCGGAAAGGTGTGCCGGGTACACCGCATGGCAGCGGCCCAACCCCCGTTGTACCGGTTGGCTAGGCGGTTGACAAAATCAATGGACCGACGGTATTCGGCCACCGCGTTTGACTCCCGGCACTTTGCAGCTGTCAGCTCCTCCTTCACCTTCTGAAGCTCAACATCCTTGTTTTTCACAAGGAGCCTGCAGCTGGCGGCCTCCGATTTAGCGGTCTGAAGGTCGGTCTTGGCCTTACCCAGGTCGGTCTTCAGCTTATTTCTCTCGTTGGTGACGTTCACCAACTCTGCATTCTTCGCGGTAAGCTGATCCTGGGTGGCCTGATGAGCATTAACCTCACCAAAGTAGGCACCCTGAAAGTACCGGTAAAGATCACAGAGTTCTTTACCGGAATGCGCCGTCTGCACAGGGAAAAAGGAAGAAGTCAGGCAAAGATGACTGACATAAAAACATTAAGGCATTGAAAAACATCTTACCAGGGCTAGGTTGTGAGCATGAACAGCAGCAGCGGCCTGGACCTGATCGACCGGCATGTCGTACTTCAGTTGGAGGCCCTTCAAGAGCCGGTATCCCAGGTTACCACCCTCGAGAGGACGGTCAAGTAGCAAAGACTCGTCATCAAGGACGTTGAGCCTGGGTTGAAACAACTGACCGTCATGCACTAGGGACCGGGACCAACTCTCCCGAAGGAGCTCCGGTACCTCCACTTCAGCCTGCTCAATGAAATCGGTCTTCCGCAAGCGTGCAAAAGCCTCCAGTTCAAGGATCATGGCCGGTAGAGTCAGTTGCTTATAAATTTTGGGCCGTAAGGACGAGGATCCCTCCTCAGCAACTCGCCCAGACAATCTGACTTGGGGGTCTTTCTCAGCAACAAAGACCTCCTTCTCGGCCTTCTCCTTGCGTGAAGTTTTGAGGGGAGGACGCTTTGTATCTTTGTCGTCCTCTCCATCAGCCTTCCTCTTTTGAGGAGCAGGAGTAGCCTTCTTAGGAGGAGGCGGGAAAACCAGATCACCACCATCACCGCGACCGGCACCCCGGCTTTGCTTTCAACCCCGGCCGCCGATGCTGGGGGGAATAGAGGTGAATCTCTTGGCAGGCTTGGGAGGCATGTTGCTGATCGGTATGAAGCGGATGTTTAAGTGGAGAGCATCCCGAATTAAATGTTCGTGGCCTGAAAAGAGAAAGAAGGCAGTTAGATACATTAGCTGAACAAATAAAATATACGTACAAGTAAATAGTAAAAGGAGCACAGAGCTGGTAGGGTCCATGGTTACCGTGAGGATCAGATTGGCAGAAGCCAAGAGCTGAGAGGGGCGCATTGCCCAAGATATACTTGGTGTGCGGCAGCTAGGTTAGCGGTACAGGAACTGACTTGCCGCCTTTGGGTCCTAGCATGGACGACGCGTCAAAAAATTTATATGCCTCCAGTTCCCGGTGTGTGAGACGCTGGTCGGGAATGTGTTCCATCCTGGGGCGGGGCTTCGTCCAATACCGGCGAAGAGGAAAATTACCTGGCACTCGAACCCAGAAGAAACGGGGTTGCCAGTTTTTCAGAGATGTTAGCTTCGGATACACCGTTAGCTTTTTGGGCCTGGTGTACATAGACATCCATCCACCTTGGCCGAGTTCCTTGTCGGCCTTTGACTTTTTCCTCTTGCCTTTCCCCTTGCCCTTGGCAGAACCGTCTTCTTTGATCCAATGCAGTTTCCGGAAGAGGTTCAAGGTCTCCGGAAATCTTTTATACCGGACGGTCCAGGCATAGGCAATCAAATTACGCCAAGAAAGCGGCGTCAGCTGGGACAAGCAGATGTTCCAGGCCTTGAAAATCTTCACTATGAAGGGGTCCAGAGGAAACCTCAGCCCAAAATCTAGCATGTGGGCATAGACCGCCACATGCCAGGCGGGCAATCTGTCACCCGACATCCCTCGGATGGCATCACCAATTCGTATTCATCAGGAAAGGCGAAGTATTCGGCTCCCTTTCGGCAGAAGTGGCTAGTCAATGCCGTCCTTCTCTAGCTTTTGTCAATCTGAACGGAGGACGGACTGCCGACCTCACAGGGAGGCATATATAGATCGTCTAGTGTTTCGTTGTCGTCCTCCGGGATGATCTCTGGTGGATCTTCGTCATCTTCGGCTTCCAAAGATGCCGACTCTTCGTCTGACAGCAGGTCGCGCACGATACTGGCGACGTCTTCTGAGGCAACAGAGGATGCCTCATCGGCCCAGCCGGCGTCATCATCCCTATAGCTATCAGATGAGATGGAGTGAGGCGCGGTCTCCCCAAGCATCTTAGCCGGTATGGGACTGAGGGGACCCTTAGAGGTGCCGGTCAAGGGCGGAAATAATAGGGAGGAGCGTTCTGCTATCCCCAGCATGGTACCGTACTGGCCGGATACAGGTACTCCTACGGCTTCTCCAAAAGCCTTAATGGAGGTAAGGGGAGAGGCATGCAGTGTTGGCTTTTTGAGGGTCCTACCGAAAGTACTACAATCATGGCCAGATTTACTCCTACGTTCATTAAGAGGATTTCCTACTGGCGAGTCATTGGACAGGGTAAGGCTAGCGGGCTTGCTATCAGAATTAAAGTCGCTATCGGTCAAGGATTGGGGGCTTTCAGAAATATTTTGAGAATCAGAATGAGAAGACATGATTAAAGGCAGCAATTGAATAAAAAGAGGTTCGCTGAAATACCTGGAAAGAGGAAAAAAAAAGCGGAAGCTGGCGCCAAAAGTAGCCGGTAAGAGAAATTGGTCACAGCCCGAAATGTCACGACGAAAAGCTGGCAACTGGAAGGACGTTAGGTCTCGAAGAATGTAATGAGAATAGATGTTTGAGAGTTTGAAAGCGATGAGAAAGTGTGAAAATGCGTTGGGCAAAACACTATTTATAGAAGGCTTCATGGCTTGGATTGAGCGACGTTTCGTCTTCCCGTCCCGATGATGCCACGTGTATTTCGAGCTCAGAAACAGCTGTGTTCAGCTACGGACGTTCTGGTTAAATCAGCACGAGGATCAAGACGACGATTCGCATTCCGTTAACTAACCCTGTTACCGGACATTTCTAGACGGCTTCAGGTAGAGATTCTGATTTTCCTACCATCCATAACGGTTCAATGCTAATTAAGCAGGATATTCCTGTACCAGGCATACCGGCTTGGGGGCTAGTTGTATGGGGGCTATGCAAGTTTCTTACCGGTCCAGATAGACCGCCATTGACCGTTAAGGTCACCTTAGTTAAGGAAATCTCATATTACTGGGTATGACATAACCAAATGCCGGCATATTATCCAAACCGGTATCTATCACCAGGGCCATCGTCAGATGGGCCTGGATTGATCCAGTGTTTACTCAATGCGCCTATGGGCCTAAAGATAAGTATCAAGAGAGGATAGAATTGTATCCAACCAATAGGAGCAGAGTCCTACCTTGCCAAGGACACTGCCGGCTCCTATAAATATCCCCATGATCCGAGTCATAAGGTACGTTCACATATACTAATACACTCTACTTGAGACATCCCGTCTTTATCCCTAATTGACTTAGGCATCGGAGGGGGGTTCCTCGGATCAACCCCCGAGGTTAGTTTACGTGTTTTGTCTTGCAGGACATTCAACCGGCTTACTAATCAAGGGAGATATCGGTTTACTCCCTACCATTTATTCCATACCGGAACATTCAACTTTCTTCATATTCTATTGTTTCTCGTCCTTTATTGTTTGTGTAACAATTATTAGAGCAAATGAAAAGTAAAATCTTGGTTCTTGTAGAAAAAATGGACGGAAATGCTCACCAGTGTTATTGGCATATCTTGCTATGACATGAAGAACAGTCTCACCACGGTCATTGACATCCTTAATGTCTTTGCCATTTAGAAGTTCCGCTGAAAATATAACTTGGTAATTACACAACCGTGCAGCTTCATGAAGGTACGTATTTCCTTTAGAATTTCTCACCATCCATGGCGGAGGACCTTCTAGATAATATTCACTCACATTATATGTCCAAATATTGAGACAAAGTTCCAAGAAAGTGAATGCTTCATTAGTGAAAAGCCCAGCGGCGAGATGTAAAGGTGTATCGCCTTTCGAGTCCTTCCAGCTCATGAGCCTATGACTGCCATCGAGAACACATTCAATGAGGGGTATATGATGACGCCGAAGGGCTATGTGAAGGATATTACTTCCATCATGGGATTGACAATCCAATGAAAACCAACGATCAACAAGTCTTAATTTTTCAATATAATCCACATCTCCTTTTGTTGCTGCCTCATAAAGATTATCATCCATTATACGTGCCAGACCAGCTTGTTCTATTAGTTCTTTCTGTCAAGATAAAAGCAACAAACAACTATTATAAACTGACAAACGTACCATATGATTCATGAGGAAAAAATAATATACTTCCTCCGTTCTGTTTTAAATGAAATGTTTGTTTTTTTACGCAACCCAACGCGCTTCTTTAATCATTAATATCTTTAGTTGTGCACACTTAAAAAATATAAAAAAGTTATAATTTGATAGTATGCATCGAGACGAATCTAACAAGATCCCACTTGACTATGTTTTTCTTTATATGATGGCGATAAATTGGAGTCAAAATTGATCAATGAATAGTGTCATTTCACCCCAATGTTTCATTTAAAACAGAACGGAGGAAATATATAAAAAAAGTAATCTTGCCATGGGTTGGTAACCCATATGAGACAGATAGAGAGAGTGATATTAATTTCAATATTTTGTCCCTTCAACACTTATCATATATCCTCTCTATCTCTCTCATGAGGGTTGCCAAACCTTAGGGTGAATCTATCATTGTCCATAAAAGAGTACATACTAGGTTTGCTGGAATGCCTTGTTCACTTGTAATCAAGTGCATGATTGAATTTCCCTGCTTGTTCCTTGTTCCTTTCAACGCCCTTGTAAAACTTGATGATTTTACCTTGACATAATGGCTAAAGAAATAATGTGCAACCTCAAAGTTGTGATTCATGATGGCAAGATGTAATGGTGTGTTTCCATCATCATCTTGTGATAATATCAACTCATCAGCTCCAGGATATCTGCTAGGGAGCATTTTCCAAAATTGTATTAACCTTTCCAACTCAGCCACCCTACTGAAGGCTGAAGTACATAGATGGTGCAACACATTTCTACCTTTATAATCACTAATTTTTATTGATTTAGGATAATTGCCATTAATATCAAAAACTTGTTTAACCCGACCAAAGTGTGCCGCTCTTAAAATAGGGGTTAAGCCATCTACATCACGAATATACGCAGCAGTTTCGCATTCATCAAGAATCATATGCTTGTTGTCCCTTTCTTCCACATCAAGCCCTACAAAGGCAGAAGTACAAGTTATTTTTCTTATACGAACATCTCAATCAGGTATTTTTGCCTTCCAATTTTTATAAAATACTTCGCCGTTTTATAATAATTGCAACATACTCCACTGACACATTTTAAAAAAAAAACCATGTGAAGAGGAGAGAGAGATAGATCAGATAGATAAAAAGTGGGAACCATGTGATATGAGAGCGATATAGAGAAGATATTACCAAAAAAGGATTTGTCACAATTAATATGAAACTTATAAATAAGGAAAACGTTGCAATTAAAGAAGAACAGAGGAATTATAAATAATCTTGTCCTCGACTCCTAGTAAAAAAAGTATCCAGAAGTTCACTGTTCATGTAAACCATTTGGGTAAAAAGCCAGAACTTCAAGTATTTCTTCGCAAACTGAGAAGTACTTATTACTCCCTCCATTCTTTTTTAATTGCAACAATTTGATTTTTGTATTATTCACATACTTCACTTTGAGCATCAATAGTAATTTATACGTAATAAAAAGTATAAACATGCATTTATGATCTTGTTAAATTCCTCTCATCATATAGTTTCATGATATCAACTTTTTTATAATTTTAACGTATGGATAACTAAAGATATTGAAAAATCTAACCAATTTCTAGTTAAAGTTTCAAACTTTAAAGAAGTTTGGTTTTTGAAGAAGATCAATGATTGTTTTTCTTCTTCTGGTTTTGTTTTGTGTAATTCTTTCAGCAAAAGCTGCGCTTCTCTTACATTGCTCTTGGGACTTTAACCCAGTATAGATTATATAAACTAGCTATAACCAATCTTGTGAGCACAACTACGTGAAAGCTATCAAAATAGCAGCTAAAATACGGTTGCAATAACACACAAAGAATAATGAAAATATCTGTAAGTTGTACATTATCACTATGCACTATACATGTTCCTAACATATATTCTTCATTTTCTTCATCCCCTCCTCAAGTTGGACTTAGAATAGAAGAAAAGAGTCCCAATTTGCTACATAAAAACTTATGTTGCTATTCGGAAAGACCTATAGTCATGATGAGAGTCCCAAGTTGGATTTGAGTAGAAGATCAATGGACCTAACAAAAAAAGTAGAGAGAAAACCTTTCCCAGTATGTTTTCAAATATATATAGTGACAATCCTTGTTGAGATGTTTGGTTTTCTCATTGTAGATAGGGTTGTCTGCTATATGCATTGCAAGATTTGTTATTAGAGTACGTACAAAGAGATAGGCTTGGGAATCGTGATACTTAGATCAGCTAAATGCCATTAATCCAAACAATTTCACTAGTGGTTTGTGACATACTCCTATATTCAGACTCACAAGAAGATTCGGAAACAATTTTATGTTTATGTGTTTTCGAGGACACTAAGGAGCCTCCTCTAAAGACACAATAGCCTGTTAAACATCTTGTTGAGAAGACACATGCACCATTGTCTGCATCTGAATGAGCTATGAGGTGTAGAGAAGATTGACTATGATATAATAAACTCCGGTCTAATGTCCCTTTGAGATACTTTACTACATGTTATGTAACATCTCGATGTGGTTCCCTAGGACAAGCCATGAATTGGCTTAACTACTGAACTGAATATGAGATATCAAGTTTGCTTAAATTTAGGTAGAGGAGTTTGCCAATTAGTCTCCTATATTGCCCTGCATCCTGTGTGATTGTTCCGTCGTCTGTGGACAATTTCTCATGAGAGTGGAAAGGTGTGACTGCTGGTCTACATTCACTCAATCCTGTATGATGTACAAGATTAATGATGTACTTCCTTTGGTTGAGAAGAGTACCTCTCTCATTTCTAGATACTTCTAATCCTAAGAAGTACCTTAGTTTCCCTAGATCTTTCACTGTGAACTCCGGATCAAACTCTTGTTTGGGAGCCGATGTCAGCCTCATCATTGCATGTGATGAACAAATCGTCCACATAGACTAGGATGATACAAAAAATTTCAGAAATCTCTTTGTAGAACAAAGAATAGTATCTGAAAGGTTGAGAGAAGTTTCTAAGTTTTAAGAACTTAGCTCAATATTCCATTGCATGAATGCCTGTTTGAGGCCATAAAGACTTTTTTTGAGCTTTTACAATCTTGCCTTTTTAGTACCTTATTGTACCCATAAAAGAAGGCATTATTGGTGTATAGTTGATGCATCTGCCATCCTTGAATGGTTGCCAAACCTATCAGAATTCTTACTATTGCAAATAAGTTGGTATTATTTCCCTTGAGCTGCCTATCTTCCCTTGCTACTAACCTTGCCTTCAATCTCACAACATTGTCATGCTTGTCATGTTTCAGTTTGTAGACCCTATTTAGAGTCTAGAGTCTTCTTTCCACTTTGAAGATCACAAAACTCCCAAGTGCCATTTTGCTCAACCATCCCATGTGCCTACTAGATTCATTATATGTCATTGGCTCCACAATTTCATTACATTATTCAATGAAGTAATGTACATCATCATAATATTCTTTTTTCTTTGCCAGGTAAGTAAGTGTAGTATAGCACCAAAAACAATTTACATCCTAAGCTCTACCAAGTAGGAGAGAACTAACTAGGTTGGACCCCGACCCTCACAAACCCAAGGCAAGCAGCACAAACAACCTTCACCAACAACAACTTTAATCGTTCTTTAATCTATCAAACTAGCTCTATCATTTACTGAAATTTTCCTGGGCAAAACAACACTAGTTCTCATCAAAATCAAGCTTTTCATGCTCTGAACAACAACTTCACAGGCCTTCAGGTAGTCAAGTTTCAAATTACTTCATTTCTTACCCACTAAACTGCATATGCCAAAGCACAATAAACAGCAACAATAACTTTTCTTTGGAACTAAGATCTTCTACTCTTAGAGAGGAATATCAGCATCCTATTAAACCAGCTTTGAGAGTGTTGCACACCAATCCATCTCTGGACCATGGTCAAGCATTGTCTTGCATATTCACATTCAAAGAAAATATGTTGGTGGAATTTAACTCCATTCAAGCACAACACACATCCATCATCTACTCTAATGCCAACTCTTTTTATTCTGTCAGTTATTCTAAGCCTCTACTGCAAACCAACAAATAAATAAATCTATGTTTAGGTATGGACTTTTGTTCTTCTCCTTCCATTTTCTCATAGCAACATTTAATAAAGAACTTAGGCATGCTAATTAATCAGCTCATGCTGAGTGAACATAACTTTTACTTCTTCATTTATTTTGCAGACCTATTTCTAATACCAACGACAACTAGCATGGGGAGAATAACTCCACCAATCAGCCTCTTTCATATACACGCCATTCACCCATTTGATCTGAAAAATCTTGTTTAGAAGTTATCGTCCACACATACTTTGTCATGGTAGCCTTGTTCCACATCTGGATGTTTCTCACTCCCAAACCACCAACTTGCTAGGAATAACACACCTTCTTCCAAGCAATATTACTAGCTTTTGTGCTAAAATAATTTCCACTGCATGAATGCCCTACATACATGCTCAATCTCCTGCAACACAGTTCTTGGAAGGATTACACTTGAGCCCAGTAGATATAAATACTAAGCAGAACTGAATTTATCAATTGCAATATGCCAGTGTATATAGGATAGATTTCTTGAGCTCCAAACCTTAATCCTAGCCTATAATTTCTCAATCAAGACGTGACATTCAACTACAGTAACCATCCTTTCGGAAATAGGAACCTCCTAATACCTAAAAGGAATTCTACTGTGCCTAAAACCAGAAACATCTTTAAACCTCTGCACAGTACTCTGATCCACCCCATCTATATAAAACTCAACTTTCACTTCATTAACACTGTGAAAATAGCTGAAAAGCTTGGAGCATCAAAAACGCAGATGGCAAGTCACCCTTACAGCACATGAGAACATCATCCGCAAACACTAGATGATTTGCATCATAATATTTTTTTTTTCCACTTAGATTATGAGCAAAAAAAGATGGAGACAAATCATCATTTGTCACATTACTTGAAGGCAACTTGTAGTCATATGCCTCAACTAATTTTTCTCGGATGTGACGTTCCCTCATGGATCTTCTCACATGTGAAGTATGTGTAGCTAGTGGGGCCCGAATAGATGTCTGAGGTTGAACAGCTCCTTGTTCCTCATTCTTAGCAAACATATGATGTCATAACGATTTTCGTTTTTCTCTCGATGTAAACCCACTTTTTGCATCGTCGCCATGGCCGGGAAAACGAAATTCACAGCAAAATAAGAAGAGGGGTCCTTCGGGATCTACTCAAGGAAGGAAGACTAAACCAGTAGCAGAACTCCATGGAATTGAAGCTTTAATGGTGGAACCTCTGTCGCCAAAAAGTTCAATTCAAGAACTGCAACAACAACACAAAGATACGCATCAATTGTCTGAATGGCTCACAATAATGAAGAAGAATCAGAGTAGATATGAAGCAATTGATCAAGGTAACCCTCAATCGCGTAATTTGATCCATGAATTTGATAAATTTCAAAATGATGAAGTTACGGAACCGATTGTGAATGATCCTGTAATTGAACCTAAATCATCTAAGATTAAATTTGATTTAGAGGATGTTAAGGATGAAATTGCGTATTGGGAGAATGCAATAGTATGTTATGTTCTTGGAAGGATTTATCCGACGAATTTGGGGAAAATTGGGCATAGACAAAATTGCAGCAATTAGGAAAGGGTTGTTCATTGTTCGAATGACAACTTGGGAACAAAGAGATGCAATAATTGCAGGGGGATTTCAATTTTTTGACCGTAAGCCAGTGGTTGTTAAACCATGGCACCCTGAGATGGAGCTACAAAAAGAAAAAGTGAAAACAATTCCAATTTGGGTGCATTTGCCAAAATTGGAGTTGAAATATTAGGGGGAGAAATGCCTATTCAAGCTTGTTTTAGGGATTGGTAATCCAATTAGGATTGATCAAGCTACAAAAGCTAAAGATAGGCTGAATTTTGCTAGGGTCATGGTGGAAGTTCAGATTGATCAGGATTTTCCTAAGCAGATATGTTTTGAAAATGAAATGGGGTGTGAGGTTTCACAGGCAGTGGAGTATGAGTGGTTGCCTATCATTTGTGGAAAGTGCAAAGGTTTAGGACACACCATAGAACAATGTAATCATAAAAAGAAGAATATCAAGAAGCAATGGGTGGTCAAGAAGGTGGAGGATGAGGAGGGTTTTCAGGTTGTTCAGAGAAGGAATAGCCAGGAGAAAACAAAGGAAACTACAATCAAATCACATGTGACCATCAGGAATACTTTTGCAACCTTAAACATGGAAGAAGCAGGAAAGGTGCACAATGTAAAGGATGTGGAGGTGGATGAAAATATGGATGAAAATATGCTCTTAGAGGAGGAAATTGAGGATGATGAAGACCAGGAGGGGGAGCCTCCTGACCAGAATGGATAATATAGCATGTTGGAACATAAGAGGGCTAAATAGCAAGAAAAAACAAATTGTGGTAAGGAATTTTCTTCTTGCTCAAAATGTCAGACTATTTAGCCTTCTTGAAACAAAGGTTAAATCACACAATTTAGGTGATTTATACCTATCTTTATGTCCCGGTTGGTGTTTTTCTAGCAATATTGCTTGGCACAAAAGTGCTAGAATTGTTCTTGCCTGGCATCCTACAGCTTATCATGTGAACATTTTATTGTGTACTGATCAAATTATACACACTAAGGTTTCTGTTGTCAATGGTGGGAAGAAGTTTTACTGTTCCTTTGTATATGGACATAATGACAGAGGGGATAGGAAAGTGTTGTGGGAGGATATGGCAGCTATAGCTAGGACAGTTCATGGAGCTTGGGTTGTATTGGGTGACTTTAATGCAATAGCAAACATAGATGAAAGAGTGGGGCAGCCTGTGAGAGAAAGAGAGATTGTGGATTTGAGGACTTGTATGGATCAGTGTTAGCTTACAGATGTGAAGGCAACAGGGAGCTTTTATACCTGGACAAATAAGTAAGAAGGTACAAGCAGAGTGTTTTGTAAACTAGATAGAGCCCTAGGGAATGAAAGATGGTTTGAGGATTAGAGTGAAGCTGAGGTTAACTTTCTTCCAAAAGGAGAATTTGACCACTGCCCTATCATTCTTAGATCCTTTCCAAATGAGCAGAGAAGGAAACCATTTAGGTTCTTTAATATGTGGAGTGCTTCTCAGAAGTTTCTAGAGATAGTGGAAAGGGTTTGGAACACTCACGTTGATGGAACAAAGATGTTTAAAGTTGTGAGTAAATTGAAATTGCTTAAACCTGAGCTGAAATCACTGAATAAAGAAGAGTTTGGTGAAGTTTCAGTTCAGAATGCTAGCACTTATCAAGACATGATGCAGGCTCAACAACAACTTCAGGAAGATCCTACAAGTAATGAGTTGGCTGAAAATGAGAAACAGTGTAGAATGAGGTATATGGAAGCTCATCAACATTATCTCAATTTTCTTAGTCAAAAGGCTAAGATTAGATGGCTGGAAGGAGGTGATGAAAACACCAGGGTCTTCCATCAAAGCATCAAGATGAGAAGAGTTCAGAACAGAATGGGTTTCAACAGCCATAGAAGTCACTAAAGCTTTTTTGAACTTCTACCAAGAGCTACTGGGTAGTAGTGGTAGTACAAGAAGAATATAGCAAGCAATTATGGAGAAGGGGAAAATGTTGACTGATGAACAAAGTCAATGTTTATCTTTAGAATTTACCCCAGAAGAAATAAAAAAGGCTTTATTTTCTATACCTGATGACAAGTCACCAGGTTTAGATGGATACTCTAGCCATTTTTTTAAGAAGTCTTGGCAGATAGTAGGCAATGATGTCATAGCAGCAGTGCAAGATTTTTTTAGACATGGCAGAATGTTGTCTGAAGTCAATGTAACAGCCATCACATTGGTCGCTAAAATAAAATGCCCAGCTTCAGTTGGAGATTACAGACCCATAGCTTGCTGCTCTATCATGTATAAAACCATCACTAAACTTATCTGCTCTAGGTTAGGTCTGGTGTTACCTGATCTAGTTGCTCCTAATCAAGGAGCTTTTATTACTGGGAGAAACATCACAAATAATATTCTGCTTTGCCAAGATCTTGTGAAACGTTTCAATAGAAGCAGTCATCAAGGCTCTAGTGTGTTAATGAAAATTGATCTCAGGAAGGCGTATGACTCTATTGAGTGGAAATTTGTGGAAGATTTGTTGCGAGCTCTCAAGTTTCCTCCTCAATTCATCAAATGTATACTTGCTTGCATTACAACTCTCAGATTCACTCTTTCGATCAATGGAAGGATAGAAGGGTATTTTCCAGCCAAGAGGGGACTTAGACTGGGTGATCCCATGTCTCCCCTCTTATTTGTGATTTGTATGGACTATTTGTCCAGGATCCTCAGTTATATTGGAGATTTGGAGGATTTCAAGCATTTTGTAGGCTGCTCTCTGATGAAGCTGAATCATTTGTGCTTCGCAGATGATCTTTTAGTTTTTTGTAAAGGAGACACCAAGTCTGCATACTTGCTTCTTCAAGGCTTGCAATTGTTCTCAGAAACATCTGGTTTGAGAGCAAATAGTAGCAAATCAGCAATGTACAACACTGGCATCCCTGAAGCAGAAGCTGATAGAATTCATCATTTCTCAGGTTTTGCGAGAGAAACCCTCCTATTTAAGTACCTTGGTGTACCCATTTCTGCTAGGAGAATTAAAGCAGCAGATTGTGATGCTCTTGTTGATAAGATGACAGCTAGAATTAGACAGTGGAGCACAAGAAACCTCTCATTTGCAGGAAGGGCTCAATTGGTTAATGAAGTCTTAATGAGCATCCATAGTTATTGGGCTCAGATTTTCATTATTCTTCCTGTTGCTGTGATTAACAACATCAATAAAGTTTGCAGATTTTTTCTAGGGAAAGCAAATGATGTTAGAGGTGGCTATGTAAAGTGGGAGCAAGTGTGTTCACACAAGAATTCTGGAGGACTTGGCTTCAGGGATATTAGAACTTGGAACAAGGCAGCTGTTGGAAAGATTGTGTGGCATATTGGCACAAATAAAAATGATCTTTGGGTTAAATGGGTACATGTAGTGTATATAAAGACCCAAAATTGGTGGGACTATGTAGTGCCACAAGGAGCTAGCTGGGTTTTGAAATATCTTTTCAAAGTAAAAGAAGATTTGAAAAGGCTGCAAATTCAGAATTGGCCTGCTCAAACTCAGTATAAAATCAGTCAGGTTTATAAGCAGTTTGTTGGAGAGCAGAATAAGTTCTTTTGGGTGGATGGAGTATGGAATAGGATGTCCATTCCTAAGCATAAGTTTATCTTATGGTTAGGAGTGCAGGGGAGACTTCAGACTAGGGAGAAGCTTCACAAAATTGGGATTTGCCAAGAGGATCTGTGCTGTATATGTGGATTACAGACTAAAATACATGACCATTTGTTGTTCTCCTGCCCTTATAGCAGAAGACTAATGGAGATGGCTCTCACTTGGGTTGGAATAAGCTACAGACCCAGAACTTTATCACAATGGCTGATCTGGATAAGAAGAGCTTACAAAGGCTCAAAGACAAGAAAACAGGTTATACTTACTCTGATTGCAGCTGTTGGTTACCAAATTTGGAGAATTAGAAACATGGCTCTTTGGGATCATGTTGTTCATAGTGTAAATAGCAGCTTTCAAACTGTACAGTTTGTAGTGAAAAAATAGAATTTTATACTACTTACCTAAGAAATGTAGTTCTGCTGACAGAACTTGGATTGAGGGATTGTAATTTTTTTTTTTTTTTTGCTAAGTTGTTTTCTTAGCTGCTGAGTTGTATTGCTCTCTTTTATTGAGAGGGCTTAGGTTGTAAAGGCGATTTTGTTTGTTTTGATATAAATACTTACTTACTTACCAAAAAAAAACATATGATGTCCTTTCACAAGCTCCTCCTCTACTTCAGTGTGAATCTCCTTGTCATTGTTCATCTAATATGTACTAACTTCTAGCTTCAAACTGGTTATTGAATTACTTAGAGGCAATTGATTCATTCTTCCCTTAAGATCGATCATTCTAATTTCCACCTAAGTGAGTAAAATTAAGGAAAGACATTATATTTTTCTTAAAAATCATGTCTCTAGTTACAAAAGTCTTCCTTTTGTCTAGGTCATACAATTTATAACCTTTTTGACCATATGGATATCTATCCTATCAAGAAACTCATTATTATCCCTCTTTCATCAAATTTGTCAGAACTCTTATTGATTCCACTAGCATAACACAAGCAACCTATTATTATAAGGTATTCAGAGGAAGGAAGCTTTCTCATTAATCTCTTATAAGGTGTTTTCCACCCTATTTCCTTGCTAGGAAGGATATTGATGATGTGGGTAGCTGCTACAATGCGCTCTCACCAAAAGTATTTTGGTGCATGTATTCTCAATGCTCTTGTTGTCTCAAGAAGGAATTTATGCTTCCTTTCTACCTTACTATTGTATTGTGGGAACACGAGAACACTCTTTAAATTTTGATGAATCTAGCTCCTTTTCCGTATAATATCTCCACATTTTGCACAACCTCATTCTATTGCCACTTCTTATCATTTTCACCCAAGTATCAAACTAATTCTCAATGTGAGTTGGAAATTTTTAAAAAGTATCACTCACTTCGTCTTTTCGACTCACAAGGTGAGTCCATGTGACTCTATCGTAGTGGTCAACAATTGTGAGAAAATAAATTGCACCATAAATTGATATTAGGAGTTCTGTGAGCACCCCACGGATCAATGTGCATGAGATCAAAAATCCCTCTAACCATACTTTGACTAACAAGAAATGGTAATCTATGATGTTTGGCCACTGAACAAGTATCACACAAAAATAATTTTACAGAATGACAATTGCAAAAAGACAACTGTTTCATTTTTTATAACGATCCATGTCCCAATCTTGCATGTGTCATATCTAAAGTAACTAAATTATTACAGATATAGTTCTTGTAATTTCTGCTAGCAGAATTCGCAGCATAAACACTAGAATTTCTACTTTCATTTCTAAGATAATTTTTTAATCCTCCTTTAAAAGACAGAATATGTGTAAGCCATATGCCTTCTTTCTATATGCCATCTCCCTTTCAAGTTTAAGTTTCTAAAAAGTGCATCCATATTAATCAAAAGTTATTTTCAAGCTGCTATTGTCAATAAGGTTACTTGATGACAAAAGGTTGTGTCTAGATTCTAGCAAATATAACACATTTATGAGTGTTATCTCAGGAGCAAAAGTAATAACACCGATTTGTGTCACCTTTCTCTTAGTTCCATCTGGTAACATCACCTTCAAATGGTATTTAAGATAATTTAACTCACTAAAGAGTTTCAAATTTCTAGCCATATGATCTGAAATGCTAGAGTCTATTATCCATGAGTTGCAATAAAAAAAAACATTCTTACAAATAGCTCCATTTGAGACTGAAATCATACCTGCAAAGTTACTCATGTTGTTTCCTTTGCTATTAGAAGGTCATGCTCCCTACTTCTCATGAAAGGCTTTTAAGACCTCCTTGGCCAAAGCTAAAATCAAGTTGTTGTCTGGCTTGTTGTTGTTCCCAACTCATATCTTCATCATATAAAGGTGAAGTCAGGTAGGCTTTCACTCATTCATTTGTAGCAACTTTGACTTTGGTTTTCCCTTTAACCCTGTCAATAGTGTTCCCTTTCATTCCATATTGATCACATTTCTAACTCAAATTCTCCCTCTTTTGATCTCTTTTTTTTTGGGTGAGAATTAGCCTTTGATTAGTTTTGAGTGTTTCCTTGGTTTTGTCTACTTACTTGGAAATCACTCATTTTTTGCCTTGCTCCACCTGTAACAATCGGTTATTGTATACCTATTTACAGGAAGAAGATGGTCGATGTTCAAGAAATTGGGTTTCATCTGCCCAAAACCATAATTCAATCTAATAGCAATTTTATCACTTTAATTTGTTTGTTTGCTCAATCTCAAATAGTTTCTTTTTGAGATTACAAGTGCACTTGGTGATTGCTCCACAAGAACATGTAGGAATGTCTTTATATAGAGCAATTTCATCCCAAACACTACTACAAAAAGAGTATTCTTGGGACGCATTCTCCTCGACGCCTCCCTGCGAGCGTTGGGCCAACTTTTACTTTGCGTGTTATGTCGAAGCAGAAATACGTTGAGATAGAAAATGAAGCACGTGACAAACATTATCTCACACATAGCCTGCGAATCCAAAATTTTTGAGGAAAAAACAAAGCGAAGCCCATGAGCCCATCTACCCACTACTTCAGTTACGCCTCACCACTCTAATATCCCTCAAAACTGAAACCCGCAAAATTCTCTCTCATCCCTTTGCCACAACTTCGATTATCATCTCTCCTCACACAAAAAAAAACTTCGATTATCAGCAATTGCACCCTAAAAGGTTTTCCTGCTTGCAATTTATACTCTAATTCGCATTGTCCCTTTGCTCAAATTATAGTAGCTTCTCACTGGTATGTAGTTAATTTACAATTTGTCGTTTTTTTTCTTATAATTTGCATGATTGTTGTGATTTGTGCGAATACAAAACAAACATATTTCGAATTCAAAGAGTTTCTTGTGAATTTGGCTTCTTTAGTCTGATTTATTTTTTTAAGCGATCTAGGGTTTTTGTTTCCACAAAATAGTTGAGTGACTTCCTAATTAGAATGTAATCGTATTCTGGAGATGCTACCTTATCTTTGATTAATTTTCTTTTAATTTATTGGGTATTAAGCCATCGAAAACCTTTCAGAGAGTGAGAAGAGAAGAGAGAGATAATTTGTATAATTTGTATTTATTTTTTAAAATTTTAATCTGGAGCAGTTTCAGGGCTCTTCCTACTGAATCTGATGAGCATCTTAAGATATAGCTAATGAAGCTTTATGCTACAAATGATGTTCTTGCAAAGTCTAAATTCTGGTAAACTCTAAATTATTTTGGAAATAATAATGTTTTTGATTTATGGGTTTTTAAGGAATGTAGTGGGTAGATTTTCAAATTTATATTAGGAAAATGGGAGATGTGCTTCCGACAATCCGAGATGGATGATTAGCCTTAGGGGTTTAGTAAAGTAGCTTTGCTTTGATTATGGAGACTGAAATTCTACATTGTGTGAAGAAAAATGCTTTTAGATCTGCATTGTTGCTCTTTTGTGTAACTATCGTTAGTGTAATGGTGTTGCTACTGATGCTTATTACGTTTTTATGTGTTTTTTTCTTCTTCTGAATTTCTCTAATAATGACCCTTGTTAAATCTCCAATAAATCAATTCATTTGATTTTGTTGATATATTGTTCAATGTAATATGTAATGATGTTGTACTAAGGTTTCTAAATATATGTTTCATATTTCTCTAAGCTATTACCCACACTTATAAGATCTAAATTAGATCATCTGCTTTGTCAATTAAGGCCCTCTCATGTAGTAGATGGAGCAATTGCTTTAATGAAGTTCGCGAAAAAGGCTACTGGTGAGCACGAGATTGTGTTTTTGTTAGTTGTTTCTAGTAGAACTCTTGAACATAAGTATTGGCTAAAAGTACTCAATAGAAGTACTCACTAAAAATAATACGAGCTATTAGCTCAGTTCTTATAGATTTTTCTAATTAAAATAAGATTGATGAGTTCTCTTATTTTACATGTTTCCAAAAGGTACTCTCACATTTTTCTAATTAGCTCTCTTAATTTGCATACTTCGTAAGAATTTACAATTCATTAGTCCAAGTTTTTGTCTTGAAAAAATTGCAATGTTTTTCTAGGGCTTCTTATGCATTTTTACTGTTTCCCTTTCTTTCTTCGTTTAAATAATGACCAGAGAATGCCTTCAGTGAGTTGCTGCATTTCAAGTTATAATGGGATATGGATGTAATTTGCTAGAATATAACTTTTTCAACTAAACTGCTAATTCTTTGAGACTTCAAACTTTGATTAAGACATTAAGTTTTTTTCCTTTATATCTGACTGGTATAAGTCAATGTTACTACTTATATGTGAACTTCTTCTTGCTCTGCTTTATATTTTCTTTAATCAATGAACTATGTAAAGGTACGAAAGGTTACAAGTTATAGTCTAATTTACAATGTACTCCAGTTAGTCATGTGAATTCACTTGCCTTGTGGATGTAAGTATAACTTATTATTCCAAAACTGACTGATCTTGATCATAAAGTTGGAGTTGTTTTTCTTAGGGCATCCATTTCAATCAAAGATGAGACTTGAGAAACTGTTCGAAAGTTGTCTTAAGTTTAAGGTCATCTGAAATCCTTTACTTATGTTATAATTTTAAATTTTACGCTTTGGAATTTTTTTGTCTTTAAAGTCTCTAGCTGACATAGATCTTGTTAGATAATTTTGTAGTTTTATTTTCTTAATGCTTCTCATTTTGTTTTGTAGACTTTAAGTACCTCATTTTCCACTTGGTGCCTAGGTGATGTTGTTTATTACCTTGATGCTCTTGCTCGGAACTGGTTAGTATATGCTAATTGCCTTGTTAGATCACTCTTCATCTGGTTTTGGATTATAAGTTAGTTCATCTTAGATTGTGCAAATTATACATCAAACTAATCAATCAAATTAAATATGAAAAAATAATTCCAGCAGCAACTTGTATAATTAGAATCATTCATCTAATTGAAACTTTTTTTACCTTGTGCTGCTGTCTAGAACTGTCATATGCTTATATTTCTCGACAGAACAGCAATAACTGAGCATGTCTATTTAGCCTTACAGAGCTTGAAGTGCTCAGTCTCAATGATTGTCGTCAGATAAAAAGCCTACCTGAATGCATAGGGTCTCTACTTTCTTTGAAATAGCTTATTATTTCTGCTCACTAAAGTGTCTTAGAGTCTTAATACTAGGAAGATGTCGTTCTCTTCTTAATATGCCCGTTTCAGTAGGAGGGTTAGCTTCCATTGTTGAGCCTGAGTTAAATAACAGAGACATAAAAGTACTAACATACGAGATATGTTGCTTGAAGTTTCTGGAGGAACTTCGACTGTCTAATTTCACTTTACTTGAAAAACTACCAGATTTAGTGGGTAACATTTCAAATCTTATCAATCTATATGTTGAAGGTGCTGCCATAACACAAGTACAAAGTCCATAGTGGAGTTGTAAAATCTTACATGGTTAAACTTGAACAAGTGCCGAAAGCTAAGGAGCCTTCCAGATGACATAGGAAGATTGAAGTCTTTGCGTATACTTATGATGGAGGATACTGCTGTCACCTCTTTACCTGAAAGCTTTGGTTCACTTGATAAGTTATTTAGGCTACATTACCTTGTTGAAACCCTAGTAGGAATAATCGAAGCTCCACAAACACTCAATATTACTTCTTGGACTTGTGTAGAACATGATCTATATGGTTCTTGGGCATACTGCATGTTTCTTGTTTGATCAATAGAAAACTCAGTGCTCCTCTTTTCTCCTTGCTGTCAACTTCCTTAGGATTATTCTGCTCTTTTATATGATTCATCGTAATCCTTTACTCTTCTATAATCCCCAAAATTTTCTATTGGCTAGATTTGTAAGTTTAAGGTTTACGTTATACTATAGTATATGCTTTGAATGCTTTTGGGTTTAAATGGTTAGTGCTATATATTAAAATGTAAAATTATGAACAGATAATAAAATTATCAAATAGTATGGACAAGATTACTTTAGAATATGAGCCACATTATATAGTTCTCGATTTGACGAACACCAAACACATATTATCATTACTGATTATATTTTTTGTCTTTTTTTTCTCCTTTTGAAGGTACTCAAAAATAATGAAGGTGCAACAGATCAAGAACGGATGGCTTCAAAGTTGCTACAATTGTATCATCTATTTTGCTAGCTAGATCTTATTAGTAAGCTTATTTTCAAGGCTACTTCACTTTGTATATTTTTATTAGACTTAACTACGACATACAATTTGCAATTATGTTTATAGAAAAATATTGGTTAGGATTTTGGTGAATATGCAATATTTGTATGGATTTTAATTATATTAGTATACATTTATAATATATTGATCAAAGAATTTTTTTTATCTTATATATATGTATATATATATATCTTCAAGTTTCAATGTTTGTTTTATTCTAGAGTTCAATATATTATAATTCGGAAAAATAGCACACACATTTACTCAAAAATATATTTGTAGTCTTTCGATTTTTGTAGTCCCTTTGCTATGTATATATATTTATCTAGATTTGTTAATTCGGAAAAATAGCAAAGGGACTACAAAAATCGAAAGACTTTTATAGCCAAGAAATTTTGCCAAACAAATATTTGAACCAACTTCTCTTTTCACGACGCCAAAAAGCGTCCAGATTTAGACGCGGCAAGGTACTGCAAGTCATCGCGAATGGAGATGCTTTTACGCGTCGAGACAATTGGAGACTCAGTTAGGCGTCGAGAATGGCGACGCTTTTAGGCGTCGTTATTTACCAACTCAATTGGCGCGACGCTTTTTGACAGCGTCGAGAGCAAATTTAGCGACGCTTTTTGGCGTCGCCAAATGGGTTAAAAAGCGTCGCGAAAACACGCTTTTTGTAGTAGTGAAAGCATCTTCAACTTACAATAAAACTTACTCATCGACAAGTTGTTTTGTTATAATTCCCACAACTCTTTTCTTAAGCTAATGTAACTGAGGAGCATTTATCTGGCGATATCTTTCTATGAGCTCCAGCCGTATATCTCTTGTTGTTTAAATGGATTTCATACTCCTAGCTATCTCAAGCTTCATGGTTGCAAACAACCAGGACCTCACCATAAAGTCACATCTTGTCCACCTCATGATTTTATGTTCATCATTTGTCTTCTTTGGATGTTTTCCTTCCAAGAATGCAAGCTTGTTCTTAGCACCTAGAGTAATTTTCACATTCCTTCTCTAGTTTAGGAAGTTTCCTCCATCAAGCACTATGCTTCCTAAAGGAGTAGAAGTACTCTCGTTCACAAAATTAAATAAAGGATCCTTAAAACGATTAGATCTCCCTACTCCTCTTCTTCCATATCTTTTACTCCTATTTTATCTCCCATTTTGAGGAGAAAAATAGGAATTCAAATATTATTGTTTTAAGAAAGGAGAGAAAAAAGTAATGTTTGGCTCGGGATTTTTTCCTAATATTTTGATACCATGAATAAATTTAACCAATTTATGGTTATAATTTGCAAACTTTAAGGAAGTTTCCCATTTGAAAAAGATAATTGTTTTTTGTTGAGATATACTCGCATTATCTCATTTCTAGCCCAATATAAAAGTTGTGTCTGTGGCCCATCTAATCAGCTAGTCTGTGAACTTGTAGTGGTCCTAGAAAATGATTTGTCTTGTGTTTTGTCTTGTTGTGTAGGACAATTGTTTTTCTCTTATTGCTTCCTAGTTATTGTGACCTAGGGATCTGTTCGCAGCCGCATTATTTAAACAAGGTGTTGTAATGTTTAAGACAGTTTTGGAAAATACAAGAAAGAGAGAGAATGAATGAAAGAAGGCTGGAGAGTAATTGAGCTGAAAACATGATTCACTGTTTTATTCCTTGCATCAGCATTCATGATAATACTTTTCAACATGGTATCAGAGCTCTGGTAAATTTCAATGCTTCTTATTTACTCATTCCAACTAAAATTATCACTGTGAGTTAGATAAAGTTTGCAACTTTGTCTTGTTTATTTTTTTATTCAGTGAACAAAGATCATGTTCCTTTCTGCCTTAAATATATTACTATTTTCTATTGCTTAGTAATTCTGAGCCATAATGGTGCCGGAAATAGACTCCACCAGTCCTCTATATTTACACCCTTTAGATGGAACAAATTCCATATCTGATCTGTTGAGAAGTTAGAATAAAGGAGCTGCTAACTATAGATCTTGGAAAATATCACTTGAGATAAGTCTTTCCATAAAAAGAAAGCTTGGGTTTGTAAATAGGAGTGTGAAGATAGATCCTACAGAAACTGTAAAACAAGAGGCTTGTTATACATGTAATAGTATGGTAATATCATGGATTATAGGAAATTTAAGTGAACCTATTACGAAATTTGTAATGTTTTGAGTACCTCTTCAGCCATTTGGAAACAACTAGAGCAAAGATTTCTAGTGCGTAATGGGTCAAGGACATATAGACTAAGCAAGGATCTATATGAAACCAAGCAAGAAGGAAAGAGTGTGACAGAGTACTATACTGAAATGAAAAGTCTTTGGGAAGAGCTTGAACAACCGAACTCTCTTCCTGCCATCACCACTCTCATAAAAGCTGTTCCAATTCATGAATGGACTGGATATCATGTACTCAGTGCAAAGGAGTCACTTGCTGAAGATGAAACATCTTCCTACTGTTGAAACTGCCTGCAGCTATGTGCATCAAGAAGAGAACCAGAGGGAGATTTTGAAGCATGTAATGGAAGAAGGAGAAAGAGTTGCTATGCTAAGCAAGAATCTTGAAATGTCTTGCAGTGTGTGTGGCAAGAATGGTCACACCAAGGAGAGATGTGGGAGAGTAGTGGGATACCCACCTAGCCATCCTAGGAATCAGAAGGATCAAAAGGACAAGGGCAAAGATGGGTTTCACAGTGGAAGAGGAGGTAGATGGAATATAGGAGGAAGAAGTTACAGAGGAGGTAGAAGTGCAGGAAATGTGAAGAGTAATGTGGAATATGGTGTCAGTGGAGGAAGTAGTTCAAGTGGTGCAACTCTCACAGAAACTTGAACAACTCATGAAGTTGCTTCCCACACTATCAAAGGTAGCTAGTTCTTAAACAGATGATGAAATGGACTATAGCTAAGCTGGAATGGTATCTTGCAACTTTGCTGACTCTGTAAAGAGTGAATAGATTGTGGATTCAGGAACATCTTATCATATGACAGGATGCATTGAAGCACTTAAAAGAGCAACAAAAAGTGACAAAGAACAAAAAAAAAAAAACCTTCCTACTAGTGAAACATCTGTGATATGACATACTGGTGATGTGGAGCTTGATACTGGTATGATACTGAAAATTGTACTTCATATACCAACTTTCAAGCACAATATTTTATCTGTGCAGAAGCTCACTTAAGATGGTGATGTGAAAGTGGATTTCTATCCCAGCTTCTGTTTAATACATGACAGGAAAATAAGTCACGTGAGAGCAGTGGGAATGGCTTAGCATGGGTTGTATTTTCTGGTAAACAAACCTATAGAAGAGATTGTGAAGCGATTGAGAGAGAGAAGATATATCGGTGATGTAAGCAAGAAGAAATGGGAAGCAGTTAAGGCTATGAAAGCTGAAACTGAAATTCAGCTACCCTCAACAGTGAATGTTGTTTCTAAAGTGTCGTTATCTACCATATGGCACTGGAGACTGGGTCATGCACCTTTTAAAAGACTCAAGAAAATTCCTCAGTTGAAAGGTTTCAAAGAAGGAAGTGATGTGTGCATAACATGTCCCAAGGCCAAATTCACTAAGCTGCCATATAACCGTATTGAATCAAGGGAAAAAGATGTGTTTGATCTTGTTCATATATTGACATATGGGGACCTTATAGAGTCTCAAATAGACACAATCATAGATTCTTTTTTACAATAGTGGATGATCATAGCAAGGTGACATGGATACAGCTTCTATGGCATAGATTTGATGAATATGAAGCAATACAAAGCTTTGTGAATATGGGAAAGAATCAATTCAACAAGCATGTTAAAGTGATAAGATCTCATAATGCACTTGAGTTTGATGATAAAAAATGGAAGCCTTTCTTTGCAAGCCTTGGAATAATTCATCAAACCTCATGTGTAGACAGACCTGAGCAGAATGGAATAGCAGAGAGAAAGCACAGGAACATTGTTGAAATGAGTAGAGCTATCAGGTTCCAAAGTGGTATGCCTCTTCAATTTTGGGGAGAGTGTGTTATATGTGTGTTGTTCATATCACTAACAGGCTGCCACTAGTAGAAAAATAATAATTTGCGTCTCCCTATTTGCAGCGAACAAAAGAAAGACTACGATTTACATCGGATGTTAACAAAGATCCGACACAAATAACCACAACAAATGAGTAGAAAGAAGATTTGTGTTGGACGGTCTAGAGCACGCGACGCAAATAATTGAAGCCAAAGGGTTTTTGGATCCAACAATGTGCATCGGACGTGCCCAAGGGTGCGATGCTAATACCATTTGCGTTGGACGTTTACGAATGTTCGATGCAGATGATTAAAGGCCAAGGTTATTGGATCCGACAATGTGCATCGGATTGGCCCTAGTGTGCGACGCATATAGGATTTGCATCAGATATTGATATGCACACGATGTAAATGTTGAAGGAACAAAGCAGTTTTGGGCTATGATTTACGTCGGATGGGCCACGAGACGCAACGCAAATCATGGGTTCCACATTTTTAAGGTGCAAGTTTAGGGCTTTATTTCCAAACCTTTTATCTTACTTCCTCCAGCCGTTTTCCATTCTCTCATTCTCAGTCTTCCATTTTTCATTCTCCTTTCCCTCACACTCACTCCGTCGCGCCCCTTCTCACATTCCTGTGAACCTTTTCTCTCTCACTCTCACTCTCACTCTCTCACTCTCACAATCTCCAGCGCATCACTCACATTTCGTTCTTCAATGAAATGAACGAACCTTCAGCAACGTTCTCCATCTCCTGTCGAGCAAGATAAAGACAAGAAGATAATCACTTTCAGCCACCAATTCAAGTAGCATGAATCTCTAACAAGAAGATATCTGATTTGTTTGGCATTTATCCTAGTCTAGGGTTTCATTTTTTCATTTTTGAGATATGATTTTTTTGGCATTCCGTCGAGGATTTTCTGTTTTAATTTACAGATCTGAAAGTTCATTTTTTTATTTTCAGATCTGAAAAAATAAAAACTTTCTACTGATGTTGGTGACTTAGTTCGTGCAACTGAAAATAATGGCCTTTCTTTTTTTTTTATCTGATTTTTTTGTTTACTTTTTTGGCATTTGTCCTAGTATAGGGCTTTTTTAAAGATCTGGGATTTTCTTTTTAATTTTCAGTTATGAAATTCTTTTTTTCATTTTCAGATCTGGATTTGGTTCTTCTCGAAGTCTTCTTCCTCGAGGTCATCGGAAAACGTCGACAGAATCTTCGGCTGCTCACTTTCTTCCTCGATAGTTCTAGATTCAGTTTTAGTTTTACATTTTTTTTACATATTTGCAATGTAATTTGTTTGTATCTATTTTACATATTTTTTTCTCTCATTCTAAATTGATTATAGTGGTTTGTAATACATTTTTGACATTATCAACACAGAAATGCGTGTTATTTACATTGCCTCCACGAATAAATTATCTACAAATTTCTAACTTCATATTTTTGTTTAATAAAATAATTGCCATTCGCGTCGGATTATGTACATTGTCCGACGTAAACATGAGGGGCAGACCTGGGATTAATAGGCAATTGCGTCGGACATGCTGCACATCCGACGCAAATGGTGCCATGTGTGTGTTGTTGGTGTTGGGCTCAAGGTGTCATGTGCGTCGCACATAGCTAATAGTCCGACGCAAATAGCTTAAAATATGCGTCGTGTCCTAATCCGACGCAGATCATCTTTCCCAAATTTGCATCGATGCCTGTAGTGTCGAACACATGTCCGACGCAAATGAGGGTCTGGCATCCGACGCAAATCGTTGATTTTGTACTAGTGTGCCAAGTCAACTCTTGGATAACAAAACTCCTTTTGAAGTATTGTTTAAAACTCGACCTTCATACTTACATTTGAAAGCATTTCGATGCTTAGTGATGGCAAGAAATCCTAGTAGAAATAAAGATAAGTTTCTTGAAAGAGGCGTCCCATGTGTCTTTTTGGGTTATCCTCAAACTCAAAAGGGCTATAAGCTTCTTAATTTGAGCACTAATCAAACTTTTGTGAGCAGAGATGTTAAGTTCCATGAGAATAGATTCCCATACAAAATGTTTCATAATGGAACTAACAAACTGCAACACAAACAAGCGGTGATTAGACCCGCTGTAGAGAGTGAATGTGAAATCACAAGTGAAGAGAATGAACATCATGAGAACTTGCCCATGATCCTCCTCCTGAAACCCAACCTACTGAACCTACTGTCAGAAGATCATCAAGAACTCACCAACCCCCAGCCTGGCATAAAGACTATGTCACTAGAAACTCTAGCACCACAAATACTCCTAAACCTATAAACCAAACCATAAACACAACCCCCACTGCTAACTTCACATGTTTTATCTCTCAAACTCTCCAAAATCATGAACCAAATCACTTTAAAGAAGCCATAAAACACTATGAGTGGGTTCAAGCCATGAATGAGAAATTAGATGCTCTAGAGGAGAATGAAACCTGGAATATCACTAATCTTCCTCCAGGTAATACGGTCATAGGGTGTAAGTGGCTTTACAAAATTGAACATAATGCCGATGGCACTATAAGCAGATACAAGTCAAGACTTGTAATTATGGGAAACAAACAAAGATATGGATTGGATTATGAACACACTTTTGCTCTAGTAGCAAAAATGTCTATTGTGAGATCCTTGCTAGCTGTTGCATCTCTTAAGGGGTGGTCATTGCATCAAATGGATGTTAAAAACACATTTTTACATGGTGATTTGCAGGAACATGTCTATATGAAGCTTCCACCAGGGTACAAGGGTAAAGGTCATAGACTATAAGTTAATCAAGAGGGGGAGAATTGCAAGCACAATGAAGGCAAGAGGGTATGCAAACTGAATAAGTCACTATATGGATTTAAGAAGGCACCAAGGCAATGGTTTGCCAAATTAATTAAGTTGTGCTTTAAAAAGTCATAACTTTGTTTAGTCTAAGTCATAACTTTGTTTAGTCTAAGTCACAAAGAGATATTGATGACAATATTCTTGTATATGTAGATGATCTCATTCTAGCTGAGAATAATAGTGAAAAAATCAACTTAGCTAAAGCTTTCCTATATAGTACATTTCACATGAAGGATATGGGGACCCTCAGATACTTTCTGGGAATAGAAGTGGACCAGTGTAAGGAAGGGATATTCATCTCTCTGAGAAAGTATGTTCAAGATCTTCTCAGGGAATATAACATGATGAAGTGTAGGCCTCTCAATCTACCCATGGACTCACATGTGAAATTGACTCTTAAATCAGGATCTCCTCTACCCTGTCCTGAAATGTATCAAAGACTTGTTGGGAAACTAATATATTTGACCCTAACAAGGCTTGACATTGCATTTATTGTCCATGTTTTGAGCAAATTCATGCATCATCCAACAAATGTTCACCTAAAATCTGCAAAAAGGGTATTGAGATACTTGGTTGGGTCCCTCACATCAAGGAATTCTTCTTGCAAATTAGTTAAGTGCACAACTTCAAGCTTTCTGTGACAGTGATTGGGCTGGATGTGCTAGCACAAGAAGATCAACATCAAGCTATTGTATTCTCCTTGGTGCCTCTCCTATCTCCTAGAAATCCAAAAGGCAAATTGTTGTCTCCATGAGCAGTGCTGAAGCTGAATATAGGTCAATGACTCTTGCAATATGTGAGGTGATGTGGCTCAAACAACTCCTTAGAGACCTAGAGATGAAGGACATGGAGAAGACTCCTCTATACTGTGATAATTAGGCTGCACTTGCAATTGCAGCTAACCCAGTACATCATGAGAATATTACTAAACATGTACACATTGATTTTCATTTCATCAAAGACAAGACTCAAGATGGTGTAATCTCTCCCACTTATATTCCCTCTCAGCATCAACTTGCAGATGTGCTGACTAAGCTTCTTCCTACCAAGCAGCATCAGACTCTTCTATACAAGCTAGGAGTTCAGAATCCTCCTCACTCTCAGCTTGAGGGGGAGTGTTGAGATATACTCTCATTCTCTCGTTTATAGCCCAATATAAAAGTTGTGTCTACGGCTCATTTAATCAACTAATCTATGAACTTGTAATGGTCCTAGAAAATGATATGTCCTGTATTTTGTCTTGTTGTGTAGGACAGTTGTCTTTCTCTTATTGCTTCCTAGTTATTATGACCTAGGGATCTGTTCTCATTCGCACTATTTAAAGAAGGTGGTGTAATGTTTAAGATAGTTTTGGAAATACAAAAAAGAGAGAGAATGAATGAAAGAAGGCTTGAGAGTAATTGAGCTGAAAACATGATTCGCTGTTTTTTCCTTGCATCAGTATTCATGACAATACTTGTTAGCATTTTTCTGGTTTTGTTATGTACTTCTTTCAGCGAAAAGTTGTGCCTTTCTTAAATTCCTTTTGCAATCTAAACCTAGTATGAACCATATACACTAGCTATTAACAATCATGTGAGCACACCTCACATGAAAGCTGTCAAAATAGCAGCTAATATACAGCTTCACTAACATATAAAGAAGAATGAAATTAAATATCAGTAAGTTGTACATTATATCACCATGCACTATACATGTTCCTAACATCCATCATTTTCTTCAGATATTAAAATATAAAATAATGTATTGGCAAGTGTGAAAAGCAAAGTTTTGCAACTAAAAAAACGGAGAGAGTATATATTATGTTTGGGTGCAAATTTGAAATGAAAATTCTTTTCACCATGAAAAATTCATTAAACTTTTTCTCTTGTTGGCCGCTTTTATTTTATTATGTTAAAATGCAATGCTGATGCTAATTCTTTCCAGTTTTCAAGTTTTTTCAAAAATCAAAAACAAAAATATGGACACTAGAAAAAGTAGTTTTCAGTTTTCCATTGTCAGTTGGGGGAATAAAGGCGATTAATTAGTTAAGTACGGCTAATTTTAAGTTTATTATACTGCTTATATCATATGATTTTGATTTTTTTTTTACTTTAACCACCTTATAATGAAACCAACTTTTTGAAAATAAGCACCTTATATGTTAATTTTTTAAATAACCATCGTATGTGACCTAAATCTTTTTAAATACCTATTACTTGACAGATTCTATCAAGGAAATCATTCTCAAAAAAGGTTTAAGAACAATTCTATCACCTCCACATTTATTCACTAGAATGTATATAATGTTTAAATGCTTCTTTATGAATGATTTCCTAGACAGAATGTATCAATGATTTATATCAAAAACTGCGTGAAGGTAATTTTTTTATAAGAATTTGTATGCCTAAATACATTTTTAAGATTTTTTTTGAATTGAAATAAGGTTTCTTTTGTTTATTAGTATAATGAAAATTTTCTATTAGAATTTTTATATTGCCAAACAATAGTCGTTCATTGAGGTCCTCGTGGGAGCCCAATGGTTGGTGCTCCCACCTCCCAACCGCGAGGTCGGGTGTTCGACTCTCATCACTCCCCAATTTGGGGAGTTTGTTTAAATGTTTGCTTGTGGGTATAAATCCCCACTACCCACCCACGAATGGTGGTGTGCACTAAGCCAAGTAGCTAGCGGGTTGGTCTTTGGGCCAATTATCTTTCCCCGAACAAAAAAAAAAAAAAAAAAAAAAAAACAATAGTCGTTCATTTACCTCCAAAAAAATAAAAATAAAAATAAATAAATAAAGAAGAGAAACTGACCACTGTCATCTGTCATCTTCATGTATCTTACAATCAAGTGAAGAACAGTCTCACCATACTTGTTTACCTCTGCAATTGCTTCCCTTGGATTGCTAGTATTACCTAAAGCTTTAAACATTAAACTTAAAGCACTCCAGTTTTCAGTACGTGCAGCTTCATGAAAAGGCGTATGACCTCTCGAATCATTCACCTTCCATGGTAGCGGTTCAAGATCAAGCCAGTTATCATCTTTCCTCCTCGCATTCCAATATTGGAAAGATTCTTGCAACAATATTGTTGCTGCATCTGATGAAAACCTTGCAGCAATGTGCAGCAGTATGTGCAATGGTGTGTCATCATCACAATCTTTCTGGTATGTTAGTTTTGGGAATCTTTTAATAGCTTCCTTAATGAATGCTTTGTACTTGTTCAGAACATGTTGGTCAGAGGAGGATTTATGATGGTGTTGTACGGCTATGTGAAGTATATTCTTTCCATCCACGTCTTCAGAAATAAAATAACTATCAGGTCTATTATTTTCGTACACACGCATATCTGATTTTTCAGCTGCATCGTACAACTCGTCATCCATCACTCTTTCCCTACTACCTTCTTCCGTGAGCTTCTTCTACAAACCATATAATATAAAGTACATGTAAAAACTAATGTGAAGCAGCGTTGTAAGAAGAAAATTAAATCTAAGGAGCGAAAATAAGAGCACTAACAACTTAACAAATGCAAATTTTACTTGGAAAAACCTCTCCCTAATAAGTAGAGGAAAGACTACTAAAAGTCTAATTATAAAATGGGGTAAATAATGCAAAGGTAGTAATGCAAAGTATTTAACCCATTATTGATGTGTCCAAGTTATCCGCCAATCTTAGGCGGATTTCGGGTCGTTTTTGGTGTCGGTTCGAGCTTAGTTTTGGGAGTTAGGAGAGTTTTGATGTTAGGAAGTGTTGTCGGAGGATGTTGTGTTTTGAGGAGTCTAGGGAGTGGTTTGCATGGTGGCGTAATCGAGGGCCGATCTTGGTCCCCCGATCATTTTTTGTGCCCCGGGGTCCTTGTCCTTGGTTCCTTTATGGCGCATCTTCCGAGGCTTCCGAGCTTTGTTCGAGTTCCGAGTCTGAGTTTCGAATCCGAGTTCCGAGGTCCGTGGTTCAAGCCGAGGATCGTCTTCATTATGGTTCTGGAGCTTCATGGTTTCCTCAAAAGCCAAGTTCTCATCTTTTTCATCTTTCATGCTCTGTTTTGGAGGTCTGGTGGCAGACTCAACGTCGCGACCCGCGATCAGTGTCGCGAGTCGCGACCTGCGCATTCTCGCGAGTCGCGAGGGTTGTCGCGAGTCGCGACCCCTGTGCCGGCTGCTACTTTTATTTTCTTTTCCTCGCTTGGAGGAGGGATTATTAGGTTTTTTTAGTTTTAGTTTTTAGAGAGAGAAAAAAAGAGATAGATTTCTTTCTAGGGTTTTCCCTCTCTTCTTTTGGAGAATTGTAATGAATCCTATGGCTTGGCTAGCTTAAACTTCTATCTTGGATTTGGTTGTTGAAGCTCTAATCTACTTGTGAGAAGTTCTTATCCTCTACTTTCTCTATGATCATTGTGATGCTTCTTGTATTTAAATTCATGATGTTTGCATAATCTTTGCTAGGAACGTTACTAGTATTGTTGTGTGATTCATCTAATGCTAATTCTAGGTGCATAATCGGATTGTTGTGTTCCTAGATCCATGTAGCATACTAGGTGTTTGATTAAATGCTGAACATTAATCTTTCGCACTTAGAGAAGCATTGCTTATTATTTGAATGTTATTGCTTTGATAACATTAGTAATCCTATCGTGTTCCTCGACCTTAATGCTACTTTGCTTTGGACTTAAGTGCGATTCATTTGAGTTAAGGCATAGTAAGGGCGGTTCAAACCACGCGGATCGTGTGTTTAGCCACGATCTAGGAGGATAGAAGTCTAGACTTCTCGGTAGGTGACCATAGGAGGTGTCGGGGGTTAAGCTTTCGTGATCACAAACTAGGTTAGGGTGGATGCTAATCGAGTCCAAGACCTTTTTCTATTGTAATCTCTTCATATTTTAACACTGTATTTAGTTTGGCTTGCTTTTATTGATCCAAAACCCCCCAATTCGGTTACTTTGGCCTTAGCACATACTAGGGTCCTTAATTCACTAATTTCCGATCAAGTTCCATTGTTCCCTGTGGATACGATCCCTACTTCCGTTATACTCGCTTAGTATGCATGAGAGTAGGTTAATTATATTTGGTTAGGAGTACACGGCAAACGCCTACCAAATTTTGGCGCCGTTCTTGGGGAGCAAGGCGATACTTGTTTGTAATTAGTGTAGTTTAGTCATTTTGATTGTATTGCTTGCATTGTGGTTTATGGTTGTTACTCGTGCTACTAACCAAGAGCCTTTGCAAGCGATCGAGATCTAGAACTAACTCTTTTCAGGTTAAGAAGAGAATTGCGTGAAGGCTTTAAAGAGCTCCCTTTTTCGCTTGAATTTGAAGAAGAGATGCCTCCTAGAGTTGAGCACCGCACTTTAAAGGAGCTCACTGCTCCTAACCTTGACCAACAGCCTTTGTGTATCACATTTCCGGAACCGGAAGCGGGGGACACATTTGAGCTAAAGTCGGGGTTGATACATTTGCTTCCCTCATTCCATGGGCTAAATGGGGAAGATCCAAATAAACATTTGTCAGAGTTTCATGTGGTATGCAGCAGCATGAAACCAAGTGGAGTTTCAGAAGACAGAATCAAGCTTAAAGCCTTCCCTTTTTCATTAAAAGACGCAGCAAAGGATTGGATGTACTACCTTCCGGCTGGCAGCATCACCACTTGGGCACAATTGAAAAAGAGCTTTCTCGAGAAATACTTTCCCACTTCTAAATCATCTACATTGAAGAAGGAGATAAGTAACATTGAGCAACGGGGTGATGAGTCTTTTTATGAGTATTGGGAGAGGTTTAAGAAGTTATGTGCTAGCTGTCCATACCACGGTTATTCAGAGGAAGATTTGGTGTTATATTTCTATAATGGCCTGTGTGATGAGGATGCTAGGATGGTCAATGCAGCAAGTGGTGGCTCCATTGTGAATAAAACTGCACTCGCTGCTAAGGAACTGTTAAATGAGCTTGCTGAAAGCTCGAGGCAGTTTAGTAGAAGGTCTGGAACTCGACGTGTGGTCGCCGAGGGTTCTAGTTCTTCTAAGTTGGAAGATCGAGTGCAAGCTCTCACATCCATGATGCGAGAATTCATAGTGAAAGAGAAAACTCACCAAGTGAAGGCTTGTGGCATTTGCTCTTCAAATCATCCAACTGATTTTTGCCCTCATCTACAAGAAGAACCGAGTGAAGAGGTTAAGGCGGCCGGTTTTCAGGGCCAAGGTTTCCAAAAAAGATATGATCCATATTCTGGTACCTACAATCCGGGATGGCGTGATCATCCTAACTTGAGGTACGGGAATTCATCGTGGAACCAAGCGGCGCCACAAGCAGATAACCGCCCACCACCTCCTTACTCGAGGCCACCGGAGCAAGGAGCTCCGCATTTTCGGCCGCAAGGCCAATCACGAGGACCGAGTACCGGCATGTCTACCGAGGATATGATTAATGCTTTAACTAAAAATGTTACTAACATGCAGGGAAATATGGTTCGGTTTCAGGGAGGAAACCCGTTCGAGCATAAAGAATGCGGGAAAAGCAAATGAGTCGGGTCTCGGGAGGCGTGGGTCGATTAGAGGCTCGTGATTCGGGTAAGCTACCGTCTCAAACGGAGGTTAATCCGAGACAAAATGCAAGTGCCATAACACTAAGAAGTGGAAGAGAACTAAAGGGCAATGATAAAGAGACCGCTAAAGACAAAGAGGTAGAGGAAGAGGTTGTTGTTTATGAATCGGTGCCTGATGCCAAGCCATTGTCATCTACATCAGATGAGCAATCTAAGCAACCACCACCTCCACCACCTTATGAGCCGGTTCCACCATTTCCAGAAGCACTGAAAGACACTCGAAGAAAGGAGTGCGATAAGGACATTTACGAAACCTTTCGTAAATGTGAGGTAAACATTCCCCTTTTAGATGCTTTAAAACAAATTCCTAGGTATGCAAAGTTTCTTAAAGAAATGTGCACTACCAAAAGAAAACAAAGATTAAGGGGAGCTCAAAAGGTTAAGGTTAGCGAACATGTGTCTGCCATGTTTCAAAAGAAACTTCCTCCAAAATGCGATGATCCGGGCATGTTTGCTATACCTTGTGTGATTGGGGACACCACGTTTCCAAGGGCTATGCTAGATTTAGGGGCTTCTATAAATGTAATTCCTTATTCTTTGTACGAGTCCTTAAAGCTAGGTGCCTTACATGAAACAGTGTGTTGTGATTCGATTAGCCGACCGTTCTAATGCTTATCCTAAGGGAATAGTGGAAGACGTGTTAGTTAAGGTTGATAAGCTGATTTTTCCTGCCGATTTTTATGTCCTAGATATGGAGCACGATAAACATCCGACCCCTATTTTGTTAGGACGACCATTTTTAAAAACTGCTAGGACTAAAATTGATGTGCATAGTGGATCTCTTACTATGGAGTTTGATGGAGATACAGTCGAGTTCAACATTTATGATTCCATGAAATTTCCGAGTGATGATCATTCATGTTATTCTATAGATGTGATTGACTCTTTTTCGCAGGACATGTTTGAAATTGATGGTAAAGATGAATTGCAGGTAGCTCTTGAGCATAATTTGAAAGATGATGAAATTGAATATGTTTTAAGCGCTAATTTGCGGGAAATAGTACGGTTTTTTGGAAGAGCAAGACAAGCTTCCGACGGTCCCTTTTCATTTTGGACCCGTCCCACTCACCATTCCTAGAGAGAAGTTGTTACCATCTGTTTTGCAGGCCCCAAAAGTGGAATTGAAGCCACTTCCCGATGATTTGAAGTATGTGTTCCTCGGAGAAGGAGACACATTACCAGTGATCATCTCAAGTCAGCTCACCCAGGAGCAAGAAGGAAGACTTATTGAAGTTCTTAAGGAGCATAGAGAAGCAATTGGATGGACGATTGCCGACATCAAAGGCATAAGTCCTACCACATGCATGCATCGAATCTTGGTGGAAGATGACGCTGAAACCCGTGAGGCAACCACAACGCCTAAGTTAAACCCACCTATGATGGAGGTAGTGAAAGCAGAAATTCAGAAATTACTCCAAGCAGGTATGATTTACCCTATTTCTGATAGCAAATGGGTTAGTCCTACCCAAGTTGTGCCTAAGAAGACGGGTGTAACTGTTGTGGAAAACCAAAATGGTGAGTTGATTCCTACACGTATCCAAAATGGATGGCGTGTTTGCATTGATTATCGTAAATTGAATGCTGTGACTAGGAAAGACCACTTTCCTTTGCCATTTATTGATCAAATGCTTGAAAGACTTGCTAGTCATGCCTTCTATTGCTTCTTAGATGGTTATTCAGGGTACTTCCAGGTGGCTATTGCGCCAGAGGATCAAGAGAAAACCACATTTACGTGTCCTTTTGGCACGTTTGCATATAGGCGCATGCCTTTTGGGTTATGTAATGCCCCTGCCACTTTTCAGAGATGTATGATGAGTATATTCTCTGAATATGTCGAAAGGTTTGTTGAAGTTTTTATGGATGATTTCACTATACATGGGGATTCTTTTGACAGTTGCTTGCAACACTTAGTTTTTGTACTTAAAAGATGTATAGATTCTAACCTTGTGTTGAATTCCGAGAAGTGCCATTTTATGGTGCGAAAAGGGATTGTTTTAGGCCATGTGGTTTCCGAAAAAGGACTTGAGGTAGATAAAGCTAAGGTAGACACTATTCAATCTTTGCCTTATCCTACTAATGTTCGGGAAATACGTTCTTTTCTTGGCCATGCAGGTTTTTATCGCAGGTTCATCAAGGACTTTTCGAAGATTTCATCTCCTTTATGTAAGTTGTTGCAAAAGGATGTGGATTTTTCTTTTGACGAACATTGCAAGAGTGCTTTTGAAACCTTGAAAGAAAGACTCGTCTCGGCTCCAATTATACAACCACCTGATTGGTCTCTTTCCTTTGAGATCATGTGCGATGCAAGTGACTACGCCGTCGGAGCGGTGTTAGGTCAAAGGGTGGGGAGAGCACCTCATGCTATCTATTATGCTTCCATGACGCTAAATGAGGCTCAGCGTAACTATTCTACTACTGAAAAAGAATTGTTAGCTGTAGTATTTTCTTTGGAAAAATTTAGATCTTATTTGCTTGGAACAAAAATTATTGTATATACTTGACCATGCAGCTCTTCGTCATTTAATGACGAAAAAAAGAAGCCAAGCCAAGATTGATCGGGGTGGATTCTACTTGTTGAGCGAGTTTAATTTGGAGGTGAAAGACAAAAAGGGGACCGAGAATTTAGTAGCGGATCATTTGAGTAGATTGGTGTCTTCCTATGATTTAGAGAAGAATGTTGAAAAACCGTGGAAAGAACCAATTCGAGAAGAATTCCCGGATGAACATTTGTTCACTCTTAAGGAGTTTAGTCCATGGTATGCTAACATTGTGAATTTCCTTGTCTCTAACAAATTTCCTCCTCATTTTTCAAAAGCACAAAAAGACAAATTACGAAGCGATGCGAAGCATTATGTATGGGACGATCCATATTTGTGGAAACATTGTGCGGATCAAGTGATTAGAAGGTGCATTCCCGATAATGAGGTAATATCGATTCTCACCTTTTGTCATTCTCATGCATGTGGAGGTCATTTTGGAGCAAGAAGAACTGCTCGAAAGGTATTAGATTGTGGTTTTTATTGGCCTAGTTTGAATAGAGATGCATTCCATTTCTGTAAGTCGTGCGATAATTGTCAAAGAGTCGGGAATATTTCCCAAAGAAATGAAATGCCACAAAACTCGATCTTGTATTGTGAAATATTCGATGTTTGGGGCATTGATTTTATGGGACCATTTCCTAACTCTTTTGGTTTCATGTACATTCTTTTAGCAAAGGGACTATGTATCAAAATGGGTGGAGGCTAAGGCCACTCGTACTGACGATGCTAAGGTGGTTGCAGATTTTGTGAAATCTCACATATTTTGCAGGTTTGGAATTCCAAGGGCATTGATTAGTGACAAGGGAACTCATTTTTGCAATCGAACCATAGGTGCGCTGCTGAAAAAGTATCATGTGACTCACAAGACCTCCACGGCTTACCATCCACAAACAAATGGCCAAGCGGAGGTGTCCAATCGCGAGATCAAATCAATCTTGGAGAAAACGGTGAATCCAAGTAGGAAGGATTGGAGCTTGCGATTAGAGGATGCACTATGGGCATATAGGACGGCTTATAAAACCCCCATTGGTATGTCACCATACCGATTGGTGTTTGGAAAGCCGTGTCACCTTCCAGTAGAGCTTGAGCACAAAGCATATTGGGCCATTAAAAACTTCAACATGGCCTTGGATGAAGTCGGATTGCATCGGAAACTACAGTTGCAAGAATTGGAGGAGATACGGAACGAGGCTTATCAAAACGCAGCAATTTACAAAGCAAAGACTAAGGCATGGGATGACAAGGTAATAATAAGAAAAGAGTTTGTGGTGGGCCAAAAGGTCCTCTTGTTTCAGTCCCGCCTACGTCTTTTTCCAGGAAAACTGCGTTCTAGGTGGATCGGGCCATTCATTGTCGTGAAAGTGTTTCCACATGGAGCCGTGGAAATCCAAAGTGAAGCCACCTCCAAGATTTTGAAGGTAAATGGGCAGCGGCTTAAGCCGTACTGTGAAGGATTCAAGCAGGTTGGGGCCGAGGATGTTCCTCTCGGTGACCCGGACTATGGTTAGACCTTATAGTTGTAAGTCGTGTCGACGACAGTAAATAAACGAGCTTGTTGTATATAGTGTATAAAGTTAGTTTTCTTTTGGTTTTCGGAAGATATTATGCTTGTGGTTGATTATTTTGCAGGGAATAGAAGGAAAGTTCGTGACTTGTGAAGTTGTGTGTAAATATGTTGATGAGTGAGTATCAAAAGCCGAGAGTTGTTTCGCATTTGAAATCAAAGCAAATCAAGCGCAAGGAACGCGAGCAAAAGTGAAGAAAAATGAGTGATAGGTGGACAAGAGTGAAGAGGAAGGTTGGAGCCAAAAAACGTGAAGGTCGCGACTCGCGACGTCATCAGGTCGCGACTCGCGACACTGATCGCGACTCGCGAAGGCGGCCCTGACTTCTTTTAAAAAAAAACGCGAAGCTCAGTTTTTTTTTCATCGTTCTTCTTTCCTCGCGACGACCCTCGCCCTCCTCTCTTTCTCTCAAACTCTCTCAAGCACCCTCATCTCATCTCCCACTCTCAAATCTTCACAACCACTTCTCATTCTATTCTCTAATCCTCTCCTTTTCACTTCTCTACACAAATTCCCTACTCTCTTCTCTCCTTCCCACCATAATCTTCCCACAATTTCTGAAAATCGTCCAATTCTAACAAACCCTAGAATTTGGGGGTTTTTGATTTGAAGCAACACCATCCAAATTGAAGCTTGGAGGATCATTCTACATGCTTAGGGGAGCTATCCACGAGTCCTAATCACCCTACATAACACTATTTCACTTCCATTTCGGTATCACCCACTCTTTCCTACTTCTCTTTGATTTTGCTTGAAATATCTTGTTCTTACTTAATTGTAGAGTTGTAGCTTATTTCATTAAGACATTGTTAGTAGTTGTTGATTGAAGTTGTTGGATTGTGTGGTGCTGTTGTTGTGATTATTGAACTCAATTGGGAATTGGTGGTTGGTTATTGTTGTTTGGAGGGTGTTTGAGGTGTAAGAGTGTTCTTATTTGTGTCCTTGTGTCAAACCCTTGCTGTTGTTAGTTCTTTTCAGTAAAAAAAAAAAAAAAAAAAAATGAGCAAGAGAAGCCGAAACGAACCCGTCCCCCAAATTAACTCCCGTGGCCTTAAGAAGCTAAGTGACCAAGCTAAAAGGCGATGGGACCGCCTTGATAGACCGGGGAGGGTGATACAAGAAACTAAGTTTGCAGATTACCCTACCCTTGAAAAGTTGGGGTTAGCTAGCTCGGTTGAGTTTCTTCTCAAAAAGGTTGGCCTCCGAAACTTTCTATGGAAGAGGGCCCGAACTTATGAGCGGTACACCCTTGAGTTCCTTTCGACCCTCCAAAAACATGCTGAAACCGAGGATGAGACTGAATATATCACTTTCTCCCTCAATGACAACCAATACAAAATGAATTTCCTTGAGGTAGAGAGTGCTTTTGCTTGGGACTTCATGGTTGAGGATGAATTTCTAGAGACTGAGAACTATAATCCTACTGTGTTTTGGTACAAGATCACCTGGTGGTAGTAAGTGGCATAGCCACCTGCAAGAGTAGCGCCATCCCCCACCCCGCCTTGCGCTACGTGCACCGTCTTTTGTCTATGACGGTCTTTTGTCTTGCGGAGAGCCCACTAATATACCGGAGTTTGACCTTAAATGTCTTTGGGCCATGACACCTCAAGGGGAGGGATGTCCTGATTGGGTGAAAATTTGGGTGGAGAGGTGCTTAGCTCAGTCGGCTGAAGGGAAGACCTCGGGGAAGTTGAGTATGGGGGGCATGATTAGCCTTTTAGCCTCCCAACTAGGTGTCCAGGTGCCCGTGGATAAGAAGGGCAGCCCCACATTGACCCCTTTAGGGACGGCTAGTGCTCGATTTTCCCGTGATTCTAACTGCTATGATACCATTGCCTTGAGGAGTATTACCATGCTTCATTTCAAAACCATAGGCGATGAGACGAGGTTTGTGTGGCTCTTTGGGGCAAGAAATGTCAGATATATGGCTTTACCGCAGGAGCGGGTGGTCATTACCGAGCAGACCACGCATGAGGAGCTCTTCCTTCCCCCGGACGAGAGGTATGCCCGGGGGGTGGCGGAGGAATTAGGTCAGAGGGACCCTGAAGAGGTCCAGGCTCAGCCTCAGCCTCAGCTTCAGCCAGAGCCTCAGCCACAGCAGTTCCAATGCCAGCAGTTTCAGCAGCAGTACCAGCAGGAGCAGGGTTACCTCCCCCACGCCCGGTTTCGAGCTCGGTAACCGAGCAACTATCCAAAGGTCGTGGGCGATTTGGGAGAGATGCGGGATAGGATGTATGGGTTGGAGGACCGTGATCTATTCGGTTGGTTCCATGGTTTCGGCCATGAACAACTTCTTTGTGTCCCGTTATCCATCCCAGGGACCGGAGAACCAGGACTCCTGGTACTCTGATCCCACATCCGAGATTGAGGCGGCGCGCATTATACGCCGCCAGGAGAGAGAGGCCCGTAGGGCGGCCCGCAGGTTTGAGCGCGGGGGCCCCTCGAGCTCTTAGAGTTTTTCCCTTTTCCTTTCCCTCTTATTCGTGTTTGTCCTTTCCACATTGAGGACAATGTGCATAATAAGCGTGGGGGAGAGATTGATTAAATGTGGTGGTATTTTAGCTTGTTTTAGTTTGTTCTGTTTGGTTTGTTTGGTATATATTGTGGTACTTTGATGAAAATTTTTTGTGAAGAAAAAAAAAAAATGAAAAAAAATGACAAAAGAAGAAAGAAAAAAAGTTTCCCGCTGAGTTGAAAACCCGCAAGGGCGGGCGACTCGGGCAAAATTGGGGGCTCGGGATGGGTCGAAAACCCGAAAGGGCGGCCTATGCAAAAAAGAGCTAGTTGAGCGGGTGAGTTTTGTGAGCCGAAAAAAGAAGAGAGATGAAAAAAAAAAAAATGAAAATGAGAAGCTAGGATGAAAACCCGGAAGGGCTCCTAAGCAAAATGAGAGAAAAAGAAAAGAGAGAAAAACAAAAAGAAAAATATTTTTGCTTTGATCCTCATTTGTCGGTGTCGGCGTCATAAGGTGGCGGCATTGGAGTCGATGTTTTCGGGCTAGATTTGGTCCTTGTTTTGTGTCTTTTGAGGGCGGGGTGTGCATCTCTTTTTGGCTCGTTTCTCTTTTGTTGCTTGAGGTATGTTTTGGTTGGAGCTCGGAGCTAAGTGTGGGGGAATCACTTACCCTCGTGCCTTAGTTTCCTTGCATTTTGGGTAGGTTGGAATCGGGAGGTCATTGTTGATAGTCGTGTTCCGAAACCTTTCGGGATTCGAGATTCATTTGTATAGAAGGATTCTTTTGGGGTAGATTTTGTCGTTTGGCTTTTGTGTTTTGTGGATGGCGATTCCGGAGGTTGGCGTGGTATGGCGTATTTTGGTGCTTGGGTGTGTCGAGTTCTCTTTTTCTTTTACTCGAGGTCGAGTAAGGTCTAAGCGTGGGGGAGTTTGATGTGTCCAAGTTATCCGCCAATCTTAGGCGGATTTCGGGTCGTTTTTGGTGTCGGTTCGAGCTTAGTTTTGGGAGTTAGGAGAGTTTTGATGTTAGGAAGTGTTGTCGGAGGATGTTGTGTTTTGAGGAGTCTAGGGAGTGGTTTGCATGGTGGCGTAATCGAGGGCCGATCTTGGTCCCCCGATCATTTTTGTGCCCCGGGTCCTTGTCCTTGGTTCCTTTATGGCGCATCTTCCGAGGCTTTCGAGCTTTGTTCGAGTTCCGAGTCTGAGTTTCGAATCCGAGTTCCGAGGTCCGTGGTTCAAGCCGAGGATCGTCTTCATTATGGTTCTGGAGCTTCATGGTTTCCTCAAAAGCCAAGTTCTCATCTTTTTCATCTTTCATGCTCGTTTTTGGAGGTCCGGTGGCGGACTCAACGTCGCGACCCGCGATCGAGTGTCGCGAGTCGCGACTTCGCCCATTCTCGCGAGTCGCGAGGGTTGTCGCGAGTCGCGACCCCTGTGCCGGCTGCTACTTTTATTTTCTTTTCCTCGCTTGGAGGAGGGATTATTAGGTTTTTTTAGTTTTAGTTTTTAGAGAGAGAAAAAAAGAGATAGATTTCTTTCTAGGGTTTCTCCCTCTCTTCTTTTGGAGAATTGTAATGAATCCTATGGCTTGGCTAGCTTAAACTTCTATCTTGGATTTGGTTGTTGAAGCTCTAATCTACTTGTGAGAAGTTCTTATCCTCTACTTTCTCTATGATCATTGTGATGCTTCTTGTATTTAAATTCATGATGTTTGCATAATCTTTGCTAGGAACGTTACTAGTATTGTTGTGTGATTCATCTAATGCTAATTCTAGGTGCATAATCGGATTGTTGTGTTCCTAGATCCATGTAGCATACTAGGTGTTTGATTAAATGCTGAACATTAATCTTTCGCACTTAGAGAAGCATTGCTTATTATTTGAATGTTATTGCTTTGATAACATTAGTAATCCTATCGTGTTCCTCGACCTTAATGCTACTTTGCTTTGGACTTAAGTGCGATTCATTTGAGTTAAGGCATAGTAAGGGCGGTTCAAACCACGCGGATCGTGTGTTTAGCCACGATCTAGGAGGATAGAAGTCTAGACTTCTCGGTAGGTGACCATAGGAGGTGTCGGGGGTTAAGCTTTCGTGATCACAAACTAGGTTAGGGTGGATGCTAATCGAGTCCAAGACCTTTTTCTATTGTAATCTCTTCATATTTTAACACTGTATTTAGTTTGGCTTGCTTTTATTGATCCAAAACCCCCCAATTCGGTTACTTTGGCCTTAGCACATACTAGGGTCCTTAATTCACTAATTTCCGATCAAGTTCCATTGTTCCCTGTGGATACGATCCCTACTTCCGTTATACTCGCTTAGTATGCATGAGAGTAGGTTAATTATATTTGGTTAGGAGTACACGGCAAACGCCTACCAATTATATATATATATATATATATATATATATATATATATATATATATATATATATATATATATATATATATATATATATATATATATATATATATATATATATATATATATATATATATATATATAGGAACAAGATCTTATGAAAACACCTCTTAATATGAAAACTGAAAACTAAAGATCTGAGCCATCAAATAATATTACTAAGATGATTTAAGGGCTGGAATTCTTTGTCCCTCCCCTCATAAAATCCAAAATAACCCCCCCCTCTCGATCCTCTTCCCCCCAGAAATAAAAAACCCCAAATTTTCTCTCATCTCACCATTTGATTTCTAGGAACTTAAGCAAATTCATGGTAGGTATGCATAATTCAAAGGCAAAATCTGCCATTTCGGATGAATTAATGTATTGTAATGCTTGAATTCGAACCCTAGAAAACTTGTGGGTTGAACAAACCAATGGCGAAAACGAAGAACACCGCCATAGCAACAACGAGCTCCCTCACAATCGACACTGCTCTTCTTCATCTTTCTTCTTTTTCTGATCTCTCTCCTCTTCCTCCTCACGTTCTTCTCGATCTCTTTCTCGTACGCTTTCTCTCTCCTCTTTCTCTCTCTCTCTCTCTTATTCATTTGCGAATTTATTCAATTATTATTGTGTCTGATTGATTGTTCGTATTAGGTTTTCTCGGCTTCTTTTTCAATTTGTAGAGGTTTGATTCTTGTTTTATTTTTTGATTTTTACTTATTTTGATGAAATTGATATGTTTTCACAAATTAATCGAGGAAATTAGCTCTTCTTTAAGAAATGCTGCTGTTTTCAATTTGCAGAGGTTTTATTCTTGATTTTTGGTATCCTGATTTTTTATTATGAGAGTTGAGGGAGAAAAAGAAGGTTGAAGAAGATGAAGGTTGAAGAAGAAGGTGGGGGATATCAAGACTTAAAAGTTACTGTAATACTATTAGTTAAAGTTACCCTTATAATACTCAAAGTTACCCCAGAAAGATGAAAATTAATTATGACATAATAAAGTTATCTTAAACGTACTAAAAGTTACCCTTATAATATATAAAGTTGCCCTTGAAATATATAAAGTTATCCTTAATATAATGAAGTTACCCTAAAACAGGCAAAAGTTACCCCTAAAGTATATAAAGTTACCCTAAAAGTGGTAAAAGTTACCCTTGTTTTCAGTTTTCAGACTAAGAGCTGTTTTCAGCGGATCCTACCCATATATATATATATATATATATATATATATATATAGAGAGAGAAGTGAGTTCATATGAGAATGCATACTTACATGAGAAATGAGAATGAATTTTGCACGCTATAACTCTAATGAACAAGTGATGTAACTCGAATGAAAAAGTGATGTAACTCCAAAAAAAGAATATTAGAAAAAAAAATTCAAAAAAAAAAAAATTTCTGCTCAAAGTTTTTTCGGGGGTATAACTCTAATGAACAAGCGTTGTAACTCTAATCCAATTGTGTGGTTGAGATTTATTCTCATTTCTCATGTAATGAGCATTCTCATGTGATCTTGCCCCTATATATATATATATATATATATATATATATATATATATATATATATATATATATATATATATATATATATATATCTGGTCGACATCATTGTTGTAATACGTAAACTTACCCTGAAAATGATCAAAGTTACCTTAAAACTAAAGTTACCCTTAAAATATGTAAAGCTACATTAAAAAGGTCAAATTGTTACCCTAACCATTGTCAAATAAAAAAAACTCTGGACAAAGTTACCTCAAAAGTTAAAATAGTAAAAGTAACGGTTTTTTCACCATATACCCTCGACAAATTGGAAAATTCACCATATACCCTCAATGTTTCAGTAATTCACCATATACCCTTGAGTTTTCAAAACTGTGCACCATGTACCCTTTTTGCTAACGGATGTTAACTCGCCGTTAGTTTTATTTACGATTTTACCACCATTATCCCCTAACCCTAACCCTAACCCCTAACCATAACCCTAATGTCTAATTAACCTAAGCCCCAAACACTAACCCTAACAAGTTACCCTCCCCCGTCATCCCCCCCACCCCCCACCCACCCCCGCCCCCCACCCCCCCCCTCCCCCGCCACCCCCCGCAGCCCCATTACCCCCTCCCCCTCCCCCACCCCTACCCCTCCCCGTCGATTTCCCGCCCCTACCCCTCCCCGTCGATTTCCCGCCCTACCCCTCCCCGTCGATTTCCCTCCCTCCCCCTCCCCAGTCGATTTCCCGCTCTCCCCCTCCCCTTCCCCTGAATCCGGGTAGAATCCCCAACCCAGAACAAAAATCCAACCCTTCTCTCTCCGTTGACCATCCTTACCGGCGAAATCAAATCCGACCCTTCTCTCTCCTTTGACCATCCTTACCCACCCACCAAAGCCATTTTCATACCCGTCAAAGATCGCTCTAAACCCGATCTCCTTTGTTTTCGTCGCCCAAAAACCGAACCCCCTCCCCTCTCGTTTTTGAATTTCTAGGCTACAAGGGAGGGGGAGTTTTCGAATTTCGGGGGATTTCGACGGTGAACGAAGAGTGGGTGGGAGATTTCGACTGGTGAACGAATAGGGGGTGGGGGATTTCAACGATGAACGAAGAGGGGGGTGGGGGAGATCGACGGGGAAGGGGAAGGGGAAGGGGGAGATCGACGGGGAAGGGGAAGGGGGAGGGCGATGGGGGACGCGCAACGGCGATGGAGGGGGAGGGGGCTGCGGTGGTGGAGTGGAGGGGAGGGTGGGGGTTGGGTGGGGTGGAGGGAGGGGGAGGGGGAGGGGTGGTTGGCTGGGTGGGTTAGGGTTTGGGGGAGGGGAGGATGGGTTAGGGTTTAGGATTAGGGTTATAATTAGGGTTAGGGTTAGGTTTAGGGTATTTGGATTTTAGGATTAGTGGTTAATGGTGGCAAAATCGTAAATAAAGCTAACGGTGAGTTAACGGCAGTTAGCAAAAGGGTATATGGTGAACGTTTTCGAAAACTCAGGGGTATATGGTGAATATTTGAAACGTTGAGGGTATACGGTGAATTTTTCAATTTGTCGGGGGTATATGGTGAAATAACCGTAAAAGTAATTGCAACACCCAAATCACATAGTTTGCTTAACAACCAATATATACACTCCCACTCAACAACATATAGTTCGTGGAACCGATTCCAACAATAATATGAGGGGGAAAATGTTTAAGCTAACTATTTCATAAATTGAATGAAAAGTTGGGCTGAACTCAGTAGCCTTGGCCTTCAGTTTTTTCACTACTTCATGTGAATCACTCTTCAAAGTTTAACTTTGTTTTCGATACATTCAACAACATTTACACAACCTCGTGACATTTCCATCGATGATAACACTTTGCATGCTCATCAAGTAACTTAATAATTTACGGCATGTTAAAGATTATATGGATGGGTAACTTGCAAAAGGGCATAATATATAGGAAAAATTGATGGAAATAAACCCATTTTTTGGCGGTCTTCTTAAAACATCCCAACTTTGGACTAACTCAATAAAATCCCACATTTAACCTTATCTTCTTATTTTAGGCTACGTGTACCAGTGACCTGTTGGTATCCTGTAAAATCTTGTCCCAACTGTTAATTTTCATCTGACTCTAAATAATTATGGTTAATAAAAATGTGTGGCCCTGCAAATTAACTTTCTCTTCTACCTTTTTACTTTCTTCTCTCTCTGTTGAAGTTGAAGTTGGGAATCCAAAATCTTAAAGCTTCTCGCAAATTGTGGAAGTGATAAGCAAGTGCATTTTCTTCCTTTTTGTTTCCAATTACCTCTAAATTTTTGTTTTTTTTTTTTGAAAATCTTCACCGAAATTTGTTTTGTGGGCCGGGTTAATTTAGTTTTGAATCTTGTGTGCTTTTGTTTTTTAAAATTTCCCATGAAACTAATGCATGATTCTTAACAACCTTCAACAAAAAGAGCATAAATTCCCATTATTCATCTCCAATGCTATGATAGTCTTATTATCAACTGCACAACTTATAACATATATCCAATTTGATAAACCTATCTAATTTCATTTTTAACACTTTGTGAACCAATTGAATTCGCTATTTCACATGAGAAAGATGGGCAAAAGCAATTATCCCAAAATCTGAATTAATTTTGCAAACAAATGAAAACTAAAAAAGGAAGGTAATTAAAGCTCCATAAAAGTTCCACTTCCTAAAACTAATTTCATTTGCTAAATTAATTAAGCTTATAAATACATCTCATCTTCAATGACCCATAATTGAATTTTGCTTGAATACACTGCAAATATGAATTGAGCTTAGAAATGTTTTGGTGAAAATATGTATACTTACCTTTAATACAAATCAAGGTCTGAATTGAATTATTTCCAAATAAACCAGAGAAGAACAAGAAACATAGGAGAATGAAGGCTGCAAGATCAACAACCCCAACCCGGTGCGACAGAACAAAGGCCGCAACAGCTGTAAAATCACAGAAGGCATAACTCCTTGTTGCAGGCTCCGATTGAGGTGATTTTTGTGCCTATATTGATTTATTTTATTTTCGAGATCTACAACTTCATGTAGCATTCAGGACTAAAACTGGCCTGCATGCTGGAGATAATTTAGTAACTAGAAAACGAAACCAGTGGACAGAGAAAAGAACAGGAACCAACAACGACAGCGCGCGCCGGCACAGGACAGACGGCGGAATAATGCCGACAGGCTGGAGCATCACTGGAAAAAATGGCAGCAAGGCCCACCACCCAAATAAATGACCCTAAGAGGAAGAAGTTTTGAGAGAGAAAAAAAAAGAGAGGATGCAAGAATGACAAGATTGGTTTTTTTATGTTGCTATAATTCTCAACCCAATTTGGGGTAATTAAACTGAAAATCTTCAAAGGGCAAATTGACAACTCAAAATAATTGGAATGGTGTTTGATGATGATCCTGAATTAATTTCGTGAAAACCTCTAGCCATAATATGAAGTGAAAGAGAGAAGATGGAGAACAAGGGGGTTGAGGAGAAATGGGGGATTGCATTGAAATACAATGGGCAAATAAAACACGTAACGGTCATTGGCACGTGACTCATGAACTTGCAATTGTAGGTTACCAACTGGTGAAGGTCCAAAATAAGAAGATAAGGCACAAAGTGAAATTTTATTCAGTTAGTCCAAAGCTGGAATTGTTTTTAAGAAGACTGCTCAAAGGTGGATTTATTCCCATCAATTTTTCCTAATATGTAAAAATTGTTAATCCATTTCGAAAAAATAATTTTATATTCGGTAACTTATCAAAGCTTAGTTCATTACTTCTTAATTCAAATTGTACATTTGTTCATTCCGTATTCTACCGAAAAAAAAAACACAAAATACATACTTTTTAACCACAAAAGTTGGTATTTAAGAGATTATCTTGTTGTCGGACTATTGTGGGACGGATCCCATCTTATTTGGCTTGAATTTGGTCTTTATATAGCGAATTGATTTTTTCCCTCTTATTTGGCTTGAATTTGACAAAGGACATGACAATTCTGGATGTACATTTGTGTTATTGCTATTTTGGGTGGTTGTACATTTTAGCTGGTGTTGGGGTCTAAATATAGGCTCAGATCCATTATGGTTCAGTTTCATGTCCTTCGTTAAGGAGTCGGGCCCAAGAAGATGAAAGTGGAAGTAAAGTATCTAAGGACCGGCCCAAGGCTTCTATACCTACTTCCAACTATATATACTCCATTTGGCACCAAAATAGAGGTAGTTTGATGTAACTATACAAACACATGCATTTAGCAATTATGTCCACTCTATTGCTTTTTATTGCTCGATCAACTAACTTAAGAATCGGAGAGGGTTCGCCAAGAAATCCCCCGGTTTAGTGTTCTTGATTTGTAGATGATGACGACCCATTTGGATATTTGATCCAGCTTTTATCATACTCACACCCAATTAGCACAGGCCAACTTGCTAATCCCGCACACATTACTGTTTTTAGCGGAAACAATTTGGCGCTACAAGGAGGGGTTGATTTAAAAGCGACTTTCGAATCTCCAAACATGCATGGACGTACACGTCACATACGAGAATCCCGACAACCACTCATATGAAGAAAGCAGTGAGAAAACACCACCAGTGTGCTCCCAGCGCAGTGAAGACCACGATCAAATGTCGGGCGGACAACATCATAGGGTCGGAAAAAAGGAGATGAACCTCAACCATACCCCTAACTTCCTATCTCCTGAAGCAATAGAACATGCCATCAAAACATTATAGTCTCCAAGAAAGTTTGTGGCGTCCACCAATAAGAAGGCGGACCGTCCTCCGCGAAGGTCCAGAAGGGGCCCCTCCCTTCAGAATAGTTCGGTGAGAAATATACCAGGCACGAAGGTAGCAAAGTTCCAGGCTTGGCCAATACAGAGAAGGCGCGAGCAAGGAGCTTCTCCGCTCCAATAAGAAAGAAACTCGAGAGCCGTCCCACCGCCTACACAGGGGTTAGTCCGAAGCCACTTGGAACACCAAGGTAGTCAAAATAAAAGACTCGGGCTACTTCAAAAAAAACCCGCCTCTCATGCAAACCGCCTACGAGGCCAACAAACGTCCCAGGAGGCATCAACATAAGGCCAAGGAAGATGGAAAACAAAGGAAATCAGTCCACGAATGGCTGGGCAGACGAGGGAATCACAATGACTCTGAGGGAGAACACTTTAAATCCACGTACATCGTAGTATGTAGCACCAAGGACGGACTGGGTCCAAGATCTTCACCTCCCCCAATAATCGACGCAATGGCTGTCGCGAGAGAAATCAGACTCCTAGCAAATTCTCCTTTTGTGTGGGAAATCATATCAGAGCATGTCCCAAAAGTTAAGCTCCCCAGCCACGTCAATTACGATGGAAGTGGGGACCCTACAAAGTATACCTGGGCCAATACACCGACGCCACGTGGTGTAAATTTACCTAGGCCAGCCTACGAGTGTTAAATGTAACTGGGCCAATACACCGATGCCACGTGGTGTAAATTTTTCCCAACCACCTTTACGGGGGAGGCACAAGCCTGGTTTTAGAGTCTCCTTAGGAGCGCGCTCTAAGATTTAGGCAACTGTTAGAGACTTGCCAAAGGAAATTCATTAGTGGATCATGACGTGCCAAATCCACGACAGAGCTGATGATGGTACAAGAAGGACCGCAGGAGCCTGCGACAGTTCGTCGGTATATTCAATAAAGAATTGAAATGGTATCAATCCCACAACTCGTGCTATCCCTAGCAATATAAGCGCTGAGGAGTTGTCTCCATCTGGGACGCTTCAGAGAAGATCTTAGCTTGTCCTCCATGCAGATATTGGGGGACGCCCTACGAAGGAAAATATGGTGGCCCCAAAACCGAAGGGCCAAGGGTCAGTTTAATAGCATGTAATTGGTAGTAGGTTATAGTTACTATGAATCCTATCTTTCAGTTATATTATTATAATTATTGTTTGTTTTATTTAAAAGAAAAGAGTATTCATTTGATTAAGATTGAAAGTTCGATTTACCTTCGAAGCATTTTGAAATAGTTTCGAAAAGGCTTGAAATCGAAAGTATTTACTTAGAAGTAGATTATTGAAAAATTGGTTTAGCTACAAAATGAATTGATATAGTTTTGAAACTTGATTGCTCGAAATAGAATGATTAAAGTTCAATGCCAACAAGGTTGCCCTTCATAGTTTTTGCTCCTCGATGAACCTAGGTATTGAGTTGAAGCGACACACAAAGATAATGGCAAAATGGAGGCTTGACTCTTAATTGTGAAGAGTAGAGTTCTTGGTTTTAAATCTATGGATTTTGATGTTTGATAAATTGTTTAATATTCAATTTTTTTTTGTTTATAAGTTTCGAGGACGAAACTTTTTGTTAGGGTGGTATATTGTAATCCACCTATTTTTAAAGAGCATTTTAGTAATAGCTAAGTATGATCATTAGCGTGATTATATATTAATACTCTCCGAGTTTATAAAAAAATAATAATTTGAATTTGGTTATACACTTATTGAAAAGCTAATTATATTTAATTATTGAACTTTGCTGTAATGGAATTAATTTGAGAAATATTGAGTTTATTTTTTTTAACGAGTACGAGTTATTATTGTTTTATATGAAGTTGTATTAGTATTTTTATCATATTTCAAAAAGGTAAATAGATGTACTTAGATTTATATATAAAAGGAGAGGGATTTAAAGGTAATTGGACCAAATAGTTAAATGGGAAATTAAGTCGGCCCATTTCTTTCGGCCCTTGGCGGTTTGTCAACAAAACCCAATTCAATTCTTTATTTTTTCCAATATGTTGTGGCTCTTTCTTACACTCCCTCATCCTCATCATCACCGAAAAGAGAAACCCCAAAGACACCCAAAAATCCCAAACCCGTGAAACCCTTTTCCCCTGCATCTCTCTTCCCTTGCTTCCCGGTTTCTTTGTTGGAGCTCGCCGGAGCTTCCCTTTGCCTGGAGACTTCGCCGTTGTTGGTTGATGTCGTTCTTTGTTGTGTTCTTTTTCTCCTCTCGCTTGTCCTGCTACTGGTGTGGCGTCGTTGGTGCCGCCGTGAGCCGCCGCCACCAGGGGCCTTCTTGTTGGTGGTGGTGGTTCTCGCTGCTGCTTCTTGTGTTGTTACTGATTTGGTGCGTGCTTCCTCTCTATTTTGTGAATCTGATTTCTAATTGGTGTTATAAATGTTCAATTAGTTTAATTTAGAAACTTAGTTTAATTTTGTTTTTAATTATATTATGAATAGTTTCTCTAATGAGATGAGTAAGTTTCTTAGCTTAGTTTGGTTGTGGTTAATTTGTTGAGTTAAGGATTATGAATGTAGGATTGAAATCAGTTTCTTGAGGTTTGATTGAATGGAAGGTTTGTATTTTAATGCTATGTAGAACAATAAAGCGCTGTAATTCGTAAGCAAAACAGGTCAGTTTTGTAAATTGTGTGTTTCAACAGTTTTCGGGCGTTTTTAGCAAAAATACTATTTCACAAAAGTTGTTTGATCGAAATTTTACTCAAGATAGGCTCAAGAAACGCTTGATTTGGAGTTCAAATGAGGAAGTTATGCCCATTTTAAGTTTCTGCTGAAATTAATAAATTGTATATTAGTTTCGAGTGTTTTAAGTTTGAATGTTTTCATGTGAATGTTTCCTAATGGATTTTGGAGTACGTAAATATATATTATGAAACTTAAGTGTTGGTTTTATATAAACTAAGAGAGATTTTTAGTATTGTTAGTATTAGTTAGTTATGTCATTTGAAGTAAGAGGCTCATATTTTATAAAACTAGAGTTAGTTAAAGCTCATTACTAGTTAGCCAAGTCTATTATTATTTATTGAATACATATATCTTATTATGTAGCTTTCTAGTTCACTAAAGAGTCGTTTTGGAGGTGGTTATTTTGATGTGATTCGTAAGAGTTTCTTACTCAAACATTTTATAGTTTACAAGCAAAGTATTGAAAATTGTGATTTTGATTTGAAAGGGAGGATGTTCCTCCACAGATCGAAAGTTTAGTTTCCAAAGAAAGTTTTATAGTTTACAAGAAGTGTTTTTAAAAGATTTTTGGGATATTATCTCAGATAACCCTGACATATAGATCTTTTTCCCAAATAACCCTGACAAATTTTTTTTTTCTTAAATGACCCTAAACTTGTATTTTGTCATTAAACCTGACGGAATTGTTAACGCCGTTAACTATTTTCAAATAACCCAACTTACTGCCCTTTTTATTTGAAAAAAAAACCAAACCCATCTCTTTCTCTCTCTTGTTCTTCATCTCTTCTCAAGCATTAAATCAGGAATTAATAAGGAATTAACAAAAAAAATAGCTTAACGAATCACGAATTACGAATTAAATGAAGAATCTTTTAAAAAGCACAATATAAATTACAAGAAATTAAATCAACGGTCCACCATAGATCAAAAAATGTTGGCGTCAATGGAACGAAGAAGACTAAAATTAGGAACTAAAATCAAATTACGAAGAAGATTAAAATCAAAAAATTACAAAAAAAAACAATTAGGAACCATAGATCTGGGTTACAAGCGACGAGGGAGATGTTGGCGTCAATGGAGCTTCACGAAGATGGCGTCAATGGCGCCATTGTTGTCGCTAGAGGTGGTTGAGTGGTTATTTGAGATGCTCGGTGATGGAGGCGGCAAAATCAAAGGTTGGTGGTGGTGGTAAGTTCGCCGCTTCGTAGAGAGGGGATGAGGACTACGGTGTTTCGATTTTTCGAAGAAAAGGGATCGAAGAGATGTTGGGGAATTTTTCGAAGAGAGGGGATGAATGGAATCGAAGAGATGGGATGAATGGGATCGAAGAGAGGAGATGAATGTCGTTGTTGGTGTCGCTGCTTTATGGGTGAGATGAGGAGAGCAGATCAGAGGGCGTCAGGAAGGAGAAGTAAGCTAGGATTGTGTGATGAGGAGAGCAGATCAGGGGATGAAGTCAGGAAAGAGAAGTAAGGAGAAGTCAGGAAGGAAAAGGAAGGAGGGTGTCAGGTAGGCAGGTTCGGCGGTTCTGGTGTGATGGGAGCAAGGGAGGAAGAGAGTTGGGCAGGTGATTGTGCAAAGGAGAGAGGAAATGAAGAGGAGAGAGAAAGTGGTGGACACCATTGATGAGTGCTTGAGAAGTTGAGAATTGAAGAACATGAGAGAGAAATAAATGAGTTTTTTTTTTAATAAAAAAACCCCTAATTATTTTTGTTTTGAAACCATGTTAACGCCGTCTGACATTCTGTTAGGTTTAATGACAAAAATCAAGTTCATGGTTATCGGAGACAGGCCTGCTAAAGTCGGTGTTATATTGGAAAAAGGCCTATAAGTCAGGGTTATCTGAGATAATATCCCAAGATTTTTATCTCGATTTTGTTGAGAATGGATTGAATGGGAGGATGTTCCTCCAAATATAGAAAGTTTGTTTTTTTCGAACCGCAATTAAAGGAAAGATTATGGAAAGATATTTCGAATAGTTTTATGTTTTGAAAGTTGATGGGATTACCTAAGTGGTATCTCAAGGAATTGGAACTTCGTCGGATTCGTCTCGACTTTACATATATAGAATAGTTGGGGGTTACGTTGATCAGTACCTCAGACTTAGATCTTCTGCTGCGGTTTGGCCGTATGTAGGGTGTGCACACTAGGGGTCTTTGTCTATAGTTATCCGGAGGGCCTAGCTGGCCCAAAGGCAAGGAAAGTTTGTTCCATTCCACAGATTTATGATTCTAAGATTCTGGAAGAAATTGTTTTAGCAAAGAAAATAGAAGAATATTTGGTTTGGAAAAGAAATGAAGAAAAATGTTTATAATGTTTTTATTTAGCATTGTGGTTGCAAAAGAAAATGATTTGTAGGATATGTTTAATGTATACTACCTGCATATATATTTGGCTTTATGGTATGAAATCTTGCTCAGCCAGTTTGGCTGATACTACATGTCCGGTATATGCAGATACATGAAGGTAATGTATTATGAAGAAGGTTCGATGTTGGAAGTTTGTTGTATGCTTATACTATTTGTATCGCGACAAGGACGATCAACTTTGTAATATTATTGTTAATAGTAAAATTGTAATTAAATTAAAAAGGTTTGAGTTTGTAAAGTCTAGACTAGTTTGGTTGCTGGGTTTTGAGGATACAGGTTTATGAATCGGATGCGAGTCCTAAATTAAGTTTTAGGCGTTTTGTATTACAAACGGAACTCTGCCGAATTTTCTTTAGGATTTTAAAAACAATTCTAGTTCTTTAAAAGTTTAGGATCATTCACTTAATGTGGTTTATTAGAGTTTAGAGGTTTCAATATAGTCATTACCATCTAAAAGTTTTAATAAGTCAAGATTTTTGAGCTCCACACTCATGATGAGTGTGATGGTAATAGCCCGGACTAGGTTTTCCGCTGCGTTTAGGTCTTAATTAGGTTGGTCATAGATCCGGGTTGTTACAAATGGTATCAGAGCAGGGTTTGTTTTTAGGTACGCACGGATCTCCATATCCAAGCGTAGGAGTAAAATAAGTTCATAAATGAGTCGAGTAAAAGTTAGGTGTAAAATAAACCAAAGCCGTCGAAAGTTTGCGCTTGCCTTACTGTTGTGTGTGAATGTTATGTGAGTCGTTTGATGTTTGTTGTTCAATGTGACTTTTATATTGTTGTGTATTAGAATATGTGTATATGCATGGTGATATATACAGTTTGAACCATATGCTTAAGTAACTATATGAAAGAGTGCACACGAGAAGCGTGTTTGTGGGTCTATAACCCATATTATTTTCTTAATTATGTGAATTGATTGACTAACGTGGAGAGTGGAAACTAGTTTATGGGAAATTGTTAAATTATTGGTCCTTATGAGAATGAAGTAAGATTAAGTTTTAAGGAGAAAAGTATTCAAGAGGGAAGAGTATAAAAGCTTTGGTTTGATAATGGAGTTGCAACTATTATTAGATTATAGTAATTAACGTTTATATCTTGAATATTTTATTAATATTATATTATCGCTCGTTAGCTTTCATTTATAAAAAAAAAGAATTTATTTTGGTTAAGTTAGGGAAAGTTTCTCATATCATCGAAAGGATTTGAAAGGGTTTTGAGATGATTCGAAATTAATATGATCTACTTAAGAGTAAAGTGATAATTTTTGGTTTTAATTAAACAACTTTGAAATGTTTCGAGAATAGTTAAGCTTCTTAAGTATCTTTTGTTATGTTTTTAGCTATGTGTGATATTATATGGTCTTGTGTGCACTCATATGACAATGTGTATTTATGTGAATGCATATGCATTGATATTTTTAACGATTAATTAGTTAGTTAAAGTGTGCAATATAAGCTGGACTTAGAGTTTTGAGGACAAAACTCATTTTGAGGAGGGGATAGTTTAATATGTAATTGGTAGTAGGTTATAGTTACTATGAATCCTATCTTTCAGTTATATTATTATAATTATTGTTTGTTTTATTTAAAAGAAAAGAGTATTCATTTGATTAAGATTGAAAGTTCGATTTACCTTCGAAGCATTTTGAAATAGTTTTGAAAAGGCTTGAAATTGGAAGTATTTGCTTAGAAGTAGATTATTGAAAAATTGGTTTAGCTACAAAATGAATTGATATAGTTTTGAAAATTGATTGCTCGAAATAGAATGATTAAAGTTCAATGCCAACAAGGTTGCCCTTTGTAGTTTTTGCTCCTCGATGAACCTAGGCATTGAGTTGAAGCGACACACAAAGATAATGGCGAAATGGAGGCTTGACTCTTAATTGTGAAGAGTAGAGTTCTTGGTTTTAAATGTATAGATTTTTATGTTTGATAAATTGTTTAATATTCAATTTTTTTTTGTTTAAAAGTTTCGAGGACGAAACTTTTTGTTAGGGTGGTATATTGTAATCCCCCTATTTTTAAAGAGCATTTTAGTAATAGCTAAGTATGATCATTGCGTGATTATATATTAATACTCTCCGAGTTTATAAAAATAATAATTTGAATTTGGTTATACACTTATTGAAAAGCTAATTATATTTAATTATTGAACTTTGTTGTAATGGAATTAATTTGAGAAATATTGAGTTTATTTTTTTTAACGAGTACGAGTTATTATTGTTTTATATGAAGTTGTATTAGTATTTTTATCATATTTCAAAAAGGTAAATAGATGTACTTAGATTTATATATAAAAGGAGAGGGATTTAAAGGTAATTGGACCAAATAGTCAAATGGGAAATTAAGTCGGCCCATTTCTTTCGGCCCTTGGCGGTTTGTCAACAAAACCCAATTCAATTCTTTATTTTTTCCAATATGTTGTGGCTCTTTCTTACACTCCCTCATCCTCATCATCACCGAAAAGAGAAACCCCAAAGAAACCCAAAAATCCTAAGCCCGTGAAACCCTTTTCCCCTGCATCTCTCTTCCCTTGCTTCCCCGGTTTGCTGTTGGAGCTCGCCGGAGCTTCCCTTTGCTGCCGGAGACTTCACTGCTGTTGGTTGATGTCGTTGCTGCTGTGTTCTTTTTCTCCTCTCGCTTGTCTTGCTGCTACCGGTGTGGCGTCGTTGGTGCCGCCGTGGCCGCCGCCACCGGGCCTTCTTGTTGGTGGTGGTGGTTCTCGCTGCTGCTTCTTGTGTTGTTACTGATTTGGTGCGTGCTTCCTCTCTATTTTGTGAATCTGATTTCTAATTGGTGTTATAAATGTTCAATTAGTTTAATTTAGAAACTTAGTTTAATTTTGTTTTTAATTATATTATGAATAGTTTCTCTAATGAGATGAGTAAGTTTCTTAGCTTAGTTTGGTTGTGGTTAATTTGTTGAGTTAAGGATTATGAATGTAGGATTGAAATCAGTTTCTTGAGGTTTGATTGAATGGAAGGTTTGTATTTTAATGCTATGTAGAACAATAAAGCGTTGTAATTCGTCAGCAAAACAGGTCAGTTTTGTAAATTGTGTGTTTCAACAGTTTTCGGGCGTTTTTAGCAAAAATACTATTTCACAAAAGTTGTTCGTATCGAAATGTTACTCAAGATAGGCTCAAGAAACGCTTGATTTGGAGTTCGAATGAGGAAGTTATGTCCATTTTAAGTTTCTGCTGAAATTAATAAATTGTATATTAGTTTCGAGTGTTTTAAGATTGAATGTTTTCATGTGAATGTTTCCTAATGGATTTTGGAGTACGTAAATATATATTATGAAACTTAAGTGTTGGTTTTATATAAACTAAGAGAGATTTTTAGTATTGTTAGTATTAGTTAGTTATGTCATTTGAAGTAAGATGCTCATATTTTATAAAACTAGAGTTAGTTAAAGCTCATTACTAGTTAGCCAAGTCTATTATTATTTATTGAATACATATATGTTATTATGTAGCTTTCGAGTTCACTAAAGAGTCGTTTTGGAGGTGGTTGTTTTGATGTGATTCGTAAGAGGTAAGATTTCTTACTCAAACATTTTATAGTTTACAAGCAAAGTATTGAAAATTGTGATTTTGGTTTGAAAGGGAGGATGTTCCTCCACAGATCGAAAGTTTAGTTTCCAAAGAAACTTTTATAGTTTACAAGAAGTGTTTTTAAAAGATTTTTATCTCGATTTTGTTGAGAATGGATTGAATGGGAGGATGTTCCTCCAAATATAGAAAGTTTGTTTTTTTCGAACCGCAATTAAAGGAAAGATTATGGAAAGATATTTCGAATAGTTTTATGTTTTGAAAGTTGATGGGATTACCTAAGTGGTATCTCAAGGAATTGGAACTTCGTCGGATTCGTCTCGACTTTACATATACAGAATAGTTGGGGGTACGTTGATCAGTACCTCAGACTTAGATCTTCTGCTGCGGTTTGGCCGTATGAAGGGTGTGCACACTAGGGGTCTTTGTCAATAGTTATCCGAAGGGCCTAGCTAGCCCAAAGGCAAGGAAAGTTTGTTCCATTCCATAGATTTATGATTCTAAGATTCTGGAAGAAATTGTTTTAGCAAAGGAAATAGAAGAATATTTGGTTTGGAAAAGAAATGAAGAAAAATGTTTATAATGTTTTTATTTAGCATTGTGGTTGCAAAAGAAAATGATTTGTAGGATATGTTTAATGTATACTACCTGCATATATATATTTGGCTTTATGGTATGAAATCTTGCTCAGCCAGTTTAGCTGATACTACATGTCTGGTATATGCAGATACATGAAGGTAATGTATTATAAAGAAGGTTCGATGTTGGAAGTTTGTTGTATGCTTATACTATTTGTATCTCGGCACGGACGATCAACTTTGTAATATTATAGTTAATAGTAAAATTGTAATTAAATTAAAAAGGTTTGAGTTTGTAAAGTCTAGACTAGTTTGGTTGCTGGGTTTTGAGGATACAGGTTTATGAATCGGATGCGAGTCCTAAATTAAGTTTTAGGCGTTTTGTATTACAAACGGAACTCTGCCGAATTTTCTTTAGGATTTTAAAAACAAATCTAGGTCTTTAAAAGTTTAGGATCATTCACTTAATATAGTTTATTAGAGTTTAGAGGTTTCAATATAGTCATTACCATCTAAAAGTTTTAATAAGTCAAGATTTTTGAGCTCCACACTCATGATGAGTGTGATGGTAATAGCCCAGACTAGGTTTTCCGCTGCGTTTAGGTCATAATTAGGTTGGTCATAGATCCGGGTTGTTACAGTCAGACCCTACCAAGGGAACCCTCAAGACCTTCAGGCTAGGTCTACAAGAGAAGTTCAACAATTATACTCTATTGAAGCTGAATAAGAGTTAGATCTACGCCCTGAACATGGACGATCGGAAGTTGTAAAAGCCGCTCCAGATGAAGCGGGAGGGGAAGGATAGGCACAAGTATTGTGACTTCCATGGCTGCCCAGGCCACTCAACAGACGAGTGTGTTGAAGAATAACATTGAAGACCTCATCCGACGAGGGCACTTTAGAGAGTACAAGGATTTGCAAAAAGCCAAGGCTACTTAAGAAAAGTCAGACAGTCAAAGATCGCCCGAGCGGTTAGACAGAGACGCGCGGGGGAAGAAAAACAAATTTGTCATTTTTGGAGAATTAAAGTCAGTTGGAGAGCAGAGAGCCCACCTCACACAACTGTCCAACCCCAATCTTAATTTGATTGAGGAAGAACCTAGTTTGCCAGACATACCTGACATGACATTCACATCGGCAGACTGTAAGGGACTGGCGTTCTCCCACTCAACCCACTGGTGCGAAAATGGACATCATAGAGGCATCTATGTTAATGTCCTCTACAAGAGCACCTTTGAGTAGATGAAGGTCGATGAGAGGCATCTGCAGAAAACCTGCGCCCCCATTATAGGCTTCATGAGAAAAGTTGTGGTCCTCGAAGGGAAAATTAACTTGCCAACAACCATCCAAGATGAGAAGAGCACTCGAAGAACCGTGATCCTCGAGTTTTGAGTGGTAGATATTCATTCAACATACAACGCCTTGATAGGCAGAATTCGACTGCTACGAAGCCAGCGTAATCAAAGGGCAAAAAGGCAAGGCGCACTGAGAACCGGGCAACCTGGATTGAATCGTCCACTAGAGATGAACGTATCTCAATAGAGGCCCATTGCAAACTTGAAGATAGGTAAAGACTAGAGCTGATCAACTCCAGCCCGGCCCGGCCCGGTTTTTGGGCGGGCTTAAAATTTTTTTTTTGGGCGGGCTTTGGACAAGCCAAAAAAGACTTTTTAGTCTAAATTTTGGGCCCGGCCCGTTTTGGCCCGCAAAAGCCCACTCGGCCCGGCCCGAAATACCGGGCTTTGGGCACAATTTTTTGGCCCGGATTTGGGCCCGGCCCGGCCCACACAACGGGCAAATTTTTTTTTTGCCCGGCCCACACAACGAGCAAATTTTTTTTTTGCCCGGCCCACACAACGGGCAAATTTTTTTTTGCCCGGCCCGATCCTGGCCCGGCCCGGTGTTTGATCAGGTCTAGTAAAGACATGAGTTCGAGGAAAATAGGGATACACTCGTTGAACACCCCAAGTAAAATCTCAACCTACCAAAAGGCGATTCCGGCGATATATATGTAACATTGTTGTAACCAAAGTGACATCAATGAAAACCCCTTGAGGCACTCTTCTAATGAAAATTTTGTAAAAGGAAAAAGATAGAGATAGAAGAAGCAAGAAGGCGCAACACTTGTTCACAAAACTCATGCACTAAAATGATGAAAATCAGAAAAACCCAAAGTGCTCTAACCGCGGCTAATAAGGCCCTGGTCTTTTGGACTAATTCAATTCAGTTCAGTTCAGTTCAGTTCAGTTTAGTTCAGTTCAGTTTAGTTCAGTTCAGTTCAGTCCGGTCCAGTTCAGTCCAGTCCGGTCCAGTCCAGTTATTATTATTATTACGGCTTTTTCACCAAGTACCCCCGAGTTTTCAAAAAATTCACGACGTACCCCCCAACTTTTAAAAATACACGGGGTACCCTAAGTTTCATAATAATACACTCAAATGCCCTTAATGACTAACGGCGTTAACCTCCGTTAGTCATTAATCTTAATTTTCTTTTTTGAACCCTAATTAACCATTAATCCTAACCCTAACCCCTAACACCTAACCCTAATCCCTAATCCTATCCCTAACCCTAAACCCTAACACTCACCCTAAACCCTAACCTTCCCACCACCTCCTCCCCCACCCTCCCACCACCCCAGCAGCCCCTTCCCCCACCCCCCGCAGCCCCTGTCGCAAGCCCAGAACCCCACCCCGTCGTCGCAAGCCCGAACCCCACCCCTTGTCGCGAGCCTAGAACCCAACCCCCCGTCGCAAGCCTAGAACGGCCCTAGTCGCGAGCCCCCCCCCCCATCGATTTCGGAATAGTCCCCCTTCCCCCGCGAGCGCCCCACCCCCCTTCTCACCGACGGATCCGACCGCCCCGGACGACCGAGCTCCCCCCCTTGTTTTCTCTCGTCGGATGAGCGGTCCGAGCGCCGGCGAGTCGAATCGGGGTTGTGGGGGGGGGGGAGGGGCAGGGGGTTGCGGTGAGGGTGGGGGAGGGGGGGCTGCTTGGGTGGTGGGGGGGAGGGGCTGTTGGGGTGGTGGGAGGGGGGGAGGATGGGGAGGGTGGTGACCGCTGGAGTGGTGGGGGAAGGGGGGGCTACTTGGGTGGTGGGGGAGGAGAGGTGGCAGGGTGGTAGGAGAGTGGGGGAGGGGTGGTTAAGGTTTAGGGTTAGGGTTAGGGTTAGAGGTAGAGGTTTGGATTAGGGTTAGCATTAGGGGGTTAATTAGGGTTTAAAATAGAAAATTAGGGTTACTGACTAACGTTGGTTAACGCTGTTAGTCATTAAGGGCATTTGAATGTATTATTATGAAATTTTGGGGTACCCCGTGTATTTTGAAAAGTAGGGGGGTACCTCGTGAATTTTTTGAAAACTCGGGGGTACTTGGTGAAAAAACCGTTATTATTATTATTATTATTATCAGTATTTATTATTATTTTATTAAATATTGTTATTATTCTTATTATCATTTATTATTATTATTATCATTAATTATTGTTATTAATTATTATCATTATTATTATTATTAATTACTATCATTATTATTATTACATTAGAAATTAAAAAGTAATTATTATTATTATAATAATTATTATTAATTATTATTATTATAATAATTATTATTAATTATTATTATATTAATTATAATTATTATATTATTTATTATTACTAATATTATTATTATTTGTATTATTATAATATTATTATTAATATTATTAATATTAATATTAATTATTATTTATATTATTAATTATTTATATTATTATTATTATTATTATTATTATTATTATTATTATTATTATTATTATTATTATTATTATTATTATTATTGTTGTTGTTGTTGTTATTATTATTATCATTATTATTATTATTATTATTATTATTAGAGAAATTTGTTAGAAACAACCTTTTAAAAGGAAGATTTTGTCTGAAACAACCTTTTAAATTTTTTTTTGCCAAGAGCAACCTTAAATAAATTTTTTTGTCAAAAGCAACCAGATGATGTCATTCCGGTGTTGACTCATGTTTTCCGGCGTTGACTTCTTACTTAACATAACATAACCCAATTTACTCCCATTCCCTCCAATTTTATTCACTTAGAAATTCCCATTTCCGGGTGAATTTATTAACGAAAACCCAAGTGCTCTAACCGCGGCTAAGCCCATCAGAGACGATGCAAATTTGGAAAACTTGTCTAATCAAGTTAGGCAGGATGAATCTGTCAACTAAAACCCAAGTGCTCTGACCGCAGCTAAGCCCAACAACTTAGTGTAAATTTGCAAAACTTGATCAAGTCAGGCAGGGTGAATTTTTCAACGGAAACCCAAATGTTTTTGATCGCGGCTAAGCCCAGTAGACACTTGGTGCAAATTTGCAAAACTAACGAAAATCCAAGTGCTCGGACCGCGGCTAATCCCGTCACACACTTGGTGCAAATTTGCAATACTTCTCTGATCAAGTCAGGAAGGGTGAATTTGTCAATAAAGGGTCAAGTATTCGATTGTGGCTATACCTAATAGACACTTGGTGCAAAGCAAATTGGAAAGTAATCCATTTCATATAAGAAGCAAAGTACACTTGGTGCAAATTTGCAAAACTAACGAAAATCCAAGTGCTCGGACCGCGGCTAATCCCGTCACACACTTGGTGCAAATTTGTAAAACTTCTCTGATCAAGTCAGGAAGGGTGAATTTGTCAATAAAGGGTCAAGTATTCGATTGTGGCTATACCTAATAGACACTTGGTGCAAAGCTTGTCAAACTCATCAAATGAGATATACTAATCAAGCAGAATTAAAGCCTGACTTCAAGTTCACACCCTTTGCTACTCATATTCATAGTAAAGAATAGAAACTGGGGGCAGGAGGGGTACCACTCCCATAAGAAGAGTTCAACAAACAAACAACATATTTTGTTTCAATAACTCAAAATTACATATAGAGCAACAAATTGGAAAGTAATCCATTTCATATAAGAAGCAAAGTACAACCTAAATGAGTCCGAGAAGTAGACCCTGAAAAATATAATATAAATTACTAAAATGACGGCTATCTAATAAGAATAAATAAAAATCCAGCTAGCTAAATACTTGAATACTACAAAAAGAAATTGAAAAATGTGCTTAAGAACCTAGAGGAGGAAATGATTGAGATGGGAAGATTAGCAGAAAGGGAGTCGAAACAAGATTCAGAAGAGGATTAAGGAGATTGCCAAAACAACCACCCGAGTCCCCACACGTTGGAACTAGGTGGAAAGGTAGAGGTAGGGGCGACATTTGTGTTAGACTCATCCGCCTGCCCCACCTGAAAAACAACCTCGGGTATATGCCCAACTGAAAGACAGTCTCCGCCATATTGGCAACTCCCACAGTGCCTTCGGCAGCCATCTCAATGGAAATCTGAGCAACCCTCTTGGCTTAGCCGCTGCCTCTGCAGCAAAAGCAATTAAATTCTTCGCCTCGATCGCCTCATCATACACTGCATCAAAGTAAGCATCCTCTTCAGGAGGTGTCTCAGCCTCTCTATCGGCCTTCATAGCCGCATCAACAAGCTTCAATTGAAGTTAGGAGATACATGCCATACAAAGCGCCTGATGATGGTGACGCAATCATCACAAAAGGTGGCCTTCATCCCCTCTACCTCCTTCAAAAACTCCGCTCGGGCAGCACTCAAAGCATTCACCGACATGGAATCATGATTAAAGATCACTTGCTTTATCTGTAATTCGGTAGCTTTGATATGCCCATCCAACTCTCTCTACTTATTCTCCAATTGACGGCCAAGGATCTGGGCTTAAGCAGCGCAAGCGGAAAAGGTCTTCATGCCATTTGTCCGTCAGCTCCTGAAGCTGAGTTTCAAAGGTTGCCTTTAGCTCTTGTGAGGTCCCTTGCAACTCTACACAACGACCCTCAGATACCAGCTTATCAGCATTGGCGGTCTTCAACTGCGCCATCACCTCGCTAAGTCTTCCAACAGCAACTCGAAATTCTTGGAGCGCAAACTCCCTCTGATTTCTCAGAGTTTCCCTCTCAGCTTTGGAATTTTTTCTATACTCTTTCAGAGCGGCATCTTCCACATCCAGCAAGTGAGCTGTGTTCTGATGCGAATGATAGCGGGACCTCTGGTAGTTCATCTCCGACTGGAGCCCCTCCACATAACCCTTGAGGGCCCGCACCTCAATGTGGAAACCTACGCTCATAGCCGACTCCAAAAGAGATAATAAGCCCAACTTAAAATCCTAAAGTAAGCAAAGGAAAAAAATACAAGTGAGAGTATGGATTGGCAAAACTTGTCTGCTAATTGGCCCAAATTGGGTAAATTTGTCAAGCAAATCTTGGATAAAAAGAAGCAAATAAAAAGCATATTCTTACCTGGGTAGGGTCGGCCTCAGCTCTTGTCTAATAACTCATCAAGTTGACAATCAACTTACCCGAAAAAGCCGGCAGACCAGGCACAACGAAGGAACAGTCCAAGCTCTAAGCTTCTATATAACCATATCGAGGAGATAAGCGGGCATCAAACCCTGTTGGGCCAAAGCTTAAGTCGGTCAGATGGAAACTCTGAAAGTCAAAAGCATACTGCACCAGTAACCTATTCACCGTCGTGAAAGAAGGCTCACTTTTGGTCTTGGACAGACTCTCCTCATAGTGACCATAGCCAACGGGGGAATGAGGTGGAGAATCAGAAATCTCCACAATAGGTTGCGACCCCTTGTTGTGACCAACCTAACTAGTTAAGGTCGGGGAATGCAAAGTACCAAAAGTTGGGATAAGCAGATAGTTGGGGGTTGTGATCCCTTGTCATTATCTTGTTGCTGCTGGCTAGACCGTGGAAGTTTAACATGTCAGGTTCCTCCTTCATGGCCATGGAATCAGCTTCAGTAGCATTGATTTTTGGATTTCTTTGAAGGGCTCTCTAGAGGAACCTCCTCATTTAAAGGGTCCACCGTGCCCCCTATTTTTCTCTTCTCAATCGGGGTAGAGACAACGGTGGAAATCGTATCCAACTTCTCGTGTTTCAGCTGCTTAACCCGTACCCCCGGTTTGTTAGCTAAAATATGCTCCAAAGCAGCCTCAGCCTCTCCGACATCTTTCACTAAGGCCCTCTTTTTGTCAAACTGATCTGCTGATGTCTACTCAAACTGCTAGCCCTCATAGCAGCTGAGCGGCCGATGACAACACAGTGGATAGCCTTTGTCCAAGGCGAAGGAGTCCTCATGGCGCCAACGGCAGAAGAGGGGGGAAGTGGGGGGAAAGGACCTTTGACAGCCTGGCAAAAGAAGCAGCACTGGCCAGGTTGGGATGTCTCCCTTTGTTGAAAGGATCAACAAGGGTTACCCGAGTCTGCTTGCAAGATTGTGAGGAGTGGCTCGGATAATAATCAACCTTGAGAAGAGGATAACCCTTGTCAAGAACGGGAGAAGCAAAGAGTTTATCAAAAGACATCCCTAACTCCAACCACACCAGTTGATCAGAAACATATTCCAAACCCTCAGCTGCAAACGAGTTATTCTTTAATCTATTAATCCAAAGGAGCAAGATAGACAGAGAGGTGAGAGCTTAAATAGAAGAAAAGAGCAACCACATACCTTTAGAGTAAACGTGGCCCATCGCGGCGACCAAGACTTTCTCTTGAGCCATGTAATTATAGTGAGGAAGCCACACCTTTGGAGTGGGACCTTTCTTGGAGTTAGACGAATCATCTTAATAATGTATACTAGCTGATTTTGTTAAAAACAGTAATGTGAGTGGGATTAGCAAGTTGCCCTTTCCTAATTGGGTGTACAAAACAAGAACAATAACCCGGGGGTTTCTAGGCGAAGCCTCTTGGATGCTTAAATCAGTTGGCTGAGTAATAGAAAACAAGAGAGTGGAGAGAATGGCCAAATGCGTGTGTTTTTTAATTAGTTAGATGAAGTTACTTCTATTTTGGTGTTAAATGGAGTATATATATGATTGAATTTCTAAGAATATTTTCAATCCTAAGAAATGCCTAAATTTATTTGTACAACTATGTGTCATAATCTTCATTAATTGGATAAATTTCCACTTCTGGTCAACTGCTTCTACAAATTGCAAAAGCAAAAGTTTCAGGAAAGTCGTAGCCATTTCTAAAAGAAACCCAAAAAGATTCGTTTTGATCTTTGAATAGGCAGGATTCAACCACAGTTCAGAATTTGTATTTGGGAGTGATTTGAACGATTGTGACGTTTAAATATTAATATAAAGAAGTCAATGAAAAGAAGAGATCGACACTTTTCAAAAGATTTCGGATATTTTAAGGGCTTTACTATTTAGCGCTCTATATTTTCTTACTATAGCCCTAAATATACCTTTATACATTTCCTTCATTCCCCTCTCATTCCTTTTTCTCTCACCCTCATTAACTTCCATGTACTCCCATGTTCCTTGTGCCTTACTCTCATTCCTCCTCCCTTATCCACACACTTACTCCCACTTCATCCTCCACCACAACCAAAGTCATCACCACCACCGGAGCAATAAATCATTTGCATAGCTACGGAAACCCTAAATATAACAAATTAAAGGTAATCCAACACAAAATTACATAGCAACATTTAATGTCATTCATCAAAATATATAAATTAAAAAAAGAGAGAAATGTACTATTCTAGTCAAGGACATCGATAATTGCGGAAAAGAAAAAATCCAATGCGTCTACCATTTCCGCCTAAACCACAAGTCAAGCGCCTACCATTTCCGGCTGAACCACAGGTCAGGCGCCTACCAAAGACGCTTCACCATCAGTTTAGCTGCATATGGTAGACGCCCTGCACCATCGGTGTGGGCGTCCTCTTCAAGCACCTGGCCATCGCTGTGGGCTGGGCGTAACTTTTAGCCGCCTAGGTAGATTCTCAGTTGAAAGAAATTTTTGCCATTGATAGATTTACAAGCTTGTGTTGGACGTTCTAATTTGATTTTTTTTTTATTTTGATTGTGTTGGTTGCAACACAAGCAATCGTGTCACTGGATCATAATTTTGAACGGTAATGCTTCGGTTAATGTGTGAATTTTATTTTTTGTGGTACTATTCTTTTATTCTTTCAGATGATGTTGGTTATAAAGTGATGGCGTTTTGCTGGAATCTTGGATGGGTTTAATTTTCTTCAATGGTGGCAAGAAAGAAAGATAGGGAAGATGAGAAGGTATGGGGAAAACAAAGAGTAGTAAAGGGATTAAGGGAAGAAGGGAGAGGGAGAGAAAAGAATTGAGTGGGTGGTTTTTTTATGTACAATGGAGGTTGTTGTGGTAGTTCCCGATCGGTGGTGGCAAGTGAATGCAAATGGGTGATGGGAGAGGGGTGCAGTGGTGCAGTTGTGGGAATGGGTAAGCAAAAGGGAAAAGGAAGGAAGGAATGGGTAGTGTTTTAAGTACTCATTAAGAAAACAAATCAAAGAATTAAAATATTGACTATATCAACAAGAAAGGTAACTCAACTAAAAGTGAACATAAGTCCAAAATAACATTGAAATAGTAGATTAGGTCCATATAAAATTTTGTGTTAACTATACTTTTAATTATAAGATTAAGATGGATATATTTAACATTGTCCTAGGATTTTGGATAGAAAATTGAAAATAGGATTTTACTAAGCACTTTGTTAGAAAACATCAAAAGATGGCATGTTTGATATGCAATAATAAATGATGGTAATAATAATATGTTGTTTCCTATTGTATATTTATAGTCTCATGATAATATATAGGATTTTTTGTCAAAAAACTAACTCAACCAAAAGCTTAAACTACTGGTTAAGACCCCATAAATAGTTTTATACTCTATCACGCCCTTCACACGAGAGCCCATTGGGATTGAAGTAAGTGTGGATGCAACACAGGCCTCCCTCATACCTAGCGCTAAATATTTCACTTAGAAATGAGAGTGGATGAGATTTGAACCCGTGACCTTTATGTCACGCTGGCTCTGATACCATGTCAAAAATCAACTCAACCAAAAGCTTAAGCTAATGGTTGAGGCCCCAGATCAGAAATAGTTTTATACTCTATCATTTTTTGTCAAAAACGACCTTATAAAACATAAAATTTGTGAGAAACCACCTTATTTTTTTTTTGCGAAAACATACATTAAACAAAAAATTTATTGCGAAAACAAACCTTATGCCCTTATTCCGATCATTGGTCTAAGGTTCCGGCATTCACCATGTCATGAATTTTGTTGGGTTGAAAAAGTCACTTGCCTTGCACATGGCATGGTGAATGCCGAAACCTTGGATCAATGATCAAAATAAGGCATAAGGTTTGTTCTCGCAAAAAATTTTGTGTTTAAGGTTTGTTTTTGCAAGAAAAATTGTATAAGGTGGTTTCTCACAAATCTATACAAATATATTAAAAGGCGTTCCTATCAAAGGAATTGTGCCACGTGGCACTCTTCTCAGGCTTCTAATACACATGTTTATAATCTCATTTAAAAATATTAACAATGTGTAGTTACTAGAATTCGAACACATGACCTTTAAAATGAAATGTGAGAGTTTAACCACTAATGCATGCACTATAATTTCAATGCTTAATGTTTTAAAGTAAAACATAATAAAGTCTTATAATTATATATAATAAAGACATGGACAAGTTTTTTTGATCTCTAACACTTTTATTAAATAATAACATTCTCTTACCCCAATTCCATTGAAATTGTTATTTTATCCCCAATTCCTTCGAAGTTTGTTTTATAAACAACTTATTATGCCATAATAACATCCATTTTCTAATTTCACACTAGATAGAATATTATGATAAACTAATAAAACCAATTATGAAATTTATGAATGATAATATATTTGATAATTGTAACTGACCCGAGGCATCGCCCGGGCAAAAATACTAGTTTAATGTTTTATAAGGTGGTTTTTGACAAAAAAATCCTAAAATATAAGATTAGTAGTTTTTTATTGCTAACTACTTTAAGTATCTATTTTTTTTTTAAGCAAATTGACATTACTGTCTTATCTCTTTGTTCCTATAAGTTTTTCAAAGTTATTCCCACTTTTACTGCATTCCTTATCTTGCAAAGCGTTTTTTTTCCTTTTGACGTTCCTTTACCCCCACTTATTTGGCCTATTCACTTCCTTGTATATGGATCTACCGGATCTAAGAAGATCTACCGGATCTAAGAAGATCAACCTAAAACAATATAAAAGGAATATGGAGTATAATCAATGGTGATTTAATATATTAACTCATTTGAGGAAAAAAGTTTATTACCATGCATGTTCTACATATATATAACGATATAATAAACATTTCGTAAAATGTAGAAAAACAATAGCTTTGCAATTGATGAATTAGATGGAGAAAAGGAGTACATACAAGGATTTCAATGATGTCCGGTCCGAATTTAATCAAATGGAAAGGTGTCTTTCCTTTGCTATTATTTAGCGCCTGAACATATCGTTCAAAGATCAATCGTGCGAGATCGATATCTTTATCCAAAATGGCCAGATGTAATGGTGTATTTCCATCTTGGTCTCTTGAGCATATGAGAATATCAACTCCCGGATGTTCTAGGATCATCTTGCAAAGATTCATTGTATAATTCCTATCTTTTGCATTAAGATCATTCATACCAAGCCTTAGGTAGTGCAAAAAACTCCTTCCTTTCGAGTCTCGGCATTCTATTGCCTGCCGATATCTTAGTAACATCGATACGACGAGCACACGACCAAGCTGTGCTGCTCGCATTAGAGGGCTCAAGCCGTCTGAATCAAGCTCATAGATAGCCAAAAAATTTGCTTTCATTAATTGAAAAAAAAGTGTTTGCTTGAAAGCTACACGGCCGTAGTCATCATGTTCTATGTACTGACTTTCACTCACACCTGTAAACATAGTAATTATATATGAATCCACGTTATAAGACATTTCATGGTGTAGTGTAGAATACTCGTTAATCTTTTCTCAAGCATATCAATACTATAGTGTACTATCAGTTACCATCTCACGCAGGAAAAATTGTTTTGGAATTGTTCAAAGAACAACTTCAACTTTTAAAGTTGAAACATAAAATGAGTTAGTGAGAAAGATCCCAGAGGGATGATAAACATCTACATGTAGATGTGTTAGATACAAGTTTTCGTGTAACAAATATTGTTTGTGTATATAGCGAATATTGTTTGTGTATGTAAAAATATTATTTGTGTTGTTTTCCCCTTATTTATTATACGAAACACAAACAATATTTGTTACACAAAAACTTGTGTTAGCTAGATACATCTAACTGTTAGAGATTATTACCCATTTGTCAGGCGTGCACCGTGTTTATAAAAAGGCCAAAAAAATATACAAAAATTTGATATCCTAATTCCTAATTTAGTATCTTGTTATTTGTCCGAAAGTTTAAATGTTCAATTCTAGTATTCTACCACTATCAATGAGATTGCGATTGTTCATTTGTTTGTGCAGGCCCGGCCCTGGGGGTTGTTTTGAGGGGCAACCGCCCAGGGCCCAATAATATTAGGGGCCCAGTTTTGATTTAAAACTTGTAATAAAGGTAAGAAACAACAACCATAGTAAACAAAAAGTTTGGGCAGTGGTTTCTTTTCACTTTTGTTGATGCAGAAGACAAGGGTTCAAATCCCATAAGGATAAAAAGTTTGCTTTTCTATTTTTTTGTGCAATGGTTTGCTTTTCTATATTAAACTTCTTTTTACATTTTTTATCTACATTTTTTCTTTTTATACCCTCTATCCCACAATATTTTTTTTACACTTTTTATTTTTATTAGTCGTACTTACCCTTTGCAATTTTATTTTTGGATACAACCCATTGTTATTTTAATCTTTTTTTTCCTCAACAAACATGAACAACCATTCTCTCTTCTTCAAGTAAAATAACCACTTTGCTATCTCTCATATCTACCTAACTACCTTTACTTTCATAAAATAACAATTGATACTAATCCTTTGAAGTTATGTATCTTAATAGGTGTAAGAAGTGATTTTAAACGAAGGAAGTAATTCATTTTACAAGTTCCCATTATTCATTTTAACATCTTTCCCATTTTGACTTTAATACTATTTAGATATGACTTTCACTATTTATTTTGATGTGTGCTTAAGAAAAAACATAGTGTACTTATTTTGTCGTGTAATTGTCAGAGGAAGTACTAATTAGTCGCGAAAATTTTGTCTGCCACCATATATAAGAGGCCTTGAGATTTAGTTTCGCTCCGGGCCTATAAAATGTCAGGAACGGCCCTGTGTTTGTGGCCAAATTGTGTTGAAAGTGCTCCGTAATTAGTGTTAATGAGTCCCAATATTTAGGACTTAATGGCTAGTGGTAGTTTATTCTACCATGATTTTTCAAGCGGGCAATGCCTCCTATGGGGGTAGATAAGGATCTGCAAGGAGCCCAACAACACAGCGTGGCACCAAAATTATAAGGTCCTAAAATATACTATTTATATGTTATTAGTATTTAATTTGTAATTAATCATTTGGATCTTAATACAAGATGTGTACATTTTCTTGTCTTATCTCTTTACTCCATTTACTTGGCTTAGGGCCTGTTCTCCTTAACTTATTTTCACTTCAGTTCAGTTCAGTTCAGTTCAGTTCAGTTCCTAAATTATTATCATTATTATTAATTAGTTATAATTTAATTCAGTTCAGTTCAGTTCAATTCAATTGTTTTATGCTGAAGAGAACATACCCTTATTCTCTCCACAAATTGGTATCAAGAGTTTCAAGTTAGTTCGACAAAGTAGAGAGCAATGAAGAAGAAGTGAGAAAGAGAGTCCTGGATTTAAAAAAAAATTATAAGACAAAATTTTATTAAAATTTCCTCTTTCGTCCCAAAAATTATATTTGTTATATTTGACTTATTAAGGTAACACTTTATATTTTTTTTTTTGGTGAACAAGTGAAATAGATTAAAACATCGATGTCTCATTGAAGCTACTAGTATCTTACAAAGTTACAATCGTTAAATAGAAATCCATAAAAAAGCTAGGAAAAATAAGTTTATAGACTTTCATAAACAGAAAAAATTTAACTAACATACAAGTAGGATATTATTAGATTCGTTGAAATATGTATTTTCAAATACCAACTTTTTACAATTATTATTGATATCTAAATGAAGATAATAATTGTCTCGGTATGGGACAAGGTGGAGTGGAGATCAGGTAGTCGATTGAGTTCGGACATTGCTGCTAATTGCTATACATACCCATCGGGTAGACAACCCACTACTAATAGACCATTAAAAAAGAATTATGTTGAGTTGGATGTCATTACAACAATCCTAAACAAATCTTTATTAATGATGTAGTCTAACCAATGGGTAGACAAAGTTTTTTCCATTGAGTTCTACTCTACTGGTTAAAAAAACAAAAGTAAGCTACCTTGGGGTGGATCTAAGAGAACCCTCTCCGATGTTAGCGAGTTGTGCCGGTAGCTTTATTTGTACTATGAATTGGGGATCTAAAACAGTAAAACGTATCTTTAGCAATGAATTGGGGATCTAAAACAGTAAAACGTATCTTTAGCAATAAATGGAAGGGTATTTATAGTGGTCCATAATTTTCTGATGTGATTGGACCACGTATACTTTTGTGGTTGGCCCAGAGAGCAAAGCCCATAATGCTTAGCTCAACTCATGGGGCTAAACCCCCCAAAAAAAAAAAAAAAAAAAAAAACTCATGGGGCTAAACAGTATTGTATCCCAATATATAGGGAATGGGAGGGGCATCGGTGGGTATAGCCGGCATACTACAGTCCGCAGGCCGGGTGTAGGAGTTGAATGCTTACCCTGCAAGCTGTCATCTGTGTAACCCAGGTAAATGGGTATTACTGGTTGATACCGGCATGGGTATACAAACCGGGTGGGAACTTGGGCCTACTATATACCTCGTACGGCTTCTTTGGTTAGTGGTTATATATTCCACATATTATATGGTGGTAATGGTAATGTATTTAGTATAAATTTGTAACGAAGTTCTCATGTCAATAACCATGGTAATGAAACTGTATGGGGGCTATATAAGTTCCCTACCGGTCCAGTTAGACCGCCGTTGACCGTTATAGTTAGCTCAGTCTGAAGAGCCCCGTTTTGCTGGGTATATGCGTGCCGGATACCGGCGTAGGGCACATGCCGGTTACATCGGTGTGCCTTATCGGTATCTATCATTTGGGCCATCATCAAATGGGCCCGAGTTGATCCAGTACTTAATGCACCTCTGGGCCTAAAGATAAGTATCATAAGAGGATAGAAATGTATCTAACCAGTGGTAGCAGAGTCCTACCTCGCTAAGGACACTGCCGGCTCCTATAAATACCCCCATGATCTGAGTCATAAGGTACGTTCACAGATACTGACACAATACACTTGAGACATCCCGTCTTTAATCTTTACTGACTTAGGCATCGGAGGGGCGTTCCTCGGATCAACCCCCGAGGTTAGTTTACGTGTTTTATCTTGCAGAACTTCAAACCGGCTTGCATCCGAAGGAGATACCGGTTCATACCCTACCACTTACTCCATACCGGAACAATTGGCGCTAGAAGGAGGGGTGAACTATACTTTGGTCTTAAGCCGTGGTTAATCTAGCACACCTGCCTCATGGACCCTAAGCAGGCTTTCGGGATGCCAGAAACCGATGAGAACAACACTGTTGTGGGCGGCGCGCCCCCTGGGTTTAAAACCCCGCAACCGGTGGGGGAATCCTCCGAACCCGCCGTCGGGGGTGACATAGGGACCACTGAGGCCCCACCATCCAACGCGTTCGAGGCATTGCAGCGCATGTTCAGTCCCGAACAGCTCAGAAGCGCCGCCGAGGTCTTCCAGGCCATGGCGAGCCAGGCACCACTTTCGGGCCGCGCCAGCAAGCGTCCACCGGCACGACAGCATAGCCCAGTCAGAAAGATGCGGTCTTTCTTAAGTGACCGACAGGGAGACCCAGGCCGGCAGGACCCGGAGCATGCTGAGCACTCAAAAACTCCCACCGAGCCGGTGGGGGACGGATACGAGAATGAGCGGCAAAACACTGAGGTTCAGCTCTCATCCCAGCCCTCATGGAGGGACACTAAGTTTGCCCGTCGCAAAGTACCGGTATCACTCCGAAATTCTCCTTTCTCGACTTCTATACTCCATGAGCCCATGGAAAAAATTAAAATGCCGACATGCAAGTATGACGGTAGAACAGATCCTGAGGATCACGTCTCTGCTTATGAAGGACATATGTTGTTGTACACCGACACTGATTCGGTGTGGTGTAAAGTGTTCCCCTCAACTTTGGCCGGCTTAGCACAAACTTGGTTTAAGAGTATTCCTCCGGCAACCATAGCTGATTTCCATCAACTCACGTCCATGTTTGTGACTCACTTCGTCAGCAATAAACGAAGAGAGCGGACCACGGGCGAGCTGAAGTCTATCAAGCAGGGTGAGAAGGAAAGTCTGCGAGATTATATCGGCCGTTTCAATTCTGAAGCCGTCACCATACCCAGCCTTCAGCAAGAGGTGGCGGTCCTGGCGCTGATGACTGGTCTGAGAGAGGGCACCGCCTTCAGAAGCTACCTTGGCCGCAAAAAACTGACCAATCTCACTGACGTCCTCAGGAAAGCAAATGAGTTCATCAGAGGAGAGGAGTTTGATAAGGCGGCCACATCAAAGCGACCTGAGGGGGATGGTAAAGAGAAGGAGAAGGAGAAAGAAAAGGACAAATTCCGGAAGGATAAGAAGTACGACAACTCGGGAAGACGGGGGGAGGAAAGCAACTCGGTCAAGAAAGGCCAGGAAGGAAGGCCAGACCGGTACCATGACTATACTCCCCTGACCATGTCTAGGGCCGAAATCTATGAACTCCACAAAACAGACGATAAATGGCAGCGTCCCCGGAAAATGTACTTTAAAGGTCGTGACAAGTCAAAGTGGTGCGATTTTCACAGAGATCATGGTCACGTCACTGAAGATTGTAAAGACCTGAGAGACGGGATCGAGGACCTGATAAGAAGAGGCTACTTCAAGCAGTATCAGGCCCGAACCAACCGGGAGCAGGAGCGGTCGCCAAGAGATAGATCGCCAAAACGGGATGGCGACCATCAGAAGCCTGTCAAGGAAAGGATCACCGAGATACATGTCATCTCAGGAGGACCAGTCCACGGCGGAAGCATCCACGGGGCCAAATCTAGTCTTAAGGAAGTAAGACATCAAGTGAATTATCACAACTCCGGCAAGTGGCCAGCGCCGCCGCTCATGCCATCCGTCTCATTCACAGCGGAGGACGCCAAAGGAATTATCTACCCTCACGATGATCCGCTGGTAATATCCCTGCAAATTTCCACCGCAATGGTCCATCGAATCCTGGTGGACGGCGGCAGCTCCGCTAACATCCTCTTCATGCCTACATTCGAGAAGATGGGGTTAGGAAAGTCTTGTCTTAAGCCGGTCTCATATCCAATAATCGGTTTTACCGGAGCATCGGTCATCCCGGAGAGTACCATAAAGCTGCCGGTTAAACTGGGGGAAGGATCTCATTCTCGAGATCTCCTGGTCGAGTTCCTGGTAGTTGATGTGCCGGCAGCCTATAATGCCATTATTGGTAGACCTTTGATCCACGACGCTCAGGCAGTAGTATCAACTTATCTATGCGTCAAATAGTGGAAAGCCGGAGAGGCTAAAAGGGAATCAAGAGTCAGCCAGAGCATGTTATCTGACGGCTCTGAAGAACTCTGGTCATAAGAGGCCGGCAGAGTCTCCGCCATCGGAGCGAAAGAGGCGACGGATTGAGAACAAAGCAAACAGGGATTTGTCGATGGAAAACTTTGAGGGGAGGCCGGCAGATTTGCCGAGACCTAGCCCGGAAGGTGAAACTGAAGAAGTTAGCTTAGAGCTGGAGAGGCCGGAAAGGACAGTCAAAATAGGGGTTGATCTGGCCGACAACGTCAAGGTAAACTTGATCAGCCTGCTGCGAAGCAATGCTGACGTCTTTGCCTTCTCAGCGGATGAGATGCCGGGAATAGATCCCGCGGTCATGGTACACCGGCTAAATGTAAATGAAGATGTAAGGCCGGTAAAACAGAAGAAGCGAAATTTCTCTTCCGAGAAAAACGCAGCCATCAAGGAGGAGGTTAGCAAATTGCTAGCAGCGGACTTCATCGAACCATGTGATTATCCGGAATGGCTGGCAAACGTAGTAATGGTTAAAAAAGCTAATGGGTCTTGGCGAATGTGTGTAGATTTCACCGACCTCAACAAAGCCTGCCCAAAAGATTGTTACCCGTTGCCTAGGATAGATCAGCTGGTTGACTCTACCAGCGGCCATGCGCTGCTGAGTTTTATGGACGCCTTCTCTGGGTACCATCAAATCGCTCTCTTAGAGGCGGACGAAACAAGGCGGCCTTCATAACGGAGGCCTGGGTATATGCATACAAGGCCATGCCGTTCGGCCTAAAGAATGCTTGGAGCTACTTACCGTAAACCGGGTGGACAAGATATTCGCGCAAAGAAAAGGCCGGAATGTGGAGGTCTATGTAGATGACAGCATCGTCAAAAGCTTGACAGAAGAGGCCCACATCACGGACCTTCAAGAAACCTTTGCGACTTTGCGAGAATACCGAATGAAACTTAACCCCAAGAAGTGCGTATTTGGGGTAAGATCTGGAAAGTTCCTGGGCTTCATGGTCAGTGAAAGGGGAATAGACGCCAATCCTGACAAGATCAAGGCGATAAGTGATCTGACGGAACCAAAGAGTATCCGGGATATCCAAAAGCTGACCGGCAAGATGGCGGCATTAACAAGGTTTGTCTCCAAGTCAGCGGAGAAAGCGTTGCCGTTCTTCAATGTTCTAAGGGGAAACAAGAAGTTCGAATGGGGAGGTGAACAGAGGCAGGCCTTTGAGGCCGTTAAGGAGCATTTCAAGAGGCTACCAACTATTACCCGACCCGAGATGGGGGATAAGCTGCAACTATACGTCTCGGTGTCGGCCAAGACGGTAGCGGCAGTACTGCTAGTAGAAAAGAGCAAGCAGCAGCATCCTATCTACTTCGTGAGTCATGTCTTAGCTGGAGCTGAACAAAGGTACGAATTGTTGGAGAAAATGGCTTACGCCGTGCTCATAGCGGCCAGGAAGCTACGGCCATATTTCGATTCGCACACCATCCAGGTACTCACAAACCAGTCTCTAGAGAAAGCGCTGCACAAGCTTGATTCGACCGGCAGGTTGCTCAAATGGGCGATAGAGTCGTCCGACTTCGACATAGAATATCGGCCGAGAACGACCATCAAGGCGCAGAGCTCGGCCGACTTCATAGTCGAAACCGCCTACGAGGAAGTTGAGAGGACAACCGGCACCTGGCAAATATCGGTAGACGGCTCAGCAGCCCAAGCAGGGGCAGGTGCAGGAGTGGTCATGACATCCCCCGAAGGAGATATTTTTGAATATGCCGTCCGGTTTGGGTTCAAAGCATCCAACAACGAGGCAGAATACGAAGCTGCAATAGCAGGAATAAGTCTGTGCATAGCGGCTGGAGCAAGAAAGATACGGATGGCAACGGATTCCCAGCTTATATCAAGCCAGATAGAGGGTACCTACGAAGCTAGGGAACCGGTAATGCAGAGGTACCTGCAGAAGGTGAAACAGATAACGGCCCCGCTACAGAACTTCGAGGTAGTGTTGGTCCCTCGCACGGAGAACATGGCTGCCGACGCTCTGTCAAAGTTGGGAAGTTCAAGCACGACAGATACCAAACGGAGAGTGATGGTGGAAACACTGCCGGAGAGAAGCATAGAGGTCGCCCAGGCAGAGGTGAACGAAGTCGCTCAAAAGAGCGAATGGTACGACGGCATACTGGCATACAAGATAGCGGGAAGTTTGCCCACTGATAAGATGGCGGTAAGAAAACTAAAGCGAGAGGCTTCCTGGTTTTGTGTTTTTCAAGGGCAATTGTACAAAAAGAGTTTTTCGCTACCACTCCTGAGGTGTGTAACGGCCCATGAGGCTACAAAAATAATAGAGGAAATACACGAGGGGGTGTGTGGAAATCATGTTGGTGGAAAAACGTTGGCTTTAAAAGCCTTAAGGGCCGGTTTCTAGTGGCCGACAATGTTGATGGACGCACAGGCATATGTCAAGAAATGTGACAAGTGTCAGAGGTTTGCACCGGTCATCCATCAGTCGGCACATGATTTGCAGCCAATCTTGAATCCAATCCCTTTCGCTCAGTGGGGGATGGATATTATTGGACCATTCGCGCCGGCATCTGGAGGAAGGAAATTCCTGATAGTAGGAATAGACTACTTCACGAAGTGGATTGAAGCCGAGCCGACTGCAAAGATAACGGCTAATCAGGTTAGGAGGTTCATCTGGCAAAACCTCATCACAAGGTTTGGGATTCCTATGGGGATAGTCATGGATCATGGCGTACAGTTCGACTGCGGGCCGATAAAGAGCTTCTTAAGCCCATACGGCATCAAGTTTGCATACTCCTCCGTGTGCCACCCCCAGAGCAATGGCCAAGCTAAGGCCGCCAATAAACAAATTCTCAACGCCCTTAAAAAGAAGCTAGATGATTTGAAGGGCGCCTGGGCCGATATGGTTCCCGAGGTGTTGTGGTCTAATAGGACCACTGAAAAGGAAGCAACAGGAGAGACTCCTTTCAGATTGGCCTTCGGGGCTGAGGCAGTGCTACCGGTCGAAGTTGGACTGCCGAATTGGCGGATTCTAAACTACGACCCAGAATTGAACCACAGGTTGCACAGAGAAGAACTGGACCTTTTGCCGGAAGTCAGACTAGCGGCGGAGCTACGATCAGCAGCATACAAGGATCGGATCAGCAAGGCCTATAACAAAAGGGTAAGAAGCCGGCCAATCGAGAAAGGCGACCTGGTACTCAGGCGCACAGCTGCTACCGGTAAAGCTCACATAGATGGCAAGCCGACGGCAACCGGGAGGGACCATACCTTGTAAAAGAGGAAATAGTCCCGGGTGCTTATCGGTTGGAAGATATGGCCGGCAAGATGCTCAAGAACAGCTGGAACGCTGGCGTACTCAAGAAGTACTTTGTTTAATGTTGATTACCTTTAAATTCATAGCAATAGTTGCAGGGCATTGTTGCCGATTTCGCAGTTTGAACTAATAATTGTCTCTTTTTAATAAGATCAGTTACCGGTATTTTACACAAATAGTTGTTTCTGTACCTCTTGTTTAAAGACAGTCAATGACCTACGTGGATCTGCTGTCACGAGGAAAGAGGATCCCTTGACGGTCAATGACCTACGTGGATCTGCCGTCAAGAGGGGCAAAGTGTCCGAATGCTCCGGGAATGGTCAATGACCCCAGAGGATCTGCCAACCCAACGAGTCCAATGCCGGCGGGAGCACCCCACCTCATAACTGGTCAATGACCCTATTGGATCTGCCGGAACGAAATAGTTATTTAAAGCTATTTGTCGGTCTATGAGCCATAGCGGATCTGCTGGAATGGCGGAAATAATAAATCGGCAAAATAATTAAAAGCAAAACCGACACAGGTGTATGAAGAAAATATATTCCATTAACAACGCAATCGGTTACATCCTATTCTAACAAAGTCAGGCCAGCGACAAGCTGCCAGATCGGAAGCAGAAGAAAAATGAAGACATGAACTAAGCAACCTCGGCAACATCTGAGGTAGGAGCCTTGCCGCCATCCAGGGCCGATTCAGGAGCGGAGCCGATAGGACTCTTGTCAAGAATGACCACGCTGTCAGTCGGAACGACAGCGCCATCAGTTGGGTCATCGGTAGCTCCTGGATCCGCCTGTTCGCCGGCAGCTTCAGGCTCAGCTTCCTCGAACTCGACTCGAGGATCGGCGTTGGCAATGTCGGCTTCAGTCACCCCAAGATCCAGATCCTCGCCCTCCACCGGGATCTCGAATGCTCGTCGACCGTGGGCATCCTCAACACGACTCCACCCAAGTCCGGAAAGTGTGCCCGGTGCACCGCATAGCGGCGGCCCAACCCCCGTTGTACCGGTTTGCTAACCGGTGTACAAAGTCGATGGACCACCGGTACTCAGCCACAGCGTTGGCTTCCCGGTCCTTTGCGGCAATCAGCTCCTCCTTCACCTTCGTCAGCTCGACGTCCTTATTTTTCAGGAGAAGCTTACTGCTGGAGGCCACCGTCTTAGCGCTCTGAAGGTCCGATTTGGCCTTGTCCGGTCGGGCCTTCGCCTTCTTCCGATCATTGCCGACATTTACCAACTCCGCATTCTTTGCGGTAAGTTGGTCTTGGGTGGCTTCGTGATCTTTCACTTCGCCGTAATAAGCGCCCTGGAAGTACCGGTAAAGATCGCAGAGTTCTTTACCAGAATGAGCCGCCTGCAACAGATGAAAAATACAAAAGAGTAAGACAAGGTTGGTGAACATAAAAAACAATTACACCGTCAACTCTGAAAATCTTACCACGGCCAAATTATGCGCGTGAACAGCAGCAGGAGCCTGTATTTGATCTACAGGCATGTCATACATCAGCTGGAGCCCTTTCAGGAGCCGATATCCCAGGTTACCGCCATCGAGAGGACGGTCCAGCAGCAGAGACTCATCATCCAGGACGTTAAGCTTAGCCTGGAAGTGAGCCCCATCTCGAACCGGGGACCGGGTCCATCGTTTTCGGAGGATCTCCGGCACCTCGATCTCGGCCTCCTCTATGAAGCCTGACTTTCGCGGCTGGGCAAAATGTGCCAGCTCAGGAATCATAGCCGGCAAGGTCAGTTGTTTGTAAATCTTGGGCCTCAGGGAGGAGGCGCCGACCTCGGATACTCTCCCAGGTAGTAGCCCCTTTGGCTCCTTCCCACCGGCAGCAATCTCTTCAGCATGCTCCTTCCTGGGAGCCTTAGATTGGGGCCGTTTGGATGTCTCAGTTTCCTCCTCGGCCTTCCTCTTGGAAGGGGTTGCGGTAATCTTTTTGGGAGGAGGCAGGACAGTCTTCCCGGGAGCGGGGGCTCCAGGTTCACCGCGGCCAGGGCCGCGAGTCTTACCACCTCGGCCTCCAACACTGGGGGGAATTGATGTAAACTTCCTGGCCGGCTTCGGGGGCATGTTGCTGATTGGAATGTAGTTAGAATTGAGGTGAAGAGCCTGCCGGATCAAGTGCTCCCGACCTACATTCAGAGGATTAAGAGAACGTTAGCAACAAACAAGATGGTAGAATATAAAATATATACCGACATCATACTTAATTACCAGTGGGTTCAGACTGGCAAAAGCCCAAAGCGGAAAGTGGGGCGTTGCCTAAAATATAACCAGCATGAGGTAGCCAATTGAGAGGCACGGGAACGGGCTTCCCTCCTTTAGGGCCTGGTTTGGAAGAGGCCTCAAAGAAATTGAAAGCCTCCACTTCCCGGCGGGTTAATCGCCCGTCGTGGATGTGTTCCATCCTTGGGCGAGGCTTCGTCCAATATCGGCGTAATGGAAAGTTAGCCGGCACCCGTACCCGTAAGAAGCGGGGCGCCGGTTCTTCAAGGATGTCAGCTTTGGATGCACCGTCAGTTTCTTGGGACGGGTGTACATAGACATCCAGCCACCCTGGCCGAGTTCCCTCTCGGCCTGTGGCTGCTTCCTTTTACCCATTCCTTTGCCCTTCGCGGAGCCATCCTCTTTAATCCAGTGTAACTTCCTAAATAGGTTCAGGGTCTCCGGAAACCTCTTGAAACGGACGGTCCAAGCATAGCATATTAAATTACGCCAAGATAGCGGCGTTAGTTGGGATAAGCAGATATTCCAGGCTTTTAAAATCTTTACTATGAAGGGGTCCAAGGGAAATCTCAATCCAAAGTCTAGCATATGGGCATAGACCGCTACGTGCCCAAAGGGCAATCTGTTACCCTAAGCATCCCTTAGACGGCATGACCCGATCCATACCCTTTGGGGAAGGCAAAATACTCATCGCCCTTCCGGCAAAAATCGTTATTCAATGCCGTCCTTCTCCAGTTCTTGTCAATCTGAATGAAGGACGGGCTGCCGGCTTCGCAAGGAGGCATGTACAGGTCGTCTAGTGTTTCATCGTCGTCCTCGGGGATGGTTTCGACCGGTTCTTCGTTGGAGTCGGCTTCCATAGATGCCGACTCCTCGTCCGACATCAGATCGCGTAAGATGCTATCAACATCTTCTGAATTTACAGAGGAGGCTCCAGAGAGAGGACCCGCGGACGTGCCTGGTCCCAGTGGGGAAAAGTACACCTGATCGTTCGCTATCCCCAAAGCATGGTCCCATATTGCCCTGATACCGGCACTCCTACAGCTTCTCCAAAAGCCCTAATTGCTGTGAGGGGGGAGGCGTGTAGAGTTGATTCACCAGGGGCCCTACCGGAAGTGCTACAGTCATGACCAGACTTACTCCTATGTTCATAGGGATGGTTTACTACCGGTGAATTATTGGACATGGTAAGACTGGCAGATTTACTATCAGAGTTGAAGTTGCTATCGGTCAGGGATTGGGGACTTTCAGAAAGGTTTTGTGAGTCAGATTGAGAAGACATGATTACTTGAAGAAATTAAGAAGTTTGGTAAAATACCTGGAAAGAAGGAAAAGAGCGATAGCTGGCACTGAAAATAGCCGGTAAGAGAGTTCGTCACAGCTTGGAATGTCACGACGAAAGACCTAAGAACCGAAAGAACGCTAGGTCTCGAGTAGAATGATTGCTTGAAGGCTTGAAGGTGATGTGAAAATGTGAAACGGTGCTGAGTAAAACACTATTTATAGCGAGCTTCATGGCTCGGATTGAGCGACGTTTCGTCTTCCCGTCCCGATTACGCCACGTGTACTTTGAGCTCAGAAACAGCTGTGATCAGCTACTGACGCCCTAGTCAAATCAGCACAGGGCTCGAGGTGACGATTCATATTCCGCTAATTGACCTTATTATCCGGATGTCTCTAGGCGGCTTCAGGATGAAAACATGATTTTCATCACCCATAACGGCTCCAAGAACAATTAAGCAGGGTATGTTGGTGCCAGACATACCAGCTTGGGGGCTAGTTGTTTGGGGGCTATATAAGTTCCCTACCGGTCCAGTTAGACCGCCGTTGACCGTTATAGTTAGCTCAGTCTGAAGAGCCCCGTTTTGCTGGGTATATGCGTGCCGGATACCGGCGTAGGGCACATGCCGGTTACATCGGTGTGCCTTATCGGTATCTATCATTTGGGCCATCATCAAATGGGCCCGAGTTGATCCAGTACTTAATGCACCTCTGGGCCTAAAGATAAGTATCATAAGAGGATAGAAATGTATCTAACCAGTGGTAGCAGAGTCCTACCTCGCTAAGGACACTGCCGGCTCCTATAAATACCCCCATGATCTGAGTCATAAGGTACGTTCACAGATACTGACACAATACACTTGAGACATCCCGTCATTAATCTTTACTGACTTAGGCATCGGAGGGGCGTTCCTCGGATCAACCCCCGAGGTTAGTTTACGTGTTTTATCTTGCAGAACTTCAAACCGGCTTGCATCCGAAGGAGATACCGGTTCATACCCTACCACTTACTCCATACCGGAACAGAAACTTTATTACAAAACATGAGTTTTCCTTCATAAATTTTCATTACCACTCAATACCACGTTTCCAAGTAGTAATGGATAGTAATGAGATTTTAAAAAGAAAATTGATATTTTGGGATGAATTAGCATTACCATAGGTAATGACATGGGATTTTGTTTATAAATTTACACTATCTTGCAATACCATTATAACCATTTATGAACTGTAACCAAACGGACTGGTATAGAGGTGGTTAAAGGTGTGTCTTGGATTTTAAAGTTGATAACGTTTTAGAGTTTGCATTCAAAAATTGTGAAAAAACAATTAATCAAATTTCGACTCCCACTTTGCTTGAAAAAATCCGACTCCGAGTCGAAGGAGGGTGAGAGTCGGATGCTACTGGAAAAAAAAACTAACATATCCGATCCGACTCACACTCCAATTAGGATTTTGATACGATTATTCTAATTATACTATAATTATATTATGTTAAATTATACTAACTTATGTTGTGTATGGTAATAGGTACAAATATATAAATTACTTTGTTTTTCTATATATTATTACTATAAACTATGATAGTTTTTGTTAATTTATGGACATTATTGACGTCATTCTTTGCAACTTAATGATAGACTAATAAATAAACCTCAAAATTTTTTTAAAAATAAATATTGATCATTTTTCAATTATAATCATTATATGATAAATTGTGGAATTCATTTAAAAATAAATTGGTCTTCTTTATATAAGCAAATGATTAGCTACAACATTTGGCAAGAAAAAAGAATTATAATTAAGAAGCGGTCGGATCAGAGTCGGAGTTGGAGGTAATTGATTCAAGTTGAAGTTGGAATCGAAGTTGGAGATAAATCAGAAGTCCGACTACAAGTAAGATCGGAGTCGGATTATGCATAATCCGATTCGAATCCGACCAATTGCCATTCCTCCTCATTATAAAATTTAGCTCGGGTGTTTTTTATGTGCTTTTCAAGATTTCAAAATATCTAAACTCCCTCCATCTCTAAACGTTTGCTCCCATTTCTCCTTTACACTTTTGACATTTCACATCTTTGGCTTCCGTAAATTTTGCTATGTATTAATTATAATTATAAATTTTTTGTCATTGAAACGAATCAAACTAAACCCATATGACAATATTTTTTTATTACATATCCCATAGACTTTAGAATTATTGTGGTGTGAATATTCCAAATGCTAGAACCAAAAAGAAATAAACAGAGTATTAAAATTATAACGTTGACATATTAATGGCAAAAAGTTAAAAAGATATGGAGTAATTACCAGCGCAATATTGAACATAGAGATGTAGAGGACTTTCGTTGTGTAAATTGGAGCTCATGAGCAGGATCTCGGGGTGGTCCTTAGCGTATGAAAACAACTCCTAGGCTACCGCCATGTTGCGGCTTCGAAGTGCGACATGGAACGGGGTGTCACCGTCGCGATTCACCTCCAAAAAATTGTTACTACTACTATTACTATTACTACTACTACTATTGCTCTTCTGAAGATGGGAAATGAGGAGTTTGACGGTCTCCTTAGATCCTGTAGAGATAATATTTTAGGAAGTTGCTCATTGTTAGGATTGTATGTTAGTTGGGTTTCCTAAATTACTGTAGCATATATATTGTGATATTGTTCAATGAGAAAGGCAAGCTTTTACCCTAATTCTACATGGTATCACAGCCTACCTAATTTTTTCTCTCAATTTTTTCTGGCTGCCGTGATGGGGGATGATGGTGCTGCTTCCACACCACCTCCACCGCCGCCTCAACAAGTTCATATTAACTCGCCGTTTTACCTCGGCACTGGTGACCGTCCCGGAGACTTTATAACTCTGACTCGGTTACGCCATGACAACTACGACGACTGGTCCTCCGACATACAAAAGGCCCTCGAAGTTCGTCGTAAATTCGCGTTCCTTGATGGAACTCTCACGGAGGCAGTTCCGCCTTACACCGCCGCGGATTGGACGACGGTGAACGCCATGTTGATCTCCTGGCTCATGAATATGATCGATCCTGAGGTAAAAAGTACATTATCGAAATTTAGGGAGGCATCTCATCTTTGGACTCATCTTAAAACTAGATTTGCTTTAGTTAATGGGCCAAGAATTCATCAATTAAAATCTTCTATTGCACGGCTTGAACAAACAAAAACTATGTCAGTTTCCACCTATTATGGCAAACTAAATTGTTTATGGGAAGAACTGCAAAAACACGAACCACTCATCAAGTGTTCTTGCTGTTCTTCTTGCTCGGCTGGGTTGCTTCACTCCCAACGCCGTGAGACGCAAAAATTGCATGACTTTCTTATGGGCTTGTACTCTGATTACTATAGCCCTCTTCGCACTAGCATTCTTTCAACAGATCCCTTGCCATCCCTCGACCGAGCCTACCAACTCGTATCTCAGGATGAGCGTGTGAGGATCTCTCGAGGGGTCGTTGATGCCCAGCCTCAAGAGGCTCTCGGTTTCGCTGTTACTACTGGACATGGGCGTGGGCGGTTTGATCGTCCCGTCTGCTCGCATTGCCATAAGGTTGGTCATGACATAGCCAAATGTTGGTCTTTACTAGCGTGCCCTCATTGTAAGAAGCATGGGCATGCTGCTGAAACTTGCTACGAGATCGTCGGCTATCCGGACAAGAGTGAATCAAGTAAAGGAGGGTCTCGGCCTCCTCTGGCCTCTCGTGGCTGTGGCATGGTCAAAGCCAATGCCACGCCACCTTTCGTTCCTACAGCTCCCTCATCCTCGACTTCCAGTGCTTCGTCTTCACAGCTCTTTACTGCCGAGCAATGGAAGGCACTTGCTGGTTTTTTTTGGTAATTCTAAAGTTCCTGAGGATCGCTTGAATGGTACGTTTTCTCCTGATTCTTGGATTATTGTCACTGGTGGCACTCATCATGTCACGGGTGAGAAATCTTGGTTGTTTGATTTAGTTGATATATCTTCCTGTCCTGTGGGTCTCCCTAATGGTGCTACTGTTCTTGCCACTCAAACTGGCTCAGTTCGTCTTTCTGTCACTATTACTCTTCATGATGTGCTATATGTGCCTACTTTCAGTTGCAATTTACTTTCGATTTCACAATTATTTCATGATATGAATTGTATTGTACAATTTAACTCTTTTATGTGTGCTATACAGGACCATCTGAGGGAGCAGATTGGAACGGGATGTAGACGGAATGGACTTTATTATTTCTGTGGCGGAGATTCGGTTCCACAAGCTTCGACAAATGCGGTTTCATCTGATTTGGAGTTGTGGCATAGGCGCCTGGGTCATCCATCTGAAAAAGTAGTGAAGTTGCTTCCTCTTTTGTGTGGTCATAAGGGTAGTTTAAATAAAGCATGTGAAGTTTGTTTTCGTGCTAAGCATCCTAGGGATAGATTTCCTTTAAGTGAGAATAAGGCTAGTCGAATTTTTGAAAAGATTCATTGTGATTTATGGGGTCCATATCGTCATGCATCTTCTTGTGGTGCGCGATATTTTTTGACTATTGTTGATGATTACTCCCGTGCTGTTTCGGTGTATTTAATGGATGATAAAACAGAAGTTTTTCGCATGTTTATGACTTTTGTGGCTATGGTTGAGCGTCAATTCTCTCAAACAATTAAAATTGTACAATGTGACAATGGTACCGAGTTCAATTGTTTGCTTGACTATTTTTTTGCCTCTGGTATTATCTTTCAAACTTCTTGTGTGGCCACCACTCAAGAAAATGGGAGGGTTGAGCACAAGCATAAACATCTTTTGAATGTAGGCAGGGCTTTGTGGTTTCAGGCTAACTTACCTATTTATTTTTGGGGGGAGAGTGTTCTTGCTGCTGCTCATCTCATAAACCGTACTCCTTCGCCTATGTTACAAAATAAATCTCCATTTGAAATTCTTCATAATTATTCTCCTGCATATGAGGCTCTTCGTGTTTTTGGTTGCCTATGCTTCGCTCATAATCACAAAACTAAGGGTGACAAATTTGCAAGTCGCAGTCGCAAATGTTTGTTTGTCGGATATCCATTTGGTAAAAAGGGATGGAAGTTATTTGACCTTGATACAAAGGAGTTTTTTGTATCTCGTGATGTGAATTTTTTGAGGATGTTTACCCCTTCATCACTCCAGAGGATGTTAATATTGTGCCTCATGATATTGTGTCCATGGACAATGGTCCTATTGATTTCGATTTTGATGATTTCGAGCCTGTCCTCACTGATTTACCCAGCCCAAACACATTCCACACTCCTTTGTCTTCACTGAGCTCCACAAAATCAGCCCAGTCTTCACCCAGCTCCACAATACATCCTCCGCCCAGCCCAAAACCCCAGCAGCCTACTTCTTCGTGCTCCAACAATCCTCTCCTCTCTCCCGTTGGGCCTGGACCCTCGCCTACTCTTTCACACGCTGACCCGCGTGCTGCCCAGGTCCCCTTTTCTTCTGCTGGGCCTCATATCATCCCCCAGCCCAACGTGTCTTCGTCCATGGATTCTTCGCTTCAGCCTCCTTCTGCGCTGCAACCTATTGTTTCGACGCCAGAGCTGGGCCGTGGTAAGAGGGCTAAACTTCCCTCGGTTTTGTTAAAATATTTTGTGACTCACACTGTCATTGCTCCTAGTCCATCTCCGTCTGCTCCGTCTCTGTCGCCTCCTTCAGGTACCCCCTATCCTATAGCTCACTATATAAATTGTGCAAACTTTTCTGTGAATTATCGAAAATTTCTTGCTGTTGTTGTTTCTGGCACTGACCCCAGGTCTTTTAAGGAGGCTATGCGCGATCCTGGTTGGAAAGCTTCTATGCAGGATGAGATTCGTGCCTTGGAAGACAATGGCACTTGGACTCTACAGGCATTGCCGCCTGGCAAGCGGGCTTTGGGTAGTTAATGGGTTTATCGCACCAAGTATCTCTCTAATGGAGACGTTGAACGTCTGAAATCGCGGTTGGTTGTTTTGGGCAATCATCAGGAAGCTGGTGTTGATTACACTGAGACTTTTGCTCCTGTTGCTAAGATGACCACTGTTCGTGCTTTTCTTGCTATTGCTGCCTCTAAAAACTGGAAACTTCATCAAATGGATGTTCATAATGCATTTCTTCACGGTGATCTCAATGACGAAGTGTATATGAAACTTCCCCCTGGTTTTGAGTGTTCGAATCCTAGGTTGGTTTGTCGTCTTCGCAAGTCTCTGTATGGGCTTAAACAAGCCCCTCGATTTTGGTTTGCCAAGTTAGTTTCAGCCTTGAAAGGGTATGGTTTTCTTCAATCCTACTCTGATTACTCTCTATTCACTTTCACTCATGGTCTTACTCAGATAAATGTGTTGGTATATGTCGATGATTTAATCATCTCTGGTAACGATTCCGCTGCTCTCGTCACTTTCAAATCTTATCTGAGTGACTGCTTTAAGATGAAGGATCTTGGTCCTCTCAAATACTTTCTTGGCATTGAAGTTGCTCGTAGTTCTGCTGGTCTGTTTTTATGCCAAAGAAAGTATACTCTTGACATCATATCTGAGGTTGGCTTGTTGGGTGCTAAGCCTTGTGGTTCCCCTATTGAGCAACATCATCGTCTTGCTCATGCCACAGAACCACCATTGGCTGATGCTGCTGCATATAGTCGCCTTGTCGGGCGCTTGATTTAATTGGCCGTCACCCGGCCTGATCTTGCCTACTCTGTTCATGTCTTATCTCAGTTTATGCAGGCTCCTCTTCAGGAGCATTGGGATGCTGCTCTACGAGTGGTTCGTTATTTGAAAGGCTCGCCTGGCTAAGGTTTATTACTTCGTTCTGATAGTGAGCTATCTCTTCAGGGTTGGTGTGACTCCGATTGGGCTGCTTGCCCTGTTACTCGACGTTCCTTGACAGGATGGATTGTTTTCTTAGGTAATTCTCCTGTTTCATGGAAGACCAAGAAGCAGCACACGGTTTCCCGTTAATCTGCCGAAGCAGAATATCGTTATATGGCTGCTATTACTTGTGAGTTGAAATGATTGAAGGGTTTGCTACTTAGTTTGGGGGTTCATCATCCCAAATCCATTCCCTTATTTTGTGATAGTCAATCTGCGCTCCATTTGGCACATAATCCAGTATTTCATGAGCGCACTAAACACATTGAGGTCGATTACCACTTTGTGCGCGACGCCATTCTTGATGGTCTTATTACTCCCTCGTATGTCTCCACTAAGGCTCAATTGGCCGACATCTTCACCAAAGGTCTCGGAAAGTCACAATTTAATCTTCTTTTGTCCAAGTTGGGCATTTTTGAACCCTCCAATGCTCCAACTTGAGGGAGGGTGTAGAGATAATATTTTAGGAAGTTGCTCATTGTTAGGATTGTATGTTAGTTGGGTTTCCTAAATTACTGTAGCATATATATTGTGATATTGTTCAATGAGAAAGGCAAGCTTTTACCCTAATTCTACAGATCCCCATTGAGCAGCCTCGTGAAGAGGGGTATTCCCGTTGTTGTTCTTCTGTCGGAGAAGATCAGGAGATAGGTGTATGGGTATAACCCAAGTACGTTAGCGGATCCCTGTGATAAGTCCGCGAACGCCAAAACGGATGCTAACGTTGTAAATGTTGCCTATAGCTCTAACAAGTCAGTACATCAACATGGTCTGATAACGTTGGCGGTCGTCAAACAAGACAAAATAAGGGAATCTTCCCAACTGTCAAAAGCACCGCGACCGTACACGTGTAAAAGGATTACGCACCCTGTCAGGTGAATAGTACTTCTATAAATACCCCACTAGTACTATTCTGCAGGTACATTCTCTGACACTCAGAATTCTTATCTCTCTCTCTACTTTCTCTCTCTAAACCCTATTTGGGCACGTGCTGACTTGAGCGTCGGAGGGGGTTTCCTCGCATCCCCCCCGAGGGTAGTTCACGTTTGCTTCTTGTGCAGCTATTCACTAGCGGAGTTTACCCAAATCTTTGGCGGATTTCTCTCAAGACCGCCAACCGTTTCAACACCGAAACAACTTGGCGCTAGAAGGAGGGGCTTCCATCTTTGTGAACGCCAACATGGAAAGAGCAAACAATGACGGCCGTGACCCATCTGAGTTAGACGCTGGGAACGTCAACGAGCAGCAAACCCCTGGGAACAATGTGTCTCAGGTAAACACTGGAAGCGGATCATTTAACTTGGCTCAACTAAGTCAATTCTCCCCTGAGCAGCTACAAACTGTAGCGTCTTTCATCCAGATGTTACAAGCGGGTACTCAGCCTAACAACACTCCCAATGCAAGGGCAGGTCAGCTTCGTAGGCGTATGTCGACCATGAACGGTCGCAACGTCGATGGCACCCCCGTAAGAAGGATGCGGACCTTCAATCAGGAGGGACGCCAATTGGAAAGGCAAATTGAGGACCCAGAATATGAGGAAGTCATCCTAGAAACTGAGGATCTCAACAATTCTGAAGAGGATCAAAGTCGTTCCCACCGGAACACAAAGATCGATGGCGCAAGCAATTATTCTGGCGGGACACTTATTGATCAAGCCTAAGCGATCCCCTTTCATTCCGAAATCTTGAACCACCCCATGCCGCGAATCAAGATGCCGTCCTGCAAGTATGATGGCACCTCAGACCCAGACGATCATGTGGCCGCTTATGAAGGGCACATGTATTTATACACTCAGGTGGACGCTATCTGGTGTAAGGTTTTCCCATCTAATTTGACTGGATTGCCCAGACATGGTTTAAAAGCATCAGGGCCGGTAATGTTTCTAGTTTTTCTCAGCTTTCATCTATGTTCAGCACTCACTTCGTGAGTAATAGGCGCCGCGAGCGCACAACTGGCGAACTGTTATCAATCAAACAGAGGGAGATTGAGAGCCTGCGAGATTTCGTCGGCCGCTTCAATGCTGAGGCGGTCACCATTCCCCGCCTTCAGCAGGACGTGGCCGTCTTAGCTCTGATGACCGGGCTGAGGGAAGGGTCCGCGTTTAGAAGCTATCTGGGCCGTAAAACCTTCACATCACTTGAGCCAGTCTTGAGGAAAGCAAACGATTTCATCAGGGGGGAAGAGTTTGACAAGGCCGCAAGCAGTCAAAGTCGCGAGCCGGAAAAGAAGAAAGATGATAAGCAGAGGAAAGAAAAGGGTCGCGAAACTAATCGCGGCCGGGATGAAAGGAAGCAGGAATCAAATGTGGTCAAGAAGGGAAATGACCGCGAGAAGAATGACCGCGAAAGGTACGAATACAAAGATAAATTCGATACATATACGCAGCTCACGACCTCAAGGGCTCAGATATATCAGATGAACAAGGACAGTGATAAGTGGCAACGTCCTAAGCAAATGTTTCATAAAAACCGTGATAAGAGCAAGTGGTGTGACTTTCACGGTGATCACGGTCACACTACCGAGAATTGCAGGCACTTGAAGGATAACCTGGAGGATCTGATAAGACGGGGTAACTTCACTCAATACAAGGCACAATCAAAGGACGGAGACGTAGTGAAGCCTAATAACCGGAATGTGCAATCGCGGATTGCTGAGATTCATGTTATAAGTGGCGGTCCAATTCATGGCGGCAGCGTCAATGGGGCCAAGGCAAGCCTGAAGGAATTCAGGCACCAGGTCAATTTCAATGAAAGCATGCAATGGAGGAGGCCGCCAGCAATGCCCGCCATGTCTTTCACGGTTGAAGATGCAAAGCATGTTGTCTACCCTCATGATGACCCTCTGGTGGTCACGCTGAAAGTGTCAAACTGTTTGATCCACAGAATCCTGGTAGACGGAGGAAGTTTCGCAAACATTCTGTACTTCTCAACCTTTGAAAAATTAATGATTGGTCGGGAACATCTGAAGCCTGTACGCTACCCAGTGATAGGATTCACGGGGGCGTCAGTGATCCCAGAGGGCCTAATAACCTTACCGGTCAGAGTAGGGGAGGATGAGAACGCCAGGGATGTGATGGCGGAGTTTTTAGTGGTTGACGTGCCGGGAGCTTATAACGCAATTATCGGACGCCCTTTCATCCATGACGTCCAAGGAGTTGTGTCGACCTATCATTTGACTATGTTGTACGTTTCCAATCTCGGGACGACAGCAAAGTTGAGAGGAAATCAAGAATTGGCGAAATCATGCTACTAACAGCATTAAAGCAACCGGCAAGGAGAGTGTCGGTAGAAGAATTGAATCCGCCAACCAGGAAACAAAGGCGAGCTCAGAAGAGGGCTCTGGCGGATGAGGAAGGGCCCGAGAAAGGGGATGAGGAAATGGATATTTTAATGGAAGAGCTGGAATCCAGGCCTGATGATACTCCAAGGCCCAAGCCGGATGGAGAAACAAAACAGGAGATGCTGGCAGATGATCCGGCAAGGACAAGTGGGCGTTGGAATGACATGGACCCAAAGGTCGTGGTCAACTCCGGTGACTCTCCTACGAGAAAACGCGGACGTCTTCGCATTCTCAGCGGATGAGATGCCGGGAATTGACCCGGCCGTGATGGTACATCGTCTAAATGTTGACAGCACTGTCCGACCTGTCAAGCAAAAGAAGCGAAATTTTTCGGCCGAAAAGAAAAAGGCCATTAAAGAGGAGGTTGATAAGCTGTTGGCAGCTGACTTCATTGAGCCATGCGACTACCCGGAGTGGTTGGCTAATGTAGTCATGGTTAAGAAAGCTAGCGGCCAATGGAGGATGTGTGTGGACTTCACAGACCTCAATAGAGCTTGCCCAAAAGATTGCTACCCGCTGCCGAGAATAGACCAGCTAGTAGACTCTACTAGCGGTCATGCATTGTTAAGCTTTATGGATGCCTTCTCGGGCTATCACCAGATCAGCTTGCTCGAGGCCGATAGGAAAAAAGCTGCGTTCATCACAGATTGCGGAGTATATAATTATAAGGCAATGCCGTTTGGGCTCCGTAATGCGGGGGCAACCTATCAAAAGCTAGTCGACAAAGTGTTCGCGGATCAGAGGGGGAGAAATATCGAAGCATATGTTGACGACTCCATCGTCAAGAGTAAAACTGACCGTGAACATTTGGACGATCTAGAAGAGACCTTCAGAACTTTGAGGAAGTATAAGATGAAGCTCAACCCAAAGAAATGTGTCTTTGGGGTGAGAGCGGGAAAGTTCTTAGGCTTCTTGGTCAGCAAAAGGGGGATTGATGCAAACCCAGACAAAGTTCAAGCCATTGTCGACCTGCCTGAGCCAAGAAGCGTCAAGGATATTCAGCGGTTAACAGGGAGAATGGCGGCCCTCACTCGATTCATTTCAAAATCAGCAGACAAAGCTTTGCCTTTCTTTGTTCTGCTAAGGGGGAATAAGAAGTTCGAGTGGGGAGAGGAGCAAAGCAAAGCATTCCTGGCGGTAAAAGAGCATTTAAAGAAGCTACCTACCATTACAAGGCCCGAGACTGGGGACGTATTACAACTATACATCTCGGCCTCGCCGAAGACAGTCGCGGCCGTGTTGTTGGTAGAAAAGGAAAAGAGGCAGCAGCCAATTTATTTTATCAGCCACATTCTTAACGGTCCGGAGAGCCGTTACCAGTTAGTAGAAAAAATGGCTTTGGCTGTGGTAATAGCCGCCAGGAAACTCAGACCATACTTCGACAGCCATCCCATTCAAGTTTTAACCAACCAGCCGCTAGAAAAAGCGTTGCAGAAGATGGATAGTTCCGGCCGCTTGCTGAAATGGGCCGTTGAACTATCGGAGTATGATATACATTATAAGCCTAGAACCGCTATCAAAGCGCAGGCCCTGGCAGACTTTATCGTGGAAGCCTCATATGAGGAAGAAGTGGAGCAAAAGGAAGTCTGGCTACTGGAAGTCGATGGATCGTCCGCTGTTAGCGGATCAGGAGCGGGTATAGTGATGACTAGCCCTGAAGGATATTCTTACCAGTACGCCATCAAGTTCGCCTTCTCGGCGTCAAACAACGAAACAGAATATGAAGCGGCAATTGCTGGACTGAGAATGTGTTTGGCAGCGGGTGCTAAGAAAGTGTTTTTAAAAACGGACTCACAGTTGGTGAGCGGCCAGCTGAAGAAGGGTGAATTCGAAGTCAGAGAGGCCAATATGCAAAAATACGTTGAAAAGGCCAAGGAATTGATAGTTCAATTGGATCATTTTGAGATTCAAGCGATACCTAGGGCCGAGAACACAAAAGCGGACGCATTGTCCAAATTGGCAAGCTCTGACTCGTTTAGCATTGAAAGAACCGTCACGGGCAACATTTTGAGGGAAAAGAGCATCACAGAAAAGGTCATAACTGTCAATAGTATAAGCCAGCAGGGAGAATGGTTTAGTGAGCTGGTGACATACAAGTTGACTGGGACGCTTCCGAATAATCCTTCGTCTGCCAAGAAATTGAAACGACAAGCAAGCTGGTACGTCATATACCAAAATGAGTTATACAAAAAATCATTCAGTCTACCTCTGCTTAAATGCGCAACCGCATGGGAATCCGCGAAGATCCTCGAAGAAATACATGAAGGTATATGCGGTAACCATATTGGCGGAAAGGCTTTGGCACTCAAGGCATTAAGAGCGGGATTCTATTGGCCAAGTATGCTGGCGAATTCCCAGAGCTACGTTAAAAGATGTGATAAATGCCAGAGATACGCACCCGTCATTAACAGACCAGCCAACGATTTGCAGCCTATCCTATGCCCGATCCCGTTCGCACAGTGGGGAATGGACATCTTGGGACCGTTCACCACAGCAACAGGGGGAAGAAAGTTCCTAATAGTGGGAATTGATTACTTCACCAAGTGGATAGAGGCAGAGCCGACAGCAAAAATCAAGGCAAATCAGGTCAAGAAATTCATCTGGCAAAATATTATGACAAGGTTTGGGATCCCCATGGCTATCGTCTTTGATCATGGCGTCCAATTCGATTGTCGTCCTGTACAGGCCTTCTTAACGGAATTTCGAGTAAAATTTGCATACTCAGCCGTTTGCCACCCTCAGAGCAACGGACAAGCAGAGGCCGCGAACAAGCAGATCCTAAACGCCTTGAAGAAAAAGCTAGATGAATTCAAAGGAGGATAGGCTGATATGGTACCGGCAGTGCTATGGTCAAACAGAACAACAGAGAAAGAAGCAACGGGAGAGAGCCCATTCAAGTTAGCCTTCGATGCAGAGGCGGTGTTGCCAGTAGAGGTGGGGTTACCCTCTTACCGGATCAAGCATCAAGACCTGCAAAGGAATGACCAGGCACTTAGGGAAGACCTAGACTTCTTGCCGGAAACAAGGCTCATGGCAGAACTGAGAGCAGCCGCTTACAAAGACAGGATCAGCAGGGCTTACAATAAAAAAGTCATGGAGAGGCCATTAGATGTTGGCGACCTGGTCCTTCGCTGAACAGCGGCCACTGGCAAATTAAAGCGCATATTGAGGGAAAGCTGACTGCTAACTGGGAAGGCCCCTACATCATAGCCAAGAAGATTGCTCTCGGATCCTTCATTTTAAAGAACATGGATGGCAAAGAGCTTAAAAATTGTTGGAATGCTAGCGTCCTAAAGAAATACTATGTTTGAGTTACTAAATGTAATAGGTCGAGAACCACCCTTGTTTAATTAAATAATACAAACTTCTGTCAGCAGTTCATCAATTGTCTTATTATTTCCATACACACGAATCAAAAGCCATATGACAGGCTCAAAGTACGTAAACGGTCATATGACAGACCTAGTACGAATCAAAAGCCATATGACAGGCTCAAAGTACGTAAACGGTCATATGACAGACCTAGTACGAATCAAAAGCCATATGACAGGCTCAAAGTACGTAAACGGTCATATGACAGACCTAAGTACGAATCAAAAGCCATATGACAGGCTCAAAGTACGTAAACGGTCATATGACAGACCTAGTACGAATCAAAAGCCATATGACAGGCTCAAAGTACGTAAACGGTCATATGACAGACATAGTACAAATCAAGCCATATGACAGGCTCAAGATGCGTAAACGGTCATATAATAGACCAAGCATAAATAAAGCCATGACAGGCTCAAAGTGCGTTAACGGTCATATAACAGACCTAGCACGAATCAAAAACGGCTTAAAATGCGTTAACGGTCATATAAAAGATTGGCGGACACACAACAATCAGACGATAATGAAAGCAACGGAAACACAAGATATAAAGTACTTTCCCATAAAATAAAAGCTACTGGCTTGGCGGCCAACTACAAGTAAAACGATGGCGGCCAAATGAAAGGCTTTTAGTTGGAATTGTACTTATAAAATTAAGAAACGTTAGCGTTTACAAATGCCAGCATGGGCCGAATAAAGAGTTGAAATATTCAAAAATTACAACTACAAGCTATTAGAGAGAAAGGAAGAGGCGAGAGAAGGCCGCCAAAAGCTTCAAGAGGGGGGACGTCCCGGTTGGTCCCGCTCCGCTAGTTCCCGGGGGTCCGCATCCGCTATAGCGTCCTCATCAGCAAACTTCGGATCCCCCTCAATAGGAGTGAGATGCTGGCCGGCAGCATGAGCGTCCTCGATCACATTCCAGTCAAATCCTGGAACGGCCTTGCACACGCACCTCATGGCGGCAGCCCATCCCCCGTCATACCTCTTGTGGAGAGCCGCCACATATCCATCGATTCTGCTGAAACTCAACAACCGCGCCTTGGCGGCCCCCTAATCTCGGCTTCGCGGCGGCGTCCCGGGGCCGGCAATATCCTTCTCGGTTTGAGTCGTGTCCAGAGCCTTGGTTAACGTCCGAACGTTAGCTTGATCTCCTCCGGAGAAGAGATGCTCGCGTCCTCAATGTTACTAGCTCATCTTCTGGGGCCGCCAACTTCTCCTCTCGCCTCCTTCGGCGGAGTCCTGGCAAGTCTCTAACGATTGCTTATAGCTGTCCGCCAGCTTCTGGTACTCAACATACTGCTCTATTAGTTCAATGGCAGCATTGTTGGCCTGCAAAGAGGAAAGGAAAACGTCAGAAAGAACAATAAAAAAAAAAAGAGGAAAAATAAGTGAACAAAATCTCATTATCACAAAAACGTACCACAAGTTGGTCATGAGCTAGCCTTGCAGCAGGAGTTACCAAGGATCCTGCCGGCCTGTCTAATGGCAGCTGCATGCCTTTCAGAATACGGTAGGCAAGAATGCCACCGTTCTCGGGAATATCGGCATACAAATGACTCATCTTCCCCGACGTCCCGATCGGGTTGATAAATCTTGCCGGGAACGACAGGTCGGCGAGCAAAGGAGGCCACCACAGCATCACTTAGCGATACCTCTTTCTTCTCGATCCACTCATGGTACCGAGAGAAGATGCTGGGAGATAAGTTAGACAAAAAGCTGGGCATGGTAATCAGCTCCCGAATCTTCTCGCGAATGGAGGAGTAAGAGCCTGATAGCCAAGAGGCGCCGCTAACATGTCCTGGACCAGTAGCCGCGACAGCCAGCTCGCGAACCTCCGGAGGAGCATCCGCATTCAAATCTTCCACCTGAACAGTCCCACGGGTGGGAGCAGAAGAAGCAGGGTCAGCCAAGGCCTGCCTTTTGCTGGCAGATGTGTCCTCCGTAGTTGGCTCGCGGGGCCGCGTCCTGTTCCCACCACCCCTGGCAACAGGCCGGGAAGTAGAAGACCGAAGGGGAACGGCAGGGGATGGCCGGCCGCTAGTACCAGCAACAGCAGCAGCGACCCCCTGAGCAGGGGCGCGAGCAACAGTTACACCGCCACGGCCGCGACGGATGTTTTGAGGGCCATTACAGTTCCCCCCCGACGACCGTTAGTGATGTCGTGCATGGTCTCGTACTCGTGGGAAGGAGCAGGCTGCAAATTGGTTAACGGTTGAAGGTTCTCGTCCACGCAAAGTGTGTCGAGATCAAGACGGTCAAAACCTGTGAACGGCAAGAAACGAGTTAAAAAAAAAAAAAAAATATCATCAGTTGGACCAGTCCGATAACAAACTTACCATTTTCATGGGTATGACATAGCAGCATAGCCGACAAAGGCTGGTTCCCAAGAATATACTTTGTGTGAGGAAGCCAGTACTTAGGCTCCTTAACCCTGGATTTCTTTCCATCCTCATAGGTGATGAGATAATCTTCAGTATCAAAATATGAGGAGGCAGTCAACTCATCCCCAGTCAACGGAACTTGAGGTAGGTGTTCCATGTGAGGACGCGGCTCAGTGAAGTGGCGGCGTATAGGAAAGTCATCAGGCACCTGTAACCAGAAAAAGGCATCCTGCCAACCCTTCAAACCGGTCACCTTGGGCTGGACGGTCATTTTCTTGTCGGCCGTTGTCAACGACCACCAACCAGCTTGCCTGGAAGACCCATTTTTCTTCAACCAGTGAAGATGACGGAAAAGATTTAAAGTCTGGGGAAAGTCCAAAAAACGAATAACCCAAATGTACGCGATCAAATTTCGAACCGCCAGTGGTGTAAGTTGAGCCAAACAGACATTAAAGGCATTCAAAATCTTCACTAAAAAAGAATCCAGAGGAAGACGAAGACCGAATTCAAAGTGATGTGCGTAAACGGTCACATGACCGGGAGGGCACTCCGTCACGATAGCTCCTTTTGGCGGAACTATTAGCCGATAACCATCGGGAAAATCATACAAATCCCGGGCAACCTTGGGATAACCAAGTTCAATGGCGTCCTGGCGCCAAAGATCGTCAATTTCCACAGTGAGAGGGCCAATACTGAAATCTTCAGGCAACCAGAAAGCACCAGACCCTGGACCGACAATTGTTTCCTCTTCAGTTATGTCGTCCTCCATGTCGTTGGCGTCTTCGACCCTCCCAGCAACATTGGAGCTCTCTCCGATAACGCGTTCCGACAAAGGCTCGGTAGTGCCAATATTCGCGGTAGTAGTGTCAGTCGCGTCTTCGGTGGCACGAGCGCGAACAGACCGGCGCTAGTAAACGGACTCCTGGTTGGCCATGACGGTTGCAATAGAGTCGCTGTCGTCACCTAAATCAATAATATGAGGATTAGGAGTCGCAGATCCTTGCAATCGGTCATAAAAATCGACCGCCACCTCAACCCCAGCATCTGCCAAGTTATCCAACCAGGCATGCTCTCTAAGAGGGGCTACTTCAAGGCCAGGAACAGCATCGGCCGGAGGATGTCTAACGGAACGCCTACCAAGAATTTGATGCCTAAGTTCCCTAAGCGTTTGCCTATCACCGCTCTGGCTAGCGGATAGATACCTCCTAGTCAGGCTATGCTCTTCAGGGGTGGCAGGGTCGTTAAGAAACTTCGACCTCAATTCTCTTTCTCTCTCGACCGTGAGGGGTATGTCCGCTAATAACCTGGTCCTCCCCACTGGGCTTGAGCCGGAGCGGGGTTCACTATCGGCCATGGGGAGGTAGGCTCACTATGAGCCAAAGGGGAAGAAGTTTCGCTATCGGCCAGGGGTGAAGAGGGGTCACTCTCGGTCAGGAACGCCTCACTAAGGGCATTCTGGCTATCAGACTGGACCCACATGATCAATACGCAAAGAAACTTAAGAAAACGAGGAGAAAAATTGAAGAAATACCTGAAAACGAAAGGTCGCCGGAAAAAAGTAAAGTAGAGACGCCGGAAAAGGTGAGCAAAGTTTCCAGGCAGTGAAATTGCACCCACAAGACTCGAACTTGAAGCAAAAGAACCCCGGGAAACGTAAAAAGAAAGCCGGAAGAATACGAAGCTCCAAACAAAGAAACCCAGAAAACCTTCGTCAAAAAATGACTAAATTTTTAGTACCAGAAGACCGGAAAGTGAAAATTAAGAGGTTTGGTAACTTTTCGAAGTGATTTGAGCACAGGAAAGGTGGTATCTAAGCAACTCAAGCTTCGGGTATGGAGGTTTCGTCAGAAAAAAATGGAGAAGGAAAGAGAAAGCTTTGAGAATAAAGGTGAAGAAATCCAAAAAGGACAACTACTTCAATATAAGGCACGAATGAACGGCTGAGATTGAAAGACCTCTCAACTCCCTCTCCAGATTCATGCCAAGTGTCAAAACATGGTAAACCCTAATAAAGTAATGGGCGGGATTTTCGAAAAAGTAATCATTAACTTTTCGAAATTTTTCAACTCCCTACGGCGACACGTGGCACCCAACAAATTAATTTCTTCAAAAATTTGAGCACGGCAACAATGATCCGCGTCCACCAGCAACATCATTAACGGTCAAGACCCCAAATGATGCTGGGGGGGCTAGTTGTATGGGTATAACCCAAGTACGTTAGCGGATCCCTGTGATAAGTCCGCGAACGCCAAAACGGACGCTAACGTTGTAAATGTTGCCTATAGCTCTAACAAGTCAGTACATCAACATGGTCCGATAACGTTGGCGGTCGTCAAACAAGACAAAATAAGGGAATCTTCCCAACTGTCAAAAGCACCGCGACCGTACACGTGTAAAAGGATTACGCACCCTGTCAGGTGAATAGTACTTCTATAAATACCCCACTAGTACTATTCTGCAGGTACATTCTCTGACACTAAGAATTCTTATCTCTCTCTCTCTACTTTCTCTCTCTAAACCCTATTTGGGCACGTGCTGACTTGAGCGTCGGAGGGGGTTTCCTCGCATCCCCCCGAGGGTAGTTCACGTTTGCTTCTTGTGCAGCTATTCACTAGCGGAGTTTACCCAAATCTTTGGCGGATTTCTCTCAAGACCGCCAACCGTTTCAACACCGAAACAATAGGCTAATAGCTTTTTTGATAAACTCCGAGTGCCCATACCGAACTGCTATGAGGACAATGTTGTTGCCTGCATCTGGTGTCTTAAATGACAACACTTCGTCCTCTCCATATTTTGCAATATAATCCTCGCCCAACACCTCTATATTTCCTTCCGCTGCTGCATCGAATAAGTCAGATTGCAAGTCTCCGATTGATAATTTACTCTCCATTTCTCTCATTATCTTCGATCCTCTTTTTTAATTTCTTCTTCTTCGGATTTCTCTAATCTTTGTGTACTTCTCTTTGGGCCTTCATTATGGATCTGTATTTTCTTTTACTCGGTATAATGCAATCATCCAAATATATTAGATCATTATAATATACATTAGAGGTTCTATTCGTGAGGAGGTCTCTTATTTTCCTAATGTTTATACTCGACCCGACCCCGACCCCGACCCCGACCCTTTATTGTATAATATATAGAATATAGTGAGGCTTAAGACGAACACCCTATTCAAGGTACGCGTTATGGAAATGATTATAGTAGTTGGACGTCGCTACTTGGCTACATATATACTTGCCAGTTGCTGTTGGAATTTGGCAGAAGACTAGTGAGCTTTTAAGAGCAGCTACAATGGGGTAGTTTTAGGTTGGTCTAGGAAATAGTAAAACTAGCTTTGGTTGGTTTTGTTATTGGGGCACTTGGCCCTTTGGGTTGGTTGGTCTTGATTTCCAGACCATATGAACATTGGATGGAGTGCACAAGACACATGGTGGAGTGACGCGTGGCAAAGCAGCTCCCAAAAAAAATTGCTGGTCCACTGTGAAACACATCACTTGGAAGGAAAAGGAGAAAGAGAGACGGAAGCAAGCACATGAAACGCTTCACTCAGCTCGCTGCTGGGCCCAATGCGCATGCCCAATGAAAAGCATATTTATAACGTTAATAAATTTTGAAACGTTAATAAAAAAAAATCAGCTTATTGTTTTAAAAAAAATTACAATAACGGCTATAAAATATTTTTATCTATAAATTGAGTCCAAATTTCATATATTTTACCAAACTTCTTCCCAACCTATTTTTTTCTAATTACTCTATCCTACCTAATATTACTTTTTTTTTTTAAGGAACCTAATATTACTTATACTAAGCCAATATTATGGATTCAAATAATCATAATTACTCCCAAACTAATCCAAACCACCCACAAAATTCCCAAAATATTTTCCAAATCGATCCAAGTGTGCTACAAAATCCGGAATTCCAAAGAATGTTTATGTTTTTTCAAAGCCAATCGAATTACCAAAATTCTCATTCGTTGTGCACAACGGAACACTCGATGCGCGAAATTTAGGTGCATATATGGACAGAAGATATGAGGTGCGAGATGGGGAAACTCACATCTCACTAAAAAATAACTTGGTTGAACACTTATGGCGTAAATTTGGGCCTAATCGTCAAATTGATTAACCAACTTTTATTTAATTAATTATGGTTTAAGTAATTTCAAATTTCATGTATTTTTGCGTTTTAAATTATTTATCTTTATGTATCAATCTATCATGTATTTGTTTGTTTTAAATTATCTATCTTTATGTATCAAATTTCATGTATGTGTTTTTTAAATTATATATCTTATGTAATGTGTTCGTCTTTTGTAATTTATAATGTCAAGTTAACGTAATTTAATTTAACGTAAGCTAATTAACACATAGTTACTCTAATCTCAAGTTAACGCTAATTTAATTTAACGTAAGCTAATTAGCTAATTAGCTTGTAACGTAATTTAATTTATCGTAATTAATTTAACGTAATCTAATTAGCTTTTATTAATTTAAATCATCTTTTTAATATAAAATTAAACATTGAATAAGAAAGAGAGTATATGGTGGGGTTTGGTAAAAGTAGGAGAGAGAAATAGAAAAACCAAGTAAGACCAACCAAACCATTGTGAGAAAAAAAAGATGAGTTGGTGGGAGTTTTAGTGGGATGTGAGGTGTAAGGAGGAGGAAAGGAAAGAGAAAGAAAAAAGCTCAAAGACCAACCAAGACCAACCAACCCATTGCACATGCTCTTAAGCTTTGGTAAAAAACTTAACAATGCTATGCTTTAATGTTGGAGAGATTTTGTAGAAGAGTTGACTTTTACAAAAACATTTGTTTCTTCTTACATTACCCCCATCATCCTACAACAAACTCTACTTATACTACATGATGTCGGTTAAACTTCCTCTATCAACAAGATTTTTTTGTTATCACTCTAGATTTCTCTACTACCTTTCCTTTGTTAGGTAGATTTTCTTCTCTATCAACAATAGATTATTCTTAAGATAATTCTAGATGATAGTTTACAATAGATTTTTCTAGAGTACATCCAATACTTTTATACAAGTTTTTCTTAGATTATTTTTCTAACACTCCCCTTAATCTAAAAAATCTTGCACTCTTAATTTCTTGCTAAAAAAATATTCTTGAACGTTGTTGATGCACTGTCACCAATCACCAGAGGATATGTACTTTTGAGTTTCCATGTTGGTACTTATGTTACCAACCTCAATCTTGTCAATATGACTTCTCGTTGAAACTCTTGTTGCAGGACCTCCCAAGCCTCCTTTGTTGTGTTGGACCTTAATATTTTGGGAATATTGTATCATTAATCGCGTTTTGTATGAGATACAACGCTTTAGCATCCTTCATTCGATCTTCCTCGAGTTGCTTCTTTTGTGCTGCACTTAAATTGTTCTCATCCTCATACTCAGTATATCCATTGTTAGTATATCTCCATAAACCATAAGACCTCAACATTGTCTTCATCTTAATCTTCCAAAAATCATAATTTTCTCCCCCCGAACATTGGGATTGGGAGAGTTGGGTTGTTAACAACCATTGTAATTTATATTGTGTTTGGGTTGAATGTGTTTTGGCTAAAATAGTAAGGCTTTGGGAATTAATTCTGGCTCGGATACCAAATGTTGGAATTTGGCGGAAAACTATTGAGCTTTTAAGCTTTGGTAAAAAACTTAACAATGCTATGCTTTAATGTTGGAGAGATTTTGTGGAAGGGTCGACTTTTACAAAAACATTTGTTTCTTCTTACATTACCCCATCATCATACAACAAACTCTATTTATACTACATGATGTCGGTTAAATTTCCTCTATCAACAAAATTTTTTTGTTATCACTCTAGATTTCTCTTCTACCTTCCCTTTGTTAGGTAGATTTTCTTCTCTAGCTACAATAGATTATTCTTAAGATAATTCTAGATGATAGTTTACACTAGATTTTTCTAGAGTACATCCAATACTTTTATACAAGATTTTCTTAGATTATTTTTCTAACAGTTGCCACCTACTCCAATCGAAAATGGAAACATTGCGTACTTTATTTTTAGAGGGGAAGGAAACATTGCGTTCTTGAATATTCCCGTTCAATTTTATGTTCCTATCAGTATTCATTCAATGCCTATACTTTTGTGTACTTTTTTTAGTTGTTTTAGATTACAGTGGAAGGATCGTTAATTGTCGAAAATAATATAGTAGTAGGTAGTTGTCTTTCCCTCTAACAGAAACTATACTTATAATATAATTTTTTTAAAAATAATTAGTAAGAAGAAATTCCTTGGACTGTCCTAGCACGGGACCTCCACCCGGCCTATTACAAGCGAGACACCCCCAAATCCACCTTCCTCCCTTAAATCTCAAGCAAATGCTTGGGGTAGGAATTCAACCTTATACTTTGCTAGGGAAAATGAGAAAGATCACCACTTGAGCCAGCCCTAATTCCTATACTTATAATATAGTTGTCTTTAATAAGAAATATAGCCATGTAACCCCTACTTTTTTATACTTTGACATTATTCATATATATTGTTTTGACTATTGTTGGTGATTTATAAACAAGAAAAAAAAACATAGTCATGAGCATCTTGTTAGATTCGTCTCAACTTATTTTTTCAGAGTATCAAGTTTCTAAAATATTTACTTGTCAATAACTAGAGTTAATGGTAATTCGCATCAACTACAAAACAATTAAGCGTTAAAGAGATGAGAGAGAAAGCTAGAAAGAGAAGGAAAGAGGGGAAAAAGCCCCAATTGAAGACACGAGAATAGGGGTTAAAGTTATTCGGATAAAATCCAAAATCCAATCCAATCCAATCCGAATTAGTAATTCGGATCGGATTCGAACTGTGTTCGGATTGGATTCGGATTGAAATTTTTTGCAAAATTGGATTTTCGGATCGGATTGGATTGAGGGTAATTGGATCCAAAAATCCAATATAACCAAATAGTAATATGCCTTGTATTATGTGCCTGGATTGGGCTTAAGTGCTTAACTGAATTTTTTTATAATAAATAAGCCTAGTCCATACCCCAGTAGGCATAGCACTTCAACCCTTCCCCTAAAACCCTAACAACACTTAATTCCTCATTTCCTAAATATACTAGGCTGCTGTTGTGCTTAATTTATTTCATCGAAAAACTAAGTTTTAAAAAATCGAATTTTCGGATCGGATCCAATCTAGAGTATGAAAATTCAGATTGGATTGGGTCGGATTCAAACTCTAATTGGTTTGGATTCGGATTGGAAAATTAAAATCCAAATTTTGTTCGGATCGGATTGGATTAGGCCCTAATCCAAACCGTACACCGCACTTTCACCCCTACACGAGAAACCCTAGCTAGCTCATTCGAAAAAATTGCTCCAGCTAATCCAATTCATCATCAATCCCTGTATTAAAAGTTTTGCATTGGCAAGCGCAAAAGTCAAACTTTATAGATTAAAAAGATTCAAATATAGTATATATTACTTCCTCCATTTTTTAGTCGCTACGCTTCAATTGTAATTACTATTCACCAACTTAACTTGTCCGATTTGTCTTTTCTTATGTATAAGGAAAATTATAATAAAGTGATAACTTGTTATATTCGTCTCAATTTGTAATTTCCAAATATTAATTTTTTATAATTTTTAATTATGTATAATTAAATATATCAAGGCTCAAAGTAGTGTATTGGACTGCGTGAAAACAAAAAGTGTAGCAACCAAAAAATTTAAAATGCAGAGGAAGTATTAGTCACTGTATTTGTTTAAGTGATATTTTAACCTATTGTATCAAGATTAGGATGCAACTCAGCCAGTCCCTAATATTTAATTCCAGTGCTTAGAAAAGCTCTTTGCTTTTTTCTAATTTTTTAAACTGACAGGCTTCTTTTTCTTCTACATTTTACTGCATTTTTTAGTATCAACATTTTTTCTTGGTCCCACTTTATAAAGGTAAGAATTGAATCCTTGTCACAAGTAGGGGTGTAAACTGGATGGATTGGATTTTGCCAAATTCAAATCATGTCCAATGTCTTTTAGACTCGAGAAATTGACTCCAAGTCCGATCCGAACTATTTTTGAGTCCAATCCAGTCCAGAGCTTTTTTCTCGAGTCCAAATCTAGTCTACAAATTTTTTTCTTGAGTCCAAATCCAGTCCAGTCGAGTCCAAATTATATATATATATATATGTTTTTCCCAAATTAGGTTCAAATCTTTTTCTCATGATTGAAATTTGAAAAATTAAACTCATTATTGCAAAATTACTTTTTGAAGCAAAATGGAGTATACATTAAAACTAATAGCATCAATCCATTAAGTAACTACATCTATTTCAAAAGAGTTCTAAAGTTTATATATAATAACATGCGAATTGCAAAATAGAAGAACTAAGTCCTTGAATAATTAACAATGAAAAGGTTTCTTAACAAACTGCAATATCTAAGCGCCCATTTGCAATATACTTCATCCGTTTTTTTTAAGTGACTAACTTCCCTTATTTGGAAGTACCACAATAAGTGACTGATTTCTCTAAATCGCAAAAAAGTGGTGCTAACTTCCATTATTTGATTGTTTCACATACTTATTTCATTCAATACTCAAATTTAATTGGTTAAATAAGCGGTTCCAACTTTTTCTCTTTACCCTCCTTGGTTTTCCCCCATTTTTTGTCTGAGTCACTTAAAAAGAAATGGATGAAGTATAAATATATAGGGTACCAAGATAAGACAGGCAACTATTTAGGGTTGAAAATATATGTACCAAGAGGGTAACTTTGGACTAGATTATATGTATATGCTAAAAATATATTTGGACTGAATTGAACTTTGGACTCTACAGGGTTGAATCCAAATCCAGTGCAAAAACTTTGAACTCAAAAATTTGAGTCTGAGTTCAATGTAAAAAGTCTATAGTCCATCCTAGTCCGACAAGTTTGAAATGGACTGGATTGGACTCTGAACTTTTCACATTCCGCTTAGCTTACCCCTAATCACAAGGATAAAAAGAGGTTATCCTACCAACTAAATTAAGCTTAATTCTTATAAACATGATCATTAATATTTTGACTACCTATATATTATAATTATAATATAACGGTTTTGAAAAATTCATCGTTTACCCTTCATCACAATTACTTCTAACGCTATGATATCTAAGCGTTGACTTAGCCAATTGTCTCTTCACTAGTTACTATGGATGTATATGGCATGGCATAATGTTTAGTTGGGTAACGCAAATTGCAAATAAAATACACACGATGGCATGTGAACCGGTGAGTTTTATAATAAATTACACCCCGTCTGAGAACGAACTGCCACACATAAATTATACTTCGCTAGTTGACCAACCACTTCTAACCTAAAGTATACCAAGGATGTCTTGGCCTAGTGGTTAAGATTGAGGTGCTGTGAACAATAGGTCACAGGTTCGAATCCCCATTCCCCTTCTTTGTACTTTGTACTGCCTGTGTGACTCATATAAAAAAAAAAAAAACATCTATCCTCAAATATTGCTAATTTTTTGTTTCTTGCTAAAAAATTTATTATACTTCCTCCGTTCCATAATAAGTGAAACATAGGGATTTGGCACAAGATTTAATAAACATCACTTTCAAAAGCTAAAAAGTCATAGAATACCCTTTTCATTATCAAAAGGAGGAGAGAGAAAAGCAAACCACACAAGTTTGTGATGGGTATTCTTGTCATTTTGTCACTTTCATTTTTCCATTTAAGGTATGTTTCACTTATTATGGAACGGATGAAGTACTAGCATATTAGAATAACTATGTTAAAGAAAATAATGACTATCAATAGTAATTAATTAATAATTTTGTATTAGCTGCCAAAATAAAGCTTCCCATGAACTATGGAGATAGTTTGACAAGTTTTAGGCCATTTTTTTATTTGTTGCTAAAGGTCAATTTTGAAAACATTGCGATATTGATGTGTGAAAAAGATATGAAGATTAAGAGCATGTACAATGGAGCTCTCCAACTAGTTCTCCAACTAGCTCTCCAAAAAGAGAGAAAATGGAGAGTCACTTCTTACCCAACAATGGGGCTCTTGGGTGTGTCTTGAGTGTCACTCCATGGAGACACTTTGCAAAGTGGCTCTCAGGGAGATACCATTTCGAATCCCCCTTCCCCTTCTTTTTACTTTGTACTGCCTTCGTGGCTCATATAGATAAAAAAAAACTTCTATCCTGAAGTATTGCTACTTTTTTGTTTCTTGCTAAAAATTTTATTATACTTCCTCCGTTCCATTATAAGTGAAACAAAGGGATTTGGCATAAGATTTAATAAACATCACTTTCAAAAGCCAAAAAGTCATAGAATACCCTTTTCATTATCAAAAGGATGAGAAAGAAAATCAAACCACGCAAGTTTGTGATGGGTATTCTTGTCATTATATCACTTTCTTTTTTCCATTTAAGGTATGTTTCACTTATTTTGAAACGTTCTAAAATAGTAAGTGTTTCACTTAATATGGAACGGAGGAACTACTAGCATATTAGAATAACTATGTTAAAGAAAAAAATGACTATCAATAGTAATTAATTAATAATTTTGTATTAGCTGCCAAAATAAAGCTTCCCATGAACTATGGAGATAATTTGACAAGTTTTAGGCCATTTTTTTATTTGTTGCTAAAGGTCAATTTTGAAAACATTGCGATATTGATGTGTGAAAAAGATATGAAGATTAAGAGCATGTACAATGGGGCTCTCCATCTAGTTCTCCAACTAGCTCTCCAAAGAGAGAGAAAATGGAGAGTCACTTCTTACCCAACAATGGGGCTCTTGGGTGTGTCTTGGGTGTCTCTCTATGGAGACACTTTGCAAAGTGGCTCTTAGGGAGATACCATTTCGAATCCCCCTTCCCCTTCTTTGTACTTTGTATTGCCTTCGTGGCTCATATAGATAAAAAAAAACTTCTATCCTGAAGTATTGCTAATTTTTTGTTTCTTGCTAAAAATTTTATTATACTTCCTCCGTTCCATAATAAGTGAAACATAGGGATTTGGCACAAGATTTAATAAACATCACTTTCAAAAGCCAAAAGGTCATAGAATACCCTTTTCATTATCAAAAGGATGAGAGAGAAAAGCAAACCACACAAGTTTGTGATGGGTATTCTTGTCATTTTGTCACTTTCTTTTTTCCATTTAAGGTATGTTTCACTTATTTTGAAACGTTCTAAAATAGTAAGTGTTTCACTTATTATGGAACGGAGGAAGTACTAGCATATTAGAATAACTATGTTAATGAAAATAATGACTATCAATAGTAATTAATTAATAATTTTGTATTAGCTGCCAAAATAAAGCTTCTCATGAACTATGGAGATAGTTTGACAAGTTTTAGGCCATTTTTTTATTTGTTGCTAAAGGTCAATTTTGAAAACATTGCGATATTGATGTGTGAAAAAGATATGAAGATTAAGAGCATGTACAATGGGGCTCTCCAACTAGTTCTCCAACTAGCTCTCCAAAGAGAGAGAAAATGGAGAGTCACTTCATACCCAACAATGGGGCTCTTGGGTGTGTCTTGAGTGTCTCTCCATGGAGACACTTTGCAAAGTAGCTCTTAGCGAGATACCATTTCGAATCCCCCTTCCCCTTCTTTTTACTTTGTACTGCCTTCGTGGCTCATATAGATCAAAAAAAAAATTTCTATCCTGAAGTATTGCTAATTTTTTGTTTCTTGCTAAATTTTAATTATACTTCCTCCGTTCCATAATAAGTGAAACATGGGGATTTGGCACAAGATTTAATTAACATCGCTTTCAAAAGCCAAAAAGTCATAGAATACCCTTTTCATTATCAAAAAGAGGAGAGAGAAAAGCAAACCACACAAGTTTGTAATGTGTATTCTTGTCATTTTGTCACTTTCTATTTTTCATTTAAGGTATGTTTCACTTATTTTGAAACGTTTTAAAATAGTAAGTGTTTCACTTATTATGGAACGGAGGAAGTACTAGCATATGAGAATAACTATGTTAAAGAAAATAATGACTATCAATAGTAATTAATTAATAATTTTGTATTAGCTGCCAAAATAAAGCTTCCCATGAATTATGGAGATAGTTTGACAAGTTTTTGGCCATTTTTTTATTTGTTGCTAAAGGTCAATTTTGAAAACATTGCAATATTGATGTGTGAAAAAGATATGAAGATTAAGAGCATGTACAATGGAGCTCTCCAACTAGTTCTCCAACTAGCTCTCCAAAAAGAGAGAAAATAGAGAGTCACTTCTTACCCAATAATGGAGCTCTTAGGTGTGTCTTGGGTGTCTCTCCATGGAGACACTTTGCAAAGTGGCTCTTAGGGAGATACCATTTCGAATCCCCCTTCCCCTTCTTTGTACTTTGTACTGCCTTCGTGGCTCATATAGATAAAAAAAAACTTCTATCCTGAAGTATTGCTAATTTTTTGTTTCTTGCTAAAAATTTTATTATACTTCCTCCGTTCCATAATAAGTGAAACATTGGGATTTGACACAAGATTTAATAAACATCACTTTCAAAAGCCAAAAAAGTCATAGAATACCCTTTTCATTATCAAAAGGAGGAGAGAGAAAAGCAAACCACACAAGTTTGTGATGGGTATTCTTGTCATTTTGTCACTTTCTTTTTTCCATTTAAGGTATGTTTTAATTATTTTGAAACGTTCTAAAATAGTAAGTGTTTCACTTATTATGAAACGGAGGAAGTACTAGCATATTAGAATAACTATGTTAAAGAAAATAATGACTATCAATAGTAATTAATTAATAATTTTGTATTAGCTGCCAAAATAAAGCTTCCCATGAACTATGGAGATAGTTTGATAAGTTTTAGGCCATTTTTGTATTTGTTGCTAAAGGTCAATTTTGAAAACATTGCAATATTGATGTGTGGAAAAGATATGAAGATTAAGAGCATGTACAATGGGGCTCTCCAACTAGTTCTCCAACTAGCTCTCCAAAGAGAGAGAAAATGGAGAGTCACTTCTTACCCAACAATGGGGCTCTTGGGTGTGTTGGGTGTCTCTCCATGGAGACACTTTGCAAAGTGGCTCTTAGGGAGATACCATTTCGAATCTCCCTTCCCCTTCTTTGTACTTTGTACTGCCTTCGTGGCTCATATAGATAAAAAAAAACTTCTATCCTGAAGTATTGCTAATTTTTTGTTTCTTGCTAAAAATTTTATTATACTTCCTCCGTTCCATAATAAGTGAAACATAGGGATTTGGCACAAGATTTAATAAACATCACTTTCAAAAGCCAAAAAGTCATAGAATACCTTTTTCATTATCAAAAGGAGGAGAGAGAAAAGCAAACCACACAAGTTTGTGATGGGTATTCTTGTCATTTTGTCACTTTCTTTTTTCCTTTTAAGGTATGTTTCACTTATTTTGAAACGTTTTAAAATAGTAAGTGTTTCACTTATTATGGAACGGATGAAGTACTAGCATATTACAATAACTATGTTAAAGAAAATAATGACTATCAATAGTAATTAATTAATAATTTTGTATTAGCTGCCAAAATAAAGCTTCCCATGAACTATGGAGATAGTTTGACAAGTTTTAGGCCATCTTTTTATTTGTTGCTTAAGGTCAATTTTGAAAACATTGCGATATTGATGTGTGAAAAAAAATATGAAAATTAAGAGCATGTACAATGGGGCTCTCCAACTAGTTCTCCAACTAGCTCTCCAAAGAGAGAGAAAATGGAGAGTCACTTCTTACCCAACAATGGGGCTCTTGGGTGTGTCTTGGGTGTCTCTCCATGGAGGCACTTTGCAAAGTGGCTCTTAGGGAGATACCATTTGGGTTGAAGGAGAGATGACTCTCCAATGTGTGGGGCCCACATACTATTGCAATTACGTAAGTTTTCTTTTCTTCTTGCAACCATTTAATGATCTTTTTTATAAAAATAAAACAAAAGATGGTAATAATTACTATCCCAACAACTATAATTTTTCCTTATCTATAAAATGAGCCTAATATTGGATATATTTCATACACAAAATCTACTATCTTTTTTTAATTTATGAAATTAAATATTAGCATTCCAAATTAATATTTTTTTTCTTAAAAAATCCACATTACATAAATTATATTTATGAAAAAAATAATTTTTATTTGTAATTATATTTAATTTACATGAATAACTTTATTTATAACTTTGATCATAATATGAAATGAGGTTTATTTATTGATATGGGGACCACCAAACAATGAAAAGTTGAATGGAGAGCTGTTTAAAGAGTTTTATTGTTGTTGGTTGTTTTTACATATAGTTCTTGAGAGTAGCTTGAAGAGAGAGAATAGATGAGAAAGAGTAAAGAGCTAGTTGGAGAGCCATGTACCATTGTACATGCATGCTCTAAGTGATTATACGATAGATATAAGGGATTAGATTTATAATTGTGGATTAATGGAATGTTTAATAGTAATAGGTTTGAGGGAAAAGGAGAGCTTGAGGGGTTTTTGACACGTTTAATTAGTCAAATAAGCTGATTGTAGTGTTTGGTAGACTAGAGAGATATTTTGGTAGACAGATTGAACCCAAAAAAACTAATTCTGAAAGAAAAAATTGATATCAATATTACTTTTATCCATTCGGCTTTTTGAATAGTCCAAGTTCCTATTTAGCTCTATTTCTCCAAACTTTCAAGGGTGCATTCTTGAAATGGTCCCGATCTTTAGATCACAAACTGCAAAGCAATGACTCGTGTTGACTTGTCTCTCGTTCCCTCCTAAATCAATTAAACGCTCCTAATTGTAGGAAATATTACAATTGAATCCAAGAGATGATAATTATAATAATTACGGAAGAGAACACGATACTCAATTCTAGATCTCAATAAAGTTACGACGCGTTTTACGGCTGCCTTAGAAGAGTATTTCGCTACCAACGGTTTGTGGTCTGCAAGTGACGAACCCCCCAAGGTAATGCAACTATCTCCAATAACACGAACCGAAACCGAAGATTAGAATTACATGTTAAAACTACTCATATCTCAATTGAAGGTTATTGTGTTTTTGGGGGTTTTTTTCTTGTGAGTGAATGAATAAAAAAAAAGCCAAAAGATATTTATATGAAGCAAGGAAGAATAGAATCCCAAAACAAATCCGGAAAACAAAATTTAGGTCTTCGGAACTCAGCAACCACCGCGAGTCGTTGCGTACACTGCGAACCGAGGCCAAACACCGCAAGCAAACACTGAGTCGCGACACTCATACAAAGGTTTTCGAAGCATTAAAGAACAGATTTCCAACAATCTCCCACTAGTGCAAAAGGAACAGTCAATTTTTTTTAACGGTTTGATCTTATTGTTAGGTACTTTGGTTGAATAACTATAATAGTCTAATATGCTTCTAAGAGCCATATATTAGCCAAGTTCTAAAATTTTTGGAATGGTTGTTGAAAGTTAAAGTTTTAACATGCTTCCAAGAGCCACATATTGCTTTTGCACTACAAATTTGATCTTTAGCACTTCGTCAGTCCCATATTAATCTCAATATTTGTCATACGCGGTCGTTCCATATTAATTGCAATACTTCCATTTTATGCATGCACTCACTATTTATTTATTATTTCTCACTCTACAACCATACTCCACATCGTTATTGAAAACGATTAACAATTATAAAATAATAATCTCCTACATACGCTCATCCCCAAATTCAATGAAAGGACGCACACAATTTACCTACAACATTACGGTACTCACTATCTTTAATCAAATCATTTTTAACATATAATAAATAACATTCATGTCTCATTTTATCTACTACCTAAAACGCTATGTAGAGACGTGTATTGCGATTAACATGGGACGAAAGAGCATATGTCTTTTTTAGTGCATAGTACATTTAAGTATGTGACAATCGATATTCTAAAAATTAAGCTACATTTCAAAACATACATTAATACGAGATTAACAAGATCCTTACATGATTGTATCTTTACTCATACTTCGTCCGTTTTTTAATGTTTGCAATGTTTGCCATTTTAGAGTTCTATATTACTTGCAACATTGACAACTAGCATTTTTTGCACCCTATGCATGGTGTCATATTAACTTTTTTCTCAATTAGTTATTCATCAGTGTTACAAAAAAATTGATTTGAACAGACATTTATAATTAATTTTAATTTTTTAAATATATTTTTCTTAAATCAATGTTTTGTTTGTTTTTTCAGTTATTTGTTCATCATTATTCAAATATAGTATTGAGAGCAGGAAATATAAAGCAGAAGAAAGCTTGTGTTCAAATAAAGTGGAAGAATTTGTGTAACAGGTTCAATCGTTGAATATTGATAAAATGGAAGAGTTTGATTTATATAATAGAGATTACCAAAATAATAATCAACATTTAGGTTTTAAAATATTATCAGTATAATTATAATTAATATGAAATTCAAATTTTAATTTTTTCTTCTGATTGTGTTAATCAAGTTATACGGGTCAATGTAATTTTTTATCAGAGTTTTCCACGCACACAAATGTAAGAAGAGGAAATCATTCTCCTTAATTTAATATTTAATTGAAATATAAATTCAATTCCGTTGTTAGCTTGTTCAATATATATGGCAAGTAGGAAGAAGAAAATATTATTTAATATATATGGCAATTTACATTATTTATTATGGGTATATCAAACTTTTTGTAACTTCCTCCCCCCTTCACTTATACAATATAGATTTTGACAATAGAGTCTTTCTTTCTCTCTCCTAGCACTTGAGATTCTTTTTTTATCTCTTTCTAGCTCTCTCCTCTGAGTCATCTCCTTAGTTATTGTGCATATTTCAATGTTGCGACTATAAATGGAGTAAGTTGTGTATATATAAATTATTCCAGATATGGTATTAGTAAGTTTTTTTTACCATAAGATTCTAAATGCAGAAGACAAAAGAAAACCCAGAGTAAAATATTAAAAATACATAGGCAATATTTAACAACAGGGATTTCATTTAGGTAGTGTTTGGATACAATCATTTAATTTCGAATGTTTCATTTCAAATCTGACATTTTAAATGCTGAAATTGAAATCCAAGGAGTAGAAATTAGATGAAATCCAAGGAGTAGAAATTAGATGAAACCCAAGGAGAGAGAAAATATTAAGAGACTCAAGGAGTGAGAAGGGCTAGAGAGAGGAAGTATAGAATATTAAAGATTAGAATTTGTCCCACCATATGTAATTTGAAATTCTTGAATTTACATAGTAATTTAGAGTGTTGTGGATTTGGACGAAATCCAATTTCAAATTCTTCAATTTGCCAAACACCTCATTTCCTCAAATTCTAGGATTTCAAATGAAATTCATATTCCCAAACACACCATAAGGGTAAAGGTAACTTATTTATGAAACTTGTTTGGATACCCAGAGAACACATATGCATGCAATAATTAACAAAAGGGGTTCCATTTAAGGGTAAATTAAAGGTAATTTATTTATGAAACTTAAATATATAAGTACATAAGCACGTCATTACAACTTCATATCACATACAGTAATTACTAAACATGGAACACGTCAACGTGCAACCATGTTAGTTGTTACGTACACAGCTTACAACACCCAAATCAAATTAAAATTAAAGTTCTTTTTTTTTTGGTAAACAAGGCCCTTCATTCATTAAACATTAAAGTTCAAAATATTACAATCCGAGAGTAGGTGTTCATTACAATAACTAGGGGGATGAGGGAAAGTCCTAGTTACAGCACACTCATCTCCTGTTACCCTACATGCCTTGGCCATGCTATCCGCCACTTGATTATACTTCCTGCTGCAGTACTTAATCAGAATCTCCGGCCGTCTCTTGAGCCACAGCCTGCACGTATTTATCACATTTGCATATAAATCACAATAACCTGTTGTAAGTATGTCAATTGCATTTTGGCAGTCAGAGTAAATAATAGCCTTGGGGAGATTGTGAGTCTCCACCAAGTACAGGGCTTCCAGTATTGCAAGGAGTTCCGCTGCGAGGGAGCTGTGAGTGTAAATTCTTTTCTCAAATCCCACAATCCATTGGCCATTTCCATGACGAACCACCCCGCCAATCCCAGCTATTTCAACTAGACCAACAAAAGAAGCGTCTACGTGAATCATCAAGTAATCATGAGGATGGGCAAAATCCGTAAGGACAGGTTGTCCTATGCTATTATTCCTCTGAGTTGATAAAAACTCCCGAGCATGACCCGTAGCCCGAAAGCACAACACCATTATAGGCGAAGGCTCTTGGCCATGAAAGACACAGTTATTCCTATCCTTCCAAATTTCATGACAGAGGTAGGGGAAGACACTACTCCAGGGAATCTCTCTAAAGGTCTCTTTTGATGACATATTCTCAAAAATCCAGGCTTGAAACTCCCCACTAAGTACTATGGGCATCCCAGGGCACCTCCAAATCTCTCTACTCTTCACACAATCCCGAATGATATGAGCTCCATGTTCGGTATAATCCTGACACCTAGGGTAAGCAGAATCCTGAACAATCCCCCTAACAGCAAGAAGATGTCTATGAGGAATACGATCCTGCCATAATAGCCACATGAAGAACTTGATTTTGGGTTCTATATTACCGCTCCAAATCCATGACAGATCCATCACAGCCTGGGTTTGGGGGAGAAGGGAAGCGTAGGCAGATTTGAGCACAAACCCTTTATGATTGACAAACTTTGAGATGAGAAGATCCTCCGAAGAGTTTTGAGTGGGTGGGGGCATACTAAGAATACGACTGGATATGCAACTCGGAAGGGTAATAGTTAGAGTAGAGAGGTCCCACTTCCCTAAATGGACTATACTATGGACTTTCCTGGCACTCTCCTCAGAGCCCAAAGGACCCTGGATCCAGTTGCGTATAGGGCCAATTGATAACCAGTCATCATACCAGAAATCTATCGTTAGACCATTTCCTATGCTCCAAAGGCTATTCTGATTCAGAACATCCCATCCCAAGCCAACATTTTTCCAAATTACAGAACCATTTTTGAATTTTGTGACACGATTCCTATACAAGTATTTGGAATTGATACACTTTTGGGCCAGATTAGATTGCCCCTGAGCTAATTTCCACCCTAACTTAGCCATGTATGCTTTATTCATAATCTTCTGGCTTCGAATCCCTAGCCCCCCGGCACTTAGGGAGGAACGTGGTTTGTTTATTGACTAAGTGGAGCTTCTTCTTGCCCCCCTCTTCCCCACATAAGAAATTGTTACAAATGGTGTCCATATCATTAAGGGTGCTAACCGGAAGGCAGGCCGCCTGCATGTAATAGGCAGGGATAGTGGACAAGGTTGAGGAAATCAGGCATAAACGGCCCGCTTTGGATAGAAATTTTGTTTTCCAATTGGCCAGTCGGGATCTGACCTTCTCGACAATAAACTGGACATGGGCTCTGGTAGGCCTTTTGTGCGAAATTGGAAGGCCTAGATACGTCCCAAGATTACTATTCTCCTCAATATTTAGAGTCTCTTTAAACAGTGTCCTATGGTCCTCAGGGGTATTAGGGGAGAAAATAAGCTTGCTCTTAGCCTCGTTGATTCTCTCACCTGACTCACGACAAAAGGTATCCAACACTTCCCGAACCGTAAAAGCCGTAGATTCATCAACTCTTCCGAAGAGTAAGAGATCATCGGCAAAAAGCAAATGGGAAACTGGGACTTTTCCCCGACCAACCCAAAACGGGGTTCAAAGTTTGTTATGACACGCCTCATTAATATTACTGGTTAGGGCTTCTAGGCATATATTGAAAAGGTACGGGGACATAGGGTCCCCTTGTCTTAACCCCCTAGTGTGCTTAAACTCCTCAGATTTCCTACCATTGATTAGGACCGAAGAGGAGGCTTTCGAGACACAGTCCATAATTAGGCGAACAACATCTTGGTGTATCTGAAGCTTTTGTAGACACTCTTTCACGAAAGCCCATTCGACGCGGTCATAAGCTTTTTCAAGATCAATTTTTAGGGCAAACCACCCCCATTTCCCTTTCTTCTTCTGCATGGAATGTAGTACCTCCGAGGCTACAACGAGGTTAATGTCGGGGCCCCTCCCCTTAATGAAACTATTTTGGTTTTGCAAAATCCAAGCCGGGATCAAAGGTTTGAGTCGAGTGACAAGGATTTTGGTGACAAGTTTGTATAACGTGTTACACAAGCTAATAGGCCTAAATTGGTTGACTCGCTCGGGGGATTTTTGTTTAGGAATGAGGCATATCAAAGCCTGACCTAGGTCCTCAGGAATCCATCCTTGTCTAAACCATTTCCTCACCTCCATGCAGACGTCGTCACCCACAATGTCCCAGGATTTTTGGAAGAAAATCGGATGGAAACCATCAGGACCCGGGGCTTTAAGGGGCTTCATGGTGAAGAGCGCAGCCCTAATTTCTACTGAAGTAGGCTCTAGGCCAACATTTTCTTCCACACTCATCGATCTTTCAGGGGTTCTTACGCACGAGAATTTCTCTGTTGTATACAGACCCTTGTAAAAGGATAGAATCAGGTTATGGATACCTTCTTGATCCCTGATATCCTCCCCTACATCATTCTTAAGGTTATTGATCCTAGAGGCATTTCTCTTAATCAAAACACTCCTATGGAAGAAATTAGTATTACGGTCCCCTTCCCCAACATGATCCATCCTACTCTTTGTTCTCCAAAGGACCTCTTCTTGGTCTAAAGTGTCCATTAATTCATTCTGAAGGTCTGTCTCTAGAACCTGGTGAAAATGGGACAGTGGGTGAGTTTGGAGGTATGTCTGTGTGCCTTTCAAACGTGCTAGGAGGTTACGTTTTCTACGATAGATATTTCCAAACGAGCCTTGATTCCATTCAATAAGTTCTTTATTATTACATAGAATAGATAGAAAATTTCTGAAAGTGCAACCATGAACGTCAATTATAATTGTGTTTAGATGATGATCATATGCAATACGTTATGATCATCAAACAGATTTAACTGGAATGTGGATAACTTCGTGTTCGATTTGGGTAATTTTAGGCACAGTAATATAGAGGGTGCCATTCCTAAACACAGCTGTTATATCTTCCGTTCAACACTTAGAAGCAGGCAGTTGAATACTTGAATCCTACAGTCATAGGGTTCAAAAATCTCACATCGTCCAATACATTTAGGCTCTGTTTGGTAGGGCGTAAAATATTTTTTTGGAAAACTATTTTCCTCTATTTTCAATTTTACATTGTTTGGTTTGCAAAGGAGTGTAAAACCATTTTTCCTTGGAGTAAAATTGCTCTCTCAATGATGTAAAACCATTTTCCCTTCAAAATGAAGGGAAAACTGTTTTCATTCTCTCTCTTGTACACTCCTCTCATTATCTCCTTACTTTTCCTTTCATTTTCCTCTCATTTCATCATTTTTCTTACATGGAACCAAATAACGGAAAACTAATTTTGGAATTGTGTTTTCCATTGTAAATTATTTTCCATGAAAAACATTTTACACTGAAAATGTTTTACGCCCAACCAAACGGAGCCTTACTCTTATCAGCATTTCCGTTGACGACAAGCATATCATCTATAACTTTCACTTCAATCGTTTCAGCTCCAATCCCTGGCATATCTACCAATATATTAATCTCCTTATCGTCCTCGCTCGTATTTCATGGAGTGGGCACTATAAACAATCAAATTACAATTATTCATATATATACTATATACTCTCTGTGTTTGAAAGTAACTTATCACATTTTCCTACCCCTTGTAATAAGAATTCATCATGTATGATTACACATAAATAATTATTTTAAAACCCTAACGATGCGCTCTGTTCTTTTGGACTGAATTAATGAAAATTCAGTTCACTTCTGTTCAGAAAAATTCAGTTCAGTTAAGTTCAATTCAGGAAAATTCAGTTCGGTTAGTTTCCTCTCACAGTTTTCATTTACTTCAGTTCAGTTCAGTTCAGTCAAATTAAGTTCAGTTCATTTCAGACAAATTAAGTTCAGTTCAGTCCATAGTCTAAAAGTTGATGAGAATGAAATAAGACGATAGTTTAAACTTAATACCATAAACAATCTATAATCGTAATAATGTATGATAAACAAATAATCAAATAAAAAAATGCAGGACAAACGAATACAAAGAAAAGATATAATCATTGAAAGACAACTAAAGTCCAATGAAGTTTGGGATATGAGGATGAAATAGATAGTTGAAGAGGTAATAGTCGATGCCAAAGACTGTCAAAATATAAAATAGATTAATGATAACTAATATTATGTATAAAATGATATGTTATTTAATATATATGAATATATGATAGAGTATATGACAACATGTTATTGTTTGAAAATCATGATTTAATTTACGTCTAAAATTTGTAGCAGTAATTTTTTATACCTACTGTTAGTCAATACACAAATTATTAGAATAGGCGGTCTAATTTTAACATAAAATTAGACGAACCCAATACTGAATTTTTCTAACAAGCCCATTCCATTTTACTCGATCTAACCCAACACTATCCTAGTCATCCCTTCTCTTCTCCATCCTTTGTTTTCTTGATTCTCAAACTACAACATACAATTTAAAAAAATAACTTGGTAGTCTTACCGAACGGATTAAACTAGTCACTAAATGGATTAAACTAGTCACTGAATGGGTTAGAATGTCATTACTGAATAGTTAAAATTGGTCACGGAATAGATTGAACTGGTCCCTAAATAGATTAAACTAGTCACTATATTAAAAAATGTGGCATGTTCTCTTCTTAATATTGGGCTTGGGCCGTACCTAATTTTAAACTAAAATTAGGCGGTCTCTTACAAGACCAACTGTAATCAACATTTGTAGATTAGTTATCTAATAAAATTATCATTATATCTTCAAAAAAATTATTTTCTCTTACTTATAATTAAACTGTCCATCACTCAACATATATAGTTTATATTAATTTATCATTCAAAAATATAAGAATTTATTGAGAATGATGTTTAATAACTATTTGTTGGTGAAGCCAACACTCATACTCGCTCAAAGTCTATTTCGAGCCAGTTTCAATGGTATAAAGATTATAATTTTCTAAATGATATAGCTAAAGATGCACTTAGTTTATGTTGGAAATATTCTTCAAAATGATTAGTGTACTAGTAGTGCAACAACATTCTGATTTAGTTGCAAGTTTTTAGTTTTATTGTTAGTGGCATAATACCTTTTAGTTAGCATGGTTTGATTAGTGGACCACGTTTTCAATGTTAGTGGAATAGTTGAGTAAGTTGCTTAAGTTTAGCTTTGGTTGTTGATGTAATGCCTATTTAAAGGCTTTTATCCTTCATTAATTAAATGTCAAGCAAAATGTAGCAGTATTGTTTTATTCGCTGCACTATGCGATCATCTCTTCTCTCTTAGTTATAAATTCAACATGGTATCAGCGCCAGGTTAGATCCCCAGAGAGAGATAATGTGTGTGTCAAAAAAAATGAGTGAAGGAAACAAGCAACGTAGCTTGGTTTCAAAATTTGCTTGGTTTCAAAATTGTTAACCATGGCAAGTATAGTTTGTGTTTGATGGGTTCCCTTTTATCCCATGAGAACAGGATTTCATATTCTATGAAAAAAAGGGCAAAATATTATTTGGAGGGTGAAGGAGCAGTCTTCACAAGTATGGAAGTCGTCGATTTCCAAGTTTGTAGCAATTGTGAACAAGTCGATGTGGTCAATTTGCATGACTATGTCAAAGAGTATTGATGGAGAGATGTACTCCATTGAATGGAGGTTGGTGATAACATGCATCAACAAAATTTTAAAAGAAAAATTTGTGTAGATGATGAGATATGCATCATAAATGATCGAAGAGAAGTGCTTCGTAAAAGTTTAACAGAAGAGAGCAAGCTCTTCTAAAGTTAAGTGTGCATATTTAATTAAAAGTGTCGAGTTCAAGTCCGAGTTCAAGTCTATCACAATATGGGAAGTCGAGTGTCTAGCAATTATGTCCATAGCAATATGGAATAATATGTCGTGCAGAGTTATTGTGTGTGTGTGTCAAGTACATGAGTTCGAGTTTCGCAGATTTGGAAGTATTGAAGTCTCTGTCAAGAATGAAAGTTGTGAGGTTTTGAAGAAACGGGGTGTGTTGGAAATATTCTTCAAAATGATTAGTGTACTAGTAGTGCAACAACATTCTGATTTAGTTGCTAGTTTTTAGTTTTAGTGTTAGTGGCATAATATCTTTAGTTAGCATGGTTTGATTGGTGGACCACATTTTCAATGTTAGTGGAATAGTTGAGTAAGCTGCTTAAGTCTAGCTTTGGTTGTTGATGTAACGCCTATTTAAAGGCTTTTATCCTTCATTAATTAAATGTCAAGCAAAATGTAGCAGTATTGTTTTATTCGATGCACTATGCTCTCATCTCTTTTCTCTTAGTTATAAATTCAACAGTTTATACATCCTCCGTTCTATAGAGATCTTCCCACTTGTGTGTTTTACGCGGTCTTCAATGCAATACTTTGACCATTAATATCTTTTATTGCATGATAGTAAAAATTATGAAATTTGAAATTATAAAAATAATTATATACATTTTCAAGAATTCAACAAAATCTCCCATGATAACATTTTTCACATATATTATTTAGCACATATAATCAAAGTTTTTAAACTTTGACCACTTGAATAGTGTATAGGAAGGTCTTTAAAGAACGGAGGGAGTATGCTCTATGTTTCTTTTTGTTCTTCTTATTTGTTTTTATTTTTTTACATTTGCCAATGAATATTTTTATACCATTATTTTCTTTGATTACATATTAGTGAAAATTATAAAAGTTTGATATTCTTAATGTACTTAGTGAGACGAATCAAATAAGACCCACATGATTATATTTTTTCTTATATATTGAAAAGAATTTAAAAGATTTTCTCAACTGTTGAATAGCGCCTTCCAAATTGGACAATAAAAAGAAACAAAGGGAGTATAATATAATAATCCCTTGTGCTTTTATTGAGAAGAAAACTCCACCTTTTATCTATCCAAATCTCTACATATCTATTTTTATGATTATAAAATCATAATATTGAATATATATATGGTGACATGTAAAACTTTTGTGGTGCTCCCGATGCTCTCGAAAAAAATCTTCTTTAATGTACTGGTTTTCCAGCTCACGTGATGCACGGGATAAATTGCTATATTTTGTTTGTAATATAGTTTATAGATGTAGTCACTCTAGTTATTATCATGCATATTATAGATGGCAATTTTTTCAAACATTTCAATATAGTATACGTGATCAATAATTTCAAAGCGAGGGAACTCTGTATTCATGGGAATACTGAATACCTAATAGAAGTAGTGTGTATACCAAGCTTGCTTGATAGAGATGGTGGGGAACTCACCTTGTGACTTTGAGGTCACAAGTTCGAGCCCTACTACCTACTTGTGCCTGGGAGTATTAGGGATTCCCTTAATCCCCCCTACTCTCAAGCGTTGACCTGTGTAGCTGGGCTGGCTGACCTGCGATAGGTGCTGGTCCAGTAAGACCATTCTTCTTACCAAGGGGTTCCCAGTGGGAGCCCCAAAAAAATAGAAGTAATGTATATTGAACTGAAGCTAATTATTTAATTTCAAGAATACTCTCTTTTATAAACCTGACTTTATTTTTAAGTAAAGAGAATTAGAGAACATACCTTATAAAGAAATCTTCCATCACTATGCAAGATTAAAAAAAAACAGTTAAAGAAGCTTATTAAGTGTAGAATTTACCATAAGGAGAGGTAATAGGGAGGGCAGCTCTGTTGTGGAAATGTTCAGCTGCCTTAAATTCAAGAGGGTTAATCATCCTTCCACCTTGCTATTGAGCTCTCAACACCAAATTGACAAACCTTGAAGAAGGTAAGATCGCTGATGAAGCTGCATGGAACAACATTGAGTGTGGGCCCGGCCCAAGTTTCAATGTGTTGATGGAGCAGACCCTACTAGTTGTGTTGAACTATGCCTTGAATGTTTAGTCTAGCGCTAGGATATCTGGCGCTGGGATATCTGGCGCTAGGTGTAACCTAGCACGGGGGTTATGGGGCAACACCTCGAACTTTTCGGTATATGTTAATTAATATATCAGGTCTGTTTCTGTTTCGGGTTTTAGGTCCATCTGTTTAGGTCAATTAGTAAGTTATTATATAAACCCTATTAATTAACCTCTGCATGATAATTCTGTAATCTGTACTCTCTCTTAAACCTAATAAAACCGTTTCTCCTCTGCCTGTGGACGTGACTAACACTTTGTTAGTGAACCACGTTAATTCTTGTGTTGATTGTTCATTATCTTTTCTATTGTTAATTGCATCCGTCATAACAAGTTGAAGCATCGCATCTTATTAGTGCCTTACTTTCCATCGAATTTATATAATTAACTAGACCGTATTATAAACGTTTTGTATATATTGCTATGTTTATCAACTCATTCTTTGGAATTAAGCATATTTATAGTCATAGAAAAGGTGCTGTTCATTATATTCCTGTCTTAATCTACTCGTATTTGTCTCGATCTGTAGTTCTTTATGTTAGGAGACGCCTCTTTCATATAGTAATATATTAATGTTCTTTAGTCAATAATCAAAGCAAAGTAACTGTACTTCTACTAGTAATAAACATGATAAAGTGATGTAGCCAGTACTTGCATGGCTCTACGTTACCCTTTTGGATAGGGGTGAAACTTATTAAGATAAATTTGAAATTCAATCCAAACCGAATTATTAGAAAATTGGTTCCGCATTTTTTATAATTCGATTTGGTTTAGACTAAAACTTTTGTATAATTTGGTTTTTCGGTTTGAATTTGATTGAGATTTGGATTTTAAAAAAACCAAAAAAAATCGTAATTTATATTAGTCCATACTTAGGTTGCGCCAAATTTTTAAAATGGCTATTGAAATATGAAATATCTATTTTAAAAAGATTCTGTATTTTTCATTTACTAATTTCTAATGTGAAACCAAATATGGGCCCAAATGCTTTATAAACATGGACGGGCCGCAGGCCCAAATAGTGACGCCCAGAAAAATTTGGTTTATTGGTTGGGATCCAAACTAAAATTTAAAATATTGGTTTGGATTTGTCATCGAAACAAAAACCGAATTATTTCGCATTGGGGCATAATTCAGTCCGAAAACCAAACTACCCCTACTTATGGGGAGCAATTGCATCTTCATTTGTTGAAATTCTGACCAAGTTCTAAGTCCAATTCAATTTTAAAGATAAAAAGCCCGTTTTGTGCACCTCCATTCTTAAGAGATCCTTATCTCTATTATATAAGCCAAGGGAGAAGGTATGGTGTCCCCCTTTGAAATGACTAGAATACCCGTTAATAATTTAAAACAATGTTTTCTTTTTATAAAAAAATTAAAAAATGAGAATCAATACAACTTGCCATATGGAATAAGTCAAAAATGGAATATGCAATCAACATTAATAACTTGACAAAATAGATTGACGCAATCAATTCACGAAATTAATTAGAATATTTAATAAAAAAAAAGATAACGATATATCCTAACAACATAATACTTCGTATTTACAAAGTTCAAACAATATGTTTTATTAACATTTACAATCGTCAAAGAACTATACTAAAGCCGCTGATAAAGAATTATTAAATTATCGACCAAAATTTTCGGTTGCGGAAAAATCGGTCACCTTCAATTTAAAAAGATAATAACATCTACAAAAGAACCTCAATAATTTACATCAATACCAAAATAATTTTAGATTAAAAAATAGGTCCATTTGTACATATAGTTACATAAGGTTGTTGACGCACACATCGCGTGCATATACAACTAGTATTATATAAGGGATGGGGGGAGCTATAGTGTTCCCCTATAAATTTATTATCTGCCCATTAAGTAAATTAACTATTATCAAAAAAAAGGGAAAAACAAAGTCAAACTTAAAATAGTTGCTAGTTTTTAGTTTTAGTGTTAGTGGCATAATATCTTTAGTTAGCATGGTTTGATTGGTGGACCACATTTTCAATGTTAGTGGAATAGTTGAGTAAGTTGCTTAAGTCTAGCTTTGGTTGTTGATGTAACGCCTATTTAAAGGCTTTTATCCTTCATTAATCAAATGACAAGCAAAATGTAGCAGTATTGTTTTATTCGATGCACTATGCTCTCATCTCTTTTCTCTTAGTTATAAATTCAACAGTTTATCCTCCGTTCTGTAGAGATCTTCCCACTTGTGTGTTTTACGCGGTCTTCAATGCACTACTTTGACCATATATCTTTTATTGCATGATAGTAAAAATTATGAAATTTGAAATTATAAAAATAATTATATACATTGTCAAAAATTCAACAAAATCTCCCATGATAACATTTTTCACATATATTAATTAGCACATATAATCAAAGTTTTTAAACTTTGACCACTTGAATAGTGTATAGGAAGGTCTTTAAAGAACGGAGGGAGTATGCTCTACGTTTCTTTTTGTTCTTCTTATTTGTTTTTTTTACATTTGCTAATGCATATTTTTCTATCATTATTTTCTTTGATTACATATTAGTAAAAATTATAAAAGTTTGATATTCTTAATGTACTTAGTGAGACGAATCAAATAAGACCCACATGATTATATTTTTTCTTATATATTGAAAAGAATTTAAAAGATTCTCTCAACTGTTGAATAGTGCCTTCCAAATTGGACAATAAAAAGAAACAAAGGGAGTATAATATAATAATCCCTTGTGCTTTCATTGAGAAGAAAACTCCATCTTTTATCTATCCAAATCTCTACATATCTATTTTTATGATTATAAAATCATAATATTGAATATATATATGGTGACATGTAAAACTTTTGTGGTGCTCCCGATGCTCTCGAAAAAAATCTTCTTTAATGTACTGGTTTTCTAGCTCACGTGATGCACGGGATAAATTGCTATATTTTGTTTGTAATATAGTTTATAGATGTAGTCACTCTAGTTATTATCATGCATATTATAGATGGCAACTTTTTCAAACATTTCAATATAGTATACGTGATCAATAATTTCAAAGCGAGGGAACTCCGTATTCATGGGAATACTGAATACGTAATAGAAGTAGTGTGTAAACCAAGCTTGCTTGGTGGAGGTGGTGGGGAACTCACCTTGTGACTTTGAGGTCACAAGTTCGAGTCCCACTACCTATTTGTGCTTGGGAGTTGGGATTCCCTTAATCCCCCCTACTCTCAAGCGTTGACCTGTGTAGCTGGGCTGACTGACCTGCGATAGGTGTTGGTCCAGTAAGACCATTCTTCTTACCAAGGGGTTCCCAGTGGGAGCCCCAAAAAAAATAGAAGTAATGTATATTGAACTGAAGCTAATTATTTAATGTCAAGAATACTCTCTTTTATAAAACCGACTTTATTTTTAAGTAAAGAGAATTAGAGAACAGACCTTATAAAGAAATCTTCCATCACTATGCAAGATTAAAAAAAACAGTTAAAGAAGCTTATCAAGTGTAGAATTTACCATAAGGAGAGGTAATAAGGAGGGCAGCTCTGTTGTGGAAATGTTCAGCTGCCTTAAATTCAAGAGGGTTAATCATCCTTCCACCTTGCTATTGAGCTCTCAACACCAAATTGACAAACCATGAAGAAGGTAAGATCGCTGATGATGCTGCATGGAACAACATTGAGTGTGGGCCCGGCCCAAGTTTCAATGGGTTGATGGAGCAGACCCTACTAGTTGTGTTGAACTATGCCTTGAATGTTTAGTCTGGCGCTAGGATATCTGGCGCTGGGATATCTGGCGCTAGGTGTAACCTAGCACGGGGGTTATGGGGCAACACCTCGAACTTTTCGGTATATGTTAATTAATATATCAGGTCTGTTTCTGTTTCGGGTTTTAGGTCCATCTGTTTAGGTCAATTAGTAAGTTATTATATAAACCCTATTAATTAACCTCTGCATGATAATTCTGTAATCTGTACTCTCTCTTAAACCTAATAAAACCGTTTCTCCTCTGCCTGTGGACGTGACTAACACTTTGTTAGTGAACCACGTTAATTCTTGTGTTGATTGTTCATTATCTTTCCTATTGTTAATTGCATCCGTCATAACAAGTTGAAGCATCGCATCTTATTAGTGCCTTACTTTCCATCGAATTTATATAATTAACTAGACCGTATTATAAACGTTTTGTATATATTGCTATGTTTATTAACTCATTCTTTGGAATTAAGCATATTTATAGTCATAGAAAAGGTGCTGTTCATTATATTCCTGTCTTAATCTACTCGTATTTGTCTCGATCTGTAGTTCTTTATGTTAGGAGACGCCTCTTTCATATAGTAATATATTAATGTTCTTTAGTCAATAATCAAAGCAAAGTAACTGTACTTCTACTAGTAATAAACATGATAAAGTGATGTAGCCAGTACTTGCATGGCTCTACGTTACCCTTTTGGATAGGGGTGAAACTTATTAAGATAAATTTGAAATCCAATCCAAACCGAATTATTAGAAAATTGGTTCGGCGTTTTTTATAATTCGATTTGGTTTAGACTGAAACTTTTGTATAATTTGGTTTTTCGGTTTTGATTGAGATTTGGATTTTAAAAAAACCAAAAAAAATCGTAATTTATATTAGTCCATACTTAGGTTGCGCCAAATTTTTAAAATGGCTATTGAAATATGAAATATCTATTTTAAAAAGATTCTGTATTTTTCATTTACTAATTTCTAATGTGAAACCAAATATGGGCCCAAATGCTTTATAAACATGGACGGGCCGCAGGCCCAAATAGTGACGCCCAGAAAAAATTGGTTTATTGGTTTGGATCCAAACTAGAATTTAAAATATTGGTTTGGATTTGGCATCGAAACAAAAACCGAATTATTTCGTATTGGGACATAATGACCGAAAACCAAACTACCCCTACTTATGGGGAGCAATTGCATCTTCATTTGTTGAAATTCTGACCAAGTTCTAAGTCCAATTCAATTTTAAAGATGAAAAAGCCCGTTTTGTGCACCTCCATTCTTAAGAGATCCTTATCTCTATTATATAAGCCAAGGGAGGAGGTATGGTGTCCCCCTTTGAAATGACTAGAATACCCGTTAATAATTTAAAACAACGTTTTCTTTTTATAAAAAATTAAAAAATGAGAATCAATACAACTTGCCATATGGAATAAGTCAAAAATGGAATATGCAATCAATATTAATAACATGACAAAATAGATTGACGCAATCATTTCACGAAATTAATTAGAATATTTAATAAAAAAAGTTAACGATATATCCTAACAACATAATACTTCGTATTTACAAAGTTCAAACAATATGTTTTATTAACATTTACAATCGTCAAAGAACTATACTAAAGCCGCTGATAAAGAATTATTAAATTATCGACCAAAATTTTCGGTTGTTGAAAAATCGGTCACCTTCAATTTAAAAAGATAATAACATCTACAAAAGAACCTCAATAATCTACATCAATACCAATATAATTTTAGATTAAAAAATTGGTCCATTCGTACATATAGTTACATAAGGTTGCTGACGCACGCATCGCGTGCATATACGACTAGTATTATATAAGGGAAGGGGGGAGCTATAGTGTCCCCCTATAAATTTACTTATATGCCCATTAAGTAAATTAACTATTACCAAAAAAAGGGAAAAACAAAGTCAAACTCAAAAATAACATTAAAAAATTAGCTTAAATGTTGAAGGCAATCAAGTTATAATTGAACCACCAAAAAAAGAAACATTCACTATAAGATTTAGTACATTTATGCTGAAAAAAAGGAATAATACATCAATCAAGTATCTTATCAATCAATAATTCACAAACACAATCAAGTATTATATCAAAACGGAAAATTCAATCAATTAACAAAGTGAACTGATTTATTTAACACAAAAGAATATGTTTATACAACATAAGAAATCCTAAAAAAATCACTTAACATTCTTTCATTGTTCATCAAGTTTAATTTTTAAAACCTAAAGAAAGAATAAGTAAAATAATTTAATAAAAGAAGGGTTAAGTGATATATGCTTAACTTACATAATTTAGCAAAAAAAATATCTAATGTTCATATTTTTTACCTCTGTTTATGGCCAAAAAGGTTAGAATTTATGTTTGAAAAAAATCAAGCACGCATCGCGTGCATAATTTGCTAGTATTACTAAAAGACAAGAGCCCAAAAGCAAGTGTTAGGATAGTGTGCAAATTTACGGAGTTAACTACACAATCAGGACCTAAGTTTTCTAGAAATTCGTCAACCAGGACCTCACTTTTTTTGTCACCAATAAGGACCAGAGGTGAGGAATCCGACCACCAAGTTTAACTCACTGGAGCTTATATAAGAACTTAGATCATTCAATACAAAACATAGGTCCTTCATATTTGGCAAAAGATAATTGGGAAATTTTCTTTGGTAGCCCCCAACTTTTAACCTTTTTCTTTGGTAACTTTTTTTTTATTTTTTTTCCCTTTTGGTAGCCCCCAATTATTATATATGTTAATTCCATAGGCTTAATTAGTTAGTGATTACCATTAAATTTCCGTTAGTTGTGTAACTTAGATTAGTTTGCTGACCATTAATTTTTGGACACGATTTCGAGACAATCTTAAATGGTTGATTTTAACATTCAAAACGACTTTTTTTTGAAAAAAACGGACGTCACAAAGCACCCTTAATGGATACGAATTTCGACAAGTCGGTTAAGATGACTATCAATACGGCAATTTTTTGAAGACGACTTTTGAGGCAATCAAACGATCTTGACCTTCAACACGACCTTTTTTTTTTAAAAAAAAAAAACGACGCCACCGAGCACCTTTCATGGCGTCTGTTTTTTCAACAAAAATTGTTTCGTAGGTCAAAATCTCCCGTTTGAGATTGCATTGAAAGTCGTGTTCAAAAAATTATCGTATTGGTAGTTATTTTGATCGACTTGTCAAAATTTGTGCCCATATAAAGGGCGTTAGGTGGCGTCCGTTTTTTTAAAAACAAAATGTTTTGAATGTCAAATCGTCCACTTGAGATTGCCTCAAAACTCGTGCCAAAATTTATTGTTTATTACTCATTTTGACCGGCTTGTCCAAATTCGTGCCCCTTACGGATGTCTAGTGGCGTCCGTTTAAAGCCGTTTTGAGAGTCCAATTTGCTCGTTTAAGATCGTCTCATAAGTCATGTTTAAAAAATTACCTTATTGACAGTCATTTTAACCGACTTGTCCAAATTCGTGCTCATAAAGGGTGTTCGGTGGCATACGTCGTCTTCTGAAAAAAAGTCGTTTTGAAGGTCATAATCGTCCGTTTAAAATCATCTCAAAATTCATTTCCAAAAAGAAGAGTCATGTAGCAAACTAACGTAGGTTACAAAAATAACGAACATTTAATGGTAATCACTAACTAAGCGTATGCAATTATCATATACAATAATTGGGGGCTATCAAAGAGAAAAAAAAAACTACCAAAAAGTTAGTGGCAACCATAGAGAATTTCCCAAAATATATATAACTTAACAAAATTCTTTTAATAGTTACAGCAATAAATGATGTTTTTTCTGCTGCAATAAATAGTCGTTGGAGACTTGGAGTACGTATTTTAAACAGCAAAAAGCGTCAATCTTCTTCTCCAATTGTTGTGAGCATCTTCCACAACCCAAACCTTTTTTTAAGAAAAAAAGCAAAAAAGTCCAATATCAGAAAAGATGACCATATCATTATGTGAATGTAATCTATGCATAGTGAAAAGGATTTCAAGAACAACTGAAAATCCATGTAGGAGGTTCATTGCATGCCCCAATTACAAGCAAATCAATAGTTGTTATTGTATGTCGGACTATATTGCGAATTTAGCTGATTTTGCAGCTTGTAACAGACATTATGTAAGAAATTAATCGATTTTACTATTTTCACAAAAAAAAATGGTTGTTATCTGTGGGTGGATGATGAGCATGGTGTTGTGGGTCCAGCCCAAGTATTGGTAAAATGTTTCATTGTTTTGGTCCTAATGAATGGCCCCTTTGTGAGGCATTTTACTTGTTATTATGAGTCTAACTTTTAGGCTTATTTTTTGGCTTACTTGGTGAGCTTTTGGAGGGTTAATTCTTGCTGAAAAAAGACAGCAAGGAAGCAGCAACTTGAAAAAGAAAACACAAGAGAGAGAAGAGGGTTTTGGGTTTTCGGTTTTTCAGGGACAGCATTCACAAATCTGTCCGTTGCCGGAAATTACACCGTTGGATCGTCTTGAAATTTTGACAGCTTGTTCGTGACATCTAGGGCTTCATTTTGGACGATTGGATCGTCAGTTTGAGCTCCAGTTTGGTCAGAATCGTCTCTAGACAGATCTGCAGTTTTGGGTGATTTCTACACCTTTTGTTCTCTATTTTTAATCTCTTATTGTTGGTGTTTGTTGGTGGGTTGTGAATCTTTTTGTAGACTGATTTGGGGTTCTTTTTCCCTCAATTTATCAATAAGAGAAGTATAGGGTGGACTCCTCAAACGGTCCCGTGGTTTTTATTCTTCACATTGAAGGGGTTTTCCACGTATAATTCGTGTGTGTTGTTTGCCTATTAATTCTTCTTGTTATTGCTGATTTTGCTACTGCATTATTGTTGTTTTTAGTTGGTGATAAGTTGTTGTGATTATTTGGGTTGATTGGTTTGAATAGTTGGTTGGTTGTCTTGATTGTGTGACATTGTGAGTGTCGTAGTGACCTCTTCCGATCCCTACAACTTGGTATCAGAGCCGGAGATTAATTTGACCATTGTTATGGAGTCTACTAGTGGTAGTGGAGGTAGTTCAATAGTTAAATTGGCATCAATCAATTATTCCATCTGGAGACCTATGATGGAGGACTTGTTATATTACAAGGATTTGTATGACTCAATTGAAACTGTCACTAACTCTGATGGTAGTGTTTCTAAACCATCTAAATCAGATAAAATGGAAGAAAAAGATTGGGTAAAATTGAAAAGAAAGACTTTAGGGACTATTAGACAATGGGTTGATATTAGCATATTCAATCATGTGTCACTGGAGTCCGACTCTTATGAGTTGTGGAAGAAATTGGAAGGTCTTTATGAGAGGAAGACCGCTCACAACAAAGCTTATTTGATTAAATGACTTGTTAATTTAAAATTGAAAGGTGGAAAGTCTGCATCTGAGCATCTTAGTGACTTCCAGGATATTATTAACAAGTTGACTACTATGAAGATTTGTCTTAATGATGAGTTGCAGGCTTTGTTCTTATTGAGTTCTTAGCCAGATAGTTGGGAGACCTTGGTTGTGACTATTAGTAACGCTGCTCCGGATGGTGTGCTATCTTTGGATGTGATCAAAGAAAGCATGTTTAATGAAGAGATAAGAAGAAAGGAGATGGGAGTTGATAATTCACATGCTCTTGTTGTTGAGAATCGTGGAAGAAGCAAGAGTACGGGTCCCAAAGGTCGTGGTAACTCAAAGGGGAGGTCCAAGTCTAGAGACAAAGAGACTAGGACATGTCATTACTGCAACAAGCCTGGCCATATCAAAAAGTTTTGCTATCGTTGGAAGAAAGAACAAAGTAAGAAGCAAGACTCACAAAAACAGGGAGATGATAAAAATACTGCAGCAACTGCTTCTAAGAGTGATGATGAGGTCACTTTGATTTGTGCAACTAGTGAGTGTCATCATCAGAGTGGCTTGTAGATTCAGGTGCTTCATACCATTGTGTTCCCAAAAGGGAGTATTTCACGAACTATCAATCTGGTGATTTTGGTAGTGTGATGGGGAACAAGAGCTCAGCTAGCATTGTTGGGTTAGGTGATATTCGTGTGAAGACAAGTGTTGGGTGCATGCTTACATTGAAGAATGTGCGCCATATTCCTGATTTACGCCTTAATATGTTGTCTGCAAATGTCCTTGATCAAGAAGGGTTTCGACATACCTTTGGTGATGGTAAGTGGAAATTATCCAAGGGTTCGATGACAGTTGCTCGTGGCGAGTTGTGTTGTTCTTTGTATAAGACATACTTGAGTGTATGTTCTGGTGAGCTGAATGCAGTTGAAGAAAAGAATTCTCCGAATTTGTGGCATCGAAGGCTAGGGCATATGAGTGACAAGGGGATCAAACTGTTAGCAGGTAAATCTTTTATTCCTGTTGATAAAACAGTTTCTCTTGACCCTTGTGATCATTGTTTGGCAGGTAAGCAACATAGAGCTTCCTTTTCTAGGAAGTCCACCAGAAGGCAAGAAAAGTTGGAGTTAGTTCACTCCGATGTTTGTGGTCCTATTGAGGTGGAGTCTCTTGGTGGCAATAGATATTTTGTCACTTTCATTGATGATGCTACTCGAAGAACTTGGGTGTATATGTTGAAGACAAAAAGCCAAGTGTTCGAGATTTTCAAAAAGTTTCATGCCATGGTAGAAAGAGAGACCGAAAGAAAGTTGAAGCGTCTTCGATCTGACAACGGTGGTGAGTATACTTCGAATGAGTTCAAGTATTATTGCTCACAACATGTCATTAGACATGAGAAGACAGAGCTCGGCACACCACAACACAATGGAGTTGCTGAGAGAATGAACATAACCATTGTAGAGAAGGTGAGGTGCATGCTTAGAATGTCTGATCTTCCTAAGACATTTTGGGCTGAAGCAGTACAATGTGCCGTGTATTTGATTAATCGATCCCCATCGATTCCTCTTGGCCTTGACATTCCAGAAAGAGCATAGAAGGGACGTGATCCCACTTATTCACATTTGAGAGACTTTAGAAGCAAGGCATACATGCATGTGCCTAATGAACAGAGGTCAAAGCTTGATTTGAAATCCAATCCATGTGTATTTGTTGGGTATGGGGATGAAGAGTATGGTTTCAGACCCTATGATCCAGAAAAGAAGAAGGTAGTGAGAAGTAGGGATGTAGTATTCTTTGAGCACGAGAAGGGTGCAGATCTTCTGAGTACAAGGTACACTTCTACTTCAGAGTTGTCTTTTGATATTACTAATGATTCTACTTCTACTCCTCCTGTTATTCAGCCAGCAAATGAGAATGAGAATGTTGAGGATGTACTAGATGATGTACATGATGATGTTGGTGAGGTACAACCTGATAAGGATGTACCAGATCATGTTAATGATGAAGATCTTGATGAGTCTTCATCTGATAAAGAAATCCAAGAGGATGATGCAAATGAGGAAGTGGTTCATGAAGAGATTCATGAGCGGGGGGAGCAACCTACCCCTCAAGTGGAGGATACACATGTTAGAAGGTCCACTAAAGAGCGTAAACCTTCAACAAAGTATCCAAGCTCAGAGTTCATTCTAGTTAGTGAAGATGGAGAGCCATAGAACTATCAAGAGGTCTTGTCTCATGATAAGAAAAACCAGTGGCTCGATGCTATGAAGGAGGAGATGGATTCCTTGAAAAAGAATGACACTTATGAACTAGTGAAGCCTCCCAAGGGCAAGAAAGTCTTGAGAAACACATGGGTTTTCAAGAACAAGAAAGATGGTGAGAAGATATTGAAGCACAAAGCTAGATTGGTGGTCAAAGGATGCAACTAGAAAAAGGGCATTGATTTTGATGATATCTTCTCTCCTGTTGTCAAAATGACATCTATCAAAACTGTATTGGGTTTAGCAGCAAGTCTTGATCTTGAGTTGGAGCAGCTTGATGTGAAAACTGCTTTCTTACATGGTGACTTGTATGAAGAAATCTACATGGAGCACCCTGAAGGATTTGAAGAAAAGGGAAAAGAACAACTTGTTTGCAAGTTGAATAAGAGTCCTTATGGGCTTAAACAGGCACCAAGGCAGTGGTACAAGAAAGTTGATTCGTTTATGACTAGCCATGGCTATAAACGGACTTCTGCAGATCCTTGTGTGTATTTCAGAAAGTTTCCCGGAGGTAACTTCATCATCCTTCTTTTATATGTAGATGATATGCTGATAGTTGGACAAGATGCAAATATGATTCAAAGTTTGAAGAAAGACTTGTCCAAGTCATTTGACATGAAAGACTTGGGTCCTGCTAAGCAAATCTTAGGCATGGAGATTGCTCGTGACAGGAAAGCTGGAAAGCTGTGGCTTTCACAAGAGAAATTTATTAAACGGGTGCTTGAAAGGTTCAATATGAAGAATGCCAAGCCTGTTAGTACACCATTAGCAGCTCACTGCAAGTTGAGTAAGAGAGCTTGTCCTACAACAGAAAAGGGGAAAGCAAATATGTCTACTATTCCTTATTCTTCTGTTGTTGGTTCCTTGATGTATGCTATGGTGTGTACTAGGCCAGATATTGCCCATTCTGTTGGTTTGGTGAGTAGATACTTATCCAATCCGGGTAAGGCTCACTGGGATGCAGTGAAATGGATCTTCAGATACTTGCGTGGCACTTCCAAACTTTGTTTGTGTTATGGAGGTGGCAAACCTATTCTTGAGGGATATACAGATGCAGACATGGCTGGTGATCTTCATAACAGAAAGTCTACCTCAGGTTATGTGTTCACATTTTCAGGGGGAGTCATTTCTTGGCAATCCAAATTACAAAAGTGTGTGGCTTTGTCGACTACTGAGGCAGAGTATATAGCAGCTATGGAAGCAAGCAAGGAGATGCTTTGGTTGAAAAGATTCCTTCAAGAATTAGGTTTGAAACAAGGTGAGTATGTAGTATTCTATGATAGTTAGAGTGCTATGGATTTAAGTAAGAATTCTATGTATCACGCTAGCACCAAGCATATTGATGTTCGATATCATTGGTTGCGGAATGTAATTGAAGAGAAGAAAATGAGGCTGAAGAAAGATCACACTAATAAGAATGGTGCAGACATGTTAACAAATGTGGTTCCTGGAAGCAAGCTTGAAGTTTGTGGTAAGCTTGCGGGAATGAGCTTCAAGTGATTGTTGAAGCATGTTCATCTACCCCGTGTTGGGCTGGAGGGGGAGATTGTTGTGGGTCCAGCCCAAGTATTGGTAAAATATTTCATTGTTTTGGTCCTAATGAATGGCCCATTTGTGAGGCATTTTACTTGTTGTTATGAGTCTAACTTTTGGGCTTATTTTTTGGCTTACTTGGAAAGCTTTTAGAGGGTTAATTCTTGCTGAAAAAAGACAGCAAGGAAGCAGCAACTTGAAAAAGAAAACACAAGAGAGAGAAGAGGGTTTTGGGTTTTCGGTTTTTCAGGGACAACATTCACAAATCTGTCCGTTTCCGGAAATTGCACCGTTGGATCGTCTTGAAATTTTGATAGCTTGTTCGTGACATCTAGGGATTCATTTTGGACGATTGGATCGTCAATTTGAGCTCCAGTTTGGTGAGAATCATCTCTAGAAAGATCTGCAGTTTTGGGTGATTTCTACAACTTTTGTTCTCTATTTTTAATCTCTTATTGTTGGTGTTTGTTGGTGGGTTGTGAATCCTTTTGTAGACTGATTTGGGGTTCTTTTTCCCTTTATTTATCAATAAGAGAAATATAGGATGGACTCCTCAAACGATCCCGTGGTTTTTATTCTTCACATTGAAGGGGTTTTCCATGTATAATTCGTGTGTTGTTTGCCCTATTAATTCTTCTTGTTATTGCTGAATTTGCTAATGCATTATTGCTGTTTTTAGTTGGTGATAAGTTGTTGTGATTATTTGGGTTGATTGGTTTGAATAGTTGGTTGATTGTCTTGATTGTGTGACATTGTGAGTGTCGTAGTGACCTCTTACGATCCCTACACATGGTATGGAGCTCAAATATAAAATGACTAGTTTTATATGCACGCTATGCATGGGGAGTCGTTATCAAAGTTGAATTTTTTGTACTTCCTCCGTTTTTTACATGTTATACTTTCACTTTTCACGCATGTCAATGCAAAACCTTTTTTTTCATTAATTGTAAATAAACAAAATAAGGCATATATATGGCCGGTAATAACTTTTTTTTTCATTAATTGTAAATAAACTAAATAACGAAAAAATTCTTGATAAAAATTTATAACAAAATTAAATTGCACAACATTTAAAAGTTGTTACAACAGTTTGTGCCGCAACTTGAAATTCATAGAAATCGAAATTAAGAACTCGATGCGTAGTCATCACTTGCTATATAATTTAGCAACACTTTGTTTTTAAGTCGAAGAACATCCCCTTCATTCAAATCGACATCTTCAAAGTAATCATCGTAAACTTTATAAGCTCTTGGCGGAGTGCATTGAAGGTCATATAACATCATATTAGAAAAATCAAAGTATGGCCGAAACGCATCTATAGTCGTATAAACGTCTTCCACATGAGCCCATACCTCATTACTTTTATTAATATGATATGTAAACATATTAGATACATCATGGAAAAAAAGATGACCTCCACGAAAAAGGGTTAATACCATAGCATCAACTTCTAGGAAATCCGAATTTACCATTTTACGGGGCCATGCGTTTTTCATTATAGCTTTACGTTTTTGGTTTTGTGAGGGAATGATGCTGCCATGAAAAAATTATAATTGTTAGAGTAATATTTTCATATCGGGCATGGTAACTTTTTATACTTGATATCAAAACAATATTGTTTTTTTTTTTTTGAAAAGAATCCGAAAATATTGCTCCTATTAGAGACATTTATAGAATACGTGTTAAATAAGATTATGAAATCATCACTATAAGGGTCGATTTTATTTAATAACATAAATAAAAAATCATTCTTTTACTAACGATTAAATTAGCAATAGCGGACCTATTAGAAAGATTTTTCTTTTTAAATATACTCATATATGATATGATTGTATGACAATTAAGATTGCCAAAATCAAACTTCAATTTTTTTAGGAATAAAAATTAAAATTATTAATACTTTTTTATTATAAATAAATTAAGTATGAAAGGCATTTATTGAATTATTTATACATTTCACTTTATAATAATTAGCATGCGATTTCTTCAACGAATTTTTTAAACTTTTTTGTTATTTTCTACATAAATGTAATAGAATTTCGAATCTTACAATAATAAACCATGCACTAATTAAATGCTGACTAAATACTAAAGGCCCTTAATTTATGTCGTGCACTTTCGTTATTCAAATGGTAAAATCGAAAAGTAAATATAATACACACCAAATGATCATGACGTAAAATAAATCATTTATATTAGGAAAATTTGTCAAAAACCACCTTTTATAATCACTTTTTTGTGAGAAACCACTTTTTTTAAAAAAAATTGGTTAATTAGCCACCTTTTTGGTTCTTTTTTTTGTTGGAAGCCACCACTTGCTGAATCCGGCGGTTGACCTCGATTTTCCGGCGTTGACCATCGGATTTTCGCCATTTTTTCCAGATTTTCGCCATTTCTTCCACCTTCACGCTTCTCCCTTCTTCTGCTAGCATCTTCCTCCCTCAAATTTTTTTTAAAAATATCAGAGCAAGGGCGGAGGAAGGGAGAAAGAGGAAGAAGAAGAAGAAGGGGTAGGAAGGTCATGTGCGGGGGGGGTTTGCTTGGGGGATGCGAGGGGGAGGGGGTTGCGGGGATGCGAGGGGGGAGGGTGGTTGTCGGGGGATGCGGGGGGGGGCTTAGTCTTTGTGAGGGTAGGGATGGTCGTGGGGGGGGGGTTTGCCGGCGGGTTGCGAGGGGGGGGGGTTGCTGGGGATGCGAGGGGAGGGGGTTGCGGGGGATGCGAGGGGGAGGGTGGGTTGCACGGGGATGCGAGGGGGGAGGGTGGGTTGCCGGGGGATGCGAGGGAGGAGGGGGGAGAAGGATAAAGGGGGAAGAATGGCGAAAATCTGATGGTCAACGCCGGAAAATCGAGATCAACCACCGGATTCCTGCAAGTGGTGGCTTCCAACAAAAAAAAAGAACCAAAAAGGTGGTTTCTCACAAAAAAGTGATTATAAAAGGTGGTTTCTGATAAATTTTCCTTTATATTAATAACAAATATATTTAAATAATACAAATATTATTCAAAAAAAGTTAAAAGAAAAAAATACCCATACTAACTTATTCTTTCACATACTCTATTGTGAAAGTTTATTCAAATACAAAATGCTTTGAAAAGTAAATTACTAATAAATTAGTTAATTCTCTATTATATGAATTGCAAAAAGAAATTAACTTCTCGATCTGTAATACACCGAACCTTAATCTCGTTTTATTAATTATATTTATTAGCTTAATTGCGTTCTAAATTTTTTCGAAATAATCATGACTAAGAATATTTTCTTAAATAAATATATTAAATTTAGTTATTACAAAGGTGATATTTACTAAACGATTTTACTTATAATATAGTTATGGCTTTAATGTTTATATAATAAGGACATGTATTCTACCTCTATTGTTTTGAGTCGGTGAATTTTTAGCCAAAGTCTACTATCCAAGTTTAAAGCCCTCCCTTTAGTCGGTTAATTTTGGAAACCAAAACCATTTCCTTTTGTTTCCTTCTCTTTGTTGGCTGAGAGCAACTCCAATGGTGAGCATCAGGGACTTGCTAGCAAATAAAAAAAAGTTAAGCAATTAGCCCAACCATTGGAGTGAGTAGCTGAAATTTCATTTATTGCCGACGTAGCTTAACTGGCCCAATTCTTGGGTAAAGTTGTGGGCGTGTGAGAATTTTGGTGAACAATTTCAATATTCTTCTCTACAAAAAAACTATCTTACTTCAAGTGGGGCCTCTTTCAAGAACAAAAGTATATTGTTAACCATTATGGGAGTTTTGGCTTAAAGTTGAGTTAGCTAGAAAAACCTAGGTGGCACTCTAAGCCAACTTCCATTTTGCTCTACCATTGGAGAATCCAAAACAAAACCCCCCAATTCTCTCTCTCTTGCCATTTCTCACTCCCGAAGAAAATCTCAACCCCATGAAACCCTCACCTCTTCATATCTCTCTCTTCCCCTCTGCTGCTGCCGCGTTAGCCTATGCTCGCTGAAGCTTCATCGTCGGTCGCGGCAAGCTAGCGGCCCTGCCCTATGCTCTTTCTCTCTCTCTCCTCTGCTTTGTTCTGCTAGCTGTTGGGCCTCGCTGCTGCATCGATACCCGACAAACACCGCCCATGTCGCCACCACGCCGGTGCTCGCTGCCACTGCCTAGGCCTACTGGTCGTCGTTGCCTCGCCGGAGCTCTGCTCCCCTGTTCTTTGCTGCTCCTAGTAGCAGAGGTACAATCCTCTTGTTTTCCTTGAAGTTCAGGTTTTAAAGATTTGTGTTTTAAGCCCAAATGATTACCCACGTTAATTAGTTTAAAATTGGGCCTATAAACCGATTTAGTTCCTTATTAAGTTAACTTAATCTTACTCTAATTTGATGGGCTTGCATCAAATTTACATAATGTTAGATAAAGCTACTTAATTAATTGTTGGGCCTAAATCAGATTTCACTAAGTTTATTTGTGAGATTATTTGCAATAGTAATTGAGATTAAATTTAGAATAACTATTGTTATTATTGTTGGTGTTAGGCTTGTTCATAAGATTAGTTTGAGTATCACTGTTAATCATTGCTGTTGTTGGAGTAATTGGAGTTAGCATATGGGATTCATGTTGATTAGTAGATGTTCAAAGAGTAGCAATGAAGTGAGATTCGTGAATGGGATTATATTAGAAGGAGCAAGTTAGACTAGTTTTCGAGTATAAATAAAGGTCCGTGAGTGGATTCTGATTCTTATTGTTGTTTATATTGTGGTTATGGACGTTGATTTATGGAGCTCAAAGGAAATAAGAAAGCTTATAAAGAAGTTTATCCTCGGAATTGGATTTGCGTTTAAGGTAATGTTCATGTCCAGCAAATATGTGTATGCTTGTATATCTTATATGTGACGTTTTACATGTGCTCAAATGTGTGAGTACAATTATACGATGTTGATTATGTGATATGAAATGTCATATTTTTTATTCTGTTTACGATATATGGATGCTCTAAATTAAGAATATATGATGTCGGATAAGTTATGTCACAAAAGTGGATGGTTCTGCTGGTTTGGAGTCATGAACTGATCTGACAAATGGGTGAGTTACAGGTGGAGGAATTCTGTTTACGATATACGAAACGGACCAAAATGGTCATATGTTAATGTTACGAATTACGAAAGTTACGTTCTGTCCAAAACATGTGCTTGACAATGAGCTAAAGCCACATAAATGGTCCTTGCCAGCAGACTATTCAATGCTAATGATAACGTTCTCTGTTAATAATTGCTAAAGTGTTATCATGTATGCTTATCTGTGAAAAGGTTTACGAACTAAAATCGTTTTTACGGGCTGGAGTGAAGTTACTGAGTTTTCAACTCATTTTAGTTTATTTTCTGTGTTTTCCTTTTCCCTATTTTATGAAATCATTCAGGTATTATGAAGATGGCGAAAGATCAGTTATGTCAAAGATGCTCCGGAATGGTTGAGTTGAAGTGACTCTAAATATATTTGGGTTATTTAGAATACTATGTAATAAGGATAGTAATTATTGCTTTAAGATGAATATTTGTATGTTTAAGAGGCCATTTTTAGGTTATTATTTTATTAGTGGGCCATAACCCACAGGCTTAAGTTATGTTTCCGCTGACGATTAAGGATATGTGATTCCGGGGCGTTACACGATCACAACGGCAAGCTTCACATTTCAAGAAATCATGATCGGCCATAGGGGAATAATAGTCAATAACCTCCATCTTCTTCAATATCATTGTATGTTGTTCATACATATCACATGTTATGATTGGTTTTGAGTCAACAATGATAATGTTCTTAACCCATATAGTTCTCATGACATCTCTAAATATTTTCCTACATTTTATAACTCCTTCTTGACCAAGATCTATCATAATGTTGACCATCATTTTAAACTCTTTCTCTTTGCAATATTTATCTTCATTGCATAGATATAGGTTGCCCAATACATAACTTGCATAAATGTATCCTTCTGAGCACGCCTTCTTCAACATCTTGAGTCCAGTATGAAATTCATTCTTTGTAAAAATGTTAACCTACAAAGATCATGCAAAACTCTTCCTGAAGATAGATATGCAGAAGGCCTATGACACAGTGAGTTGGGAATTTCTTAGAGAGATGTGTAACACCCCCAAAATCCATACACGTCTAAACTACGTTGCATCGACTTTGGGAGTGTTACCGCCGCGGTGAAACGCAAGGCTTATTGAATTTAAAACACTAACTTACTCTTTATTATGAAAACTAAATTGCAGCGGAGATAAAATGATAACTTAACTATAACTCGGGAATCACTATTGACCCCTTTTATTTAAACCATTAACTATGTAAATCATAAACAATCTCTAGGATGTTCAACCAAAACAATTTAAAAGTTTATAAACCAGTGAATATCCCCCGTTATGCCCAAACTCATGCAGCATCACCAGCATACCTAATCTGCTCCCCATTGAAACATCAATGGTTCATCACAGGTCAACAAACAATACAAATAACAAACAATCAGCTATGCTGAGTACGTACATAATCAGTTACATAATACACTAAGCATAATCAGAATAACAAAAACCATTCCTAGACATGATGCTACAAAAACATTAAATTCCGTTTTTACAATTTATTTGGCATCGAACGGGCACCGTCATCTTTCTAGAATCATACGGGCTACTTAATCCTTAATAGACAACTTGGTTTATTAGATGAAATGTAAATACGGTTTTGTTCCGTTCCACACCCATCACCTTAGTATGCATACCCCCAAGATCGTACGGAACCTTCCGCCTACTTGAGTTATCAAAATTTATAAGGACACTACTGTCGTCACAGTAGGCCTGCGTAGGAGTGTAGAGCAAGTCTCACACTCCCCCCATTGTTCATCACTTGTAGGGAGTCCAACTACAAGTTTATTGCCAAAATCCTTTCTTAGTATAGACCATTCATACCACATTAAACATGTAATCACTTAACATTCCTTCTTAGATACAATACTCAAATCTTTATTCTTGTAACATCCTTGTCACACCATAGATCAAAGAATACAAATCCAAAACTTTCATGCTTATGATACGATAGAATTACGCATAACAATGCTACATACCGCATTCATGCTACCAAACAATCTAAGCAATCACAATCATACAATCGTTCGTTCCCTATCATGATTCTAGGTTCCAATAGAATAATTCACAACCTAACATGATACTAATAATTGCAACTGAACTGGTACGCGTACGTACCTTGTAACGGAGAATCTTTGTTGATTACTTAAAACGTTCCGCTTATGAAATTGAGACCTAATCGAATAATAGAAGTAATTCAGTTCTAAGTCCTTGATATCATTAAAAATAAAACCAACTTAACTAACTATGTAAAACTTAGTGTTTCGAATAATAAAATGAACGTTCTTGTTGGTTAAATTTTTCTTTCATAAACTTTATTGAACTAACATATTTAGGACTTAATAATAAGGTGCTTATACATCTGATTTCTTTTAGTTCATAATATACTTTTATTTAAAATCGCAAACTTAAACTAATATACATAAGTATTATAAAAACAGAATTGAGAAATAGAATTATCATAAGAACTAAAAACATAATTATAAATCTGATTTCTTTTACTAATTCTTTACTTTAGTTACAATCACCAAACTTACTCAAAGATAAATAAGAATAACAAAAATCAGATTTTACAATTTAATTTAAGTAGAAAAGAGGGAATCTTTTTTTTTATATACCGGACCGACTCGCCGGCGACAACCACCGGCGACGCGAGGAACTCCGGCAGCAGCACCAATCACACGCACAACACACACACCACACGACACCCCACAGTACACAACCCTCGCACAGCCTCGCCTTGCCGCACACTCGAAGCCTCGGCTCGCGCAACACCCGTTCGCCCTTCGCACCACACACTTGAGCCACACACGCCCGCACAACACCCACGACTAACACGCACAGCCTAGCACACACGCAACAGCACTCGACAGCCCAGCAACGATGACTCGCACACACACTCGACGCACAACCTCAATTCGCCCAGCACACACAACACCCCACTCGCTCACCGACACCGTCGACACCCTCGACAGCCCGCACACACGCCGCACTCGCACGACCCTCGAGTGCTCACACTCGACGCACTCCCCAGCAGTAGCGACGACTTGTCGCTCGACACACAGCAGCAAGCCTCGCACCACTCGCTAGACCCCGCTCACACACTCGCACGTCGATGGTAGTCGACGAAAACAGAGGGGAGAAGGAAAGAAGGTAGCGCCGGAGAGAGGGGAAAGGAAAGTGACGAGGAGGGAGAAGAAAAGAGGAGAGAGAGAGAAGATTTTGGGGTAAAAACGGCTGGTGAAAACTTAGGGTTTTATTTTATTATTTTTTTTTCTCTCCTATTTATAGCATGAGAAACCTTGGTTTAATAGGATTTGTTTCCATCTCAAATTCTTATTTCTTATTTTATTTATTTAGAAAGCAAAACAAAACTGAAATATAGTATATTTATAAAAATACTTTTTAACTTTATTCTCTATATTTCCTTATTTATATGAAAAATAACTCCCAAAAATACGGAGTATTACAGGCTTCCCCCCTTAAAGGAAGTTTCGTCCCGAAACTTTGAGGTAGTCAGTCTTAACGACGATCTTTTGCACTTCTAAGTCCCAATATTTCACAAGCGTTTTCTAGTTTTGGCAAGTCACATAAGCAATAATACACATTAATAATAGACTTAAGCAAATTTTAGGGTGGAAGCGCGAAATTCTATCGCATTCTTCCCCCCTTAAAAGAAAAGTTACGTCCCCGTAACTCACCTACCCCTTGAAAGAGCTCAGGGTGTTTCATGCACTCGAATGACATGTTTAAAACTTTGCATACAATTGGTTCTCCCTAAGTGTCTGTAAAATAAGCCTCAAATGTCCCTCATGTTCTTCCTTGCTCCTTGAATAGATCAATATATCGTCTATGAACACGACTACGAATTTATCGAGGTAGGGTCGAAAAATCTTATTCCCAGAATGACGTCTAGGTTCGATAAATTAAACTCTAGTAGATCGGAAGGAAAGAAGCACCAGACGGAATAACTATAGGCATAGAAATTAACTCGGACTCAACCAATGATAGAGTTCTAATAGTTGTATGGGTAACAAAAAACAAAGATACTCCAGAATCGAACAAGACTTTAACAGGAGTTGAGTTTATAGAGAAAGTACCCGTGACAACATCTCTACGAGCTTCCTCTTCGCTAGCCGTCATCATATACAGCTTCCCTGTGCCCCTATTATCATTATTGTTGGTCACATGGTTCCCAGTTGGTGCCTGATTATTGGCATTGGTTGGTGGTTTGGAGTAATTAGAGCTCCCTGACCCATTGTATGCATTTCCACCATTCTCATTCCCAGTCATAGGTTCTCCATAGTTCCCTTTTTCTTGACTATTGGGGTTAACCTTATTCCTCGAATAGCACTCGTACGCTCTATGCCCCATTTTCCCACATTCATGACACTCCACCTTATTACCCTCGCAATCCTTCCCAGGATGGTTGTATGGGCACTTCTTACACCTATACACACGCTCAGGTTTGCGGTTATTGGTGTTATTGTTGTTGTTATTGTTATCGTTGTTGGGTCCTTTATTGAAGTTTCTTTGGGAGGTTTGATTGTTCTGGTTCCCATGGTGTTTCTTTTCAAATCTCTGAACCTCGGGATTTGGATTCTCCTTTCGCTTCTCACCTTGTTTACCTCCTTCCTCTCGTTTCCTTATGGCATATAGGTGGGCAGCTTTGCCAAAGACATGGTCCAACGAGGTGAAAGTATCTCCCCCGAGTCTCCCTTGTAGGTCAAGGGTGAGCCCTAATTCAAAACGTGAGGCCTTAGCTTCCTCAGTAGGGGCAATTTCAGGAGCAAATCTCATCAGTTCTATGAACTTGCGGTAATATTCCTCAACAGACAGGTTCCCTTGCTCTAGCATCATAAACTTTTGGGCTTTCTGCTTTTTGAGGTATGGTGGGTAATACTTATCCCTCAGGGCTTTCTTAAAAGTTTCCCACCCAAAGTCAGGCTGTTTTAGGAGGTTGTCCTTAGCTTGAGTCCACCAAAAATGGGCATCCCCCTGTAGGTAATAGCTTGCTAAGGGCACAATCTTGTCATCCGGACAGGAGAGGGTAAAGAACAGTTTATCGAACTCCCCAACCCAGTTTTCCAATTCTTCAGGTCCCCCTTTCCCATTCAGTACTGGTGGGTTCCTACGGGCAACCTTTTCAGACAAGTCCCCATCCCGATGATGTCCTTGGGCTAGGTTAGCTGTGATCTGCACTAGGTCACGAATCGATTGCTCGACATTCAGAGAGGTATCAGGCGTGCCGCCTTGACGAACCATTCTGCGCTGAAAAATGACACAACGGCTGTTTCAGCGACGTGCACATAGTCGTTTATTTACATAACTACTACACATTGGCACGTTCATATAACACGTTTTTATTGCGAACAATCATTAAGTCTCTATTGACTTGCAATATAAACATCTCAAATAAGACGTTACTTCAAATAAAAGATTAAAACTGTTGTATTATTATTGAAAAGGGTAAAAGTTATTGTTTCCAAGGAAAACATAATATGAATAAATAAAGGAATAAAAGAATTTTAATTTGCTACTTGGCATGCAAGCCTTATTAAGACTGAAATACATGAAGAAAATAATATTCTAATTCTAGTTGTATGTTCAAAAGAACTAGGGACTATAATGGTGAGCTTCGTCATCTGTGTTAGGATTTTCTATTCCTTTTTCCATGCCAGCTTCGTCCCCAAAAGGATCGTCATCCTCTATAGGTTCATCTTCCTCCAGAGGTTCTTCCTCTTCTTGGTCATTCTCCTCAATCGGATCCCCTTCAGCAGGCTCATTTTCATTAGGATCTTCCTCTTCCTCATTTTCTAAATCAAGTATAGGTTCAACATTATCTTCCCCAATCACTGCAATGAATGTCCTATTATTCCCCTCATCATCGAAAATGTAGGTAACAGTTCTGAGGTTTGATGCTATGTGGTAGTCCTCGGGTATGAACTCATCCTCAAAAGTTTGGTACATAGCTCTTTTTGCAGCTCTAAAGGACGCTGGCCGGGTGCGGTGCACACAACGACGACACATCCGCGCCCGCCCAAATTTTGGCGCCGTTGCCGGGGAAACGGTGTTACTTGTTTGTATTTTGCGTGATTTTTGGATGGTATTGCTTGTGCTCTTTGTTTTTGGTTGGCCACTCATATAAAGAATTCCCTTTTTGTTTGAGTTTCTAGTTTTCATCTTCCATTGAGCTCTATGTATTTCACTTTCGTATTTTGGACAAGAAGCATGGAACTTGTTGCTTAAACTATCTTGGGAATGATTGATTGAAGCTTTTGACGGCTTATTGTTTGGTTATTGTCTAGCTTTAATTATTGATATTAATGGTCATGACTTGGATTAGCTAGGAGTACTACTAGTTGATGTTTGTTGTTGACTTAATGCTAGGTTTTGGATATAATCTGATGTTATATGCTCAACCATGATGTAGTAAGCTAGGTACTAACGATGCATTGCAAGAGTTCTTGTCAATCAGTTTTGCAGGTACTTGAAGTGGAGATTGACATGGAACCACCATTATCACACATGGAGCACAATCCCAATGATTAAGCTTAAGGTACTAAGTCGAGCTAACGACTTTAAACAACAGCGCTTCTCGGGAGGCAACCCGAGACCCTTTTTATTTTCTTTATTTTCCTTTATTTTCTCATCAAATTTCCACCACCAAAATAAACTTTCTTTCACCCACTGCCCACCCACTCAAAAGAACCACAACAAATCTTAATCCACTTTGAGCCCAAGTCCACAAAAGAAAACCCGTTGGGAGGAGTTCAATAGCTAGGAGTTGGTAACACTAGAGGAGTGAGATTGTTGTATCTTTTCGATCTCTTGAGCTAGGTGTCAATCTCAAAAATTTAAAACTTTTGAATTTGTCATTTGTTTGAGTGATTCGAGGGAGAGGGTTGTGAGTTGGTTTATGAGATTTGAGTTGGTGTTGTTAAGAAATTTGAGTTTGACGGATTGTTTGGTCATGAGTCTTGAGCATTCGATCTTCGATTTGCTCGATTTTGTATTCCCCCCCCCATTTTCAGTTTACTTTTTCTTCTAATTGTCCTCACATTGAGGACAATGTGTAGTTTAAGTAGGGGGGAGGGTATTCTCATTCTCATGTATCTATGTTGTATTTATTACTTTCAATTTGAAAAAATGAAAAAAAAATGAAAAAAATAAAAAAATAAAAAAAAAACAATGAAAATGAATCCCGCTGAGTTGAAAACCCGCAAGGGCGGGCGACTCGGGCAAAAATGGGGGCCCGGATAGGTTGAAAACCCGAAAGGGCAACCTATGCAAAAAGTGGCTTATATTGAGCGGGTAAGATGGTGAGGTGCAACCAAAAAGAAATGTGTGAAGCTAGGATGAAAACCCGAAAGGGCTCCTAGGCAAGATGAGAGATTAAGAGAGAATTATATACTTTGAAAACTCATTTGCCGGAGACGGTGTCATAAGGTGGAAAGCGTTTTCGGGTTGGGTTAGTGAATTCATCCTTTGTTTTGGGAAGATCTATTTATTTTGGCTTTCGCATTCTTTTGGTTGATTGTTTGTTTTTGGTAGTAAGCATGGAATTTATCCCTTTTTGTCTTTGTTCCATAGCTTGCTTATCTAGTTTGGTTGTAGTAGTAGTAGTTTGTCTTTTGAGGTTTTAGGCGAGTTGTCATTTTGATGGTGGCGTTGGAGTGAGTTCAACTCCTTTGAGATCCTTCAGGATTTGAGCTCACATTTTGGTTGTCGTTTGGTGATTATTGTTGTCGCGTCTGTATTTCTGATTGTAGCTTGAATCTAAGTGTGGGGGGATCATAGTCCTTTACGTTTAGGTTTTGAGCGTATTTTGTTAAGATGAGATGATGATGATGTAGTTGATGGGGAGTGTAGGTTGGTGTTGATAGCTTGGGCGATGATTTAATTGGTATTTCTCATTTTTGAGTTTACTCGAGGTCGAGTAAAGTTCAAGTGTGGGGGTTTCTCCTACTCTCTTCTACACTAAGGTAGTATAGTGGAAGTAGGGGTCGTATCCACAGAGAAACAGGGACGAGTTTAATATTTAGCGTGATTCGAAACCTAGATTAAGCTAAGGGCCGAGAAACCTAATTATAATTACAAAGGGGGGTTTCAAGTATATTATAAACAAACTAAAACTAACTAGCAAGTAAATAAAATGAGAAATCAATTATGGAAAGATCTTGAATCCGATTAACATCCACTTCAATTCCTTATTGATCCTCGAACCTCCACTCTAATTATTTCCATAATTATCTATTGTCGAGAATTAATCTCGTGTTCTCCTTATTCTTAGTTGAATAGCACGATCAGCGTGACTATAAAACCCTAACTAAAGGATAACCTAGTCCGATCTGCGTCTAAGTTCAATCCAATAGCAGCAATAAACACAGAGAACCAATAGACCTGCTAATGTCATACACGCGATAAACATTCAACAGCTGATTCAATTTCCCTAAGAAATAACCAAGATGATCAGCATCTAAATTACTCCCTAGTTTGCTACCAATTGATAAAAGAATAAAACAATCCGATTCTATTCTTAAATCTAGCATTAGATTAATCACACAATCAAACTAGTAACGTTCCTAGCATAATTATGCAATAATCATAAATCACAAGCATAGAAATTGAACCATAATCAAGGAAAAGAGAAAGAGAGGAAAGATCTCACAATAACGGTTGAAGCTTCATGTTAATTTCTTCAAGAACAGTTCAAGCTACAATCCGATAGCATAAACCAAATCCAACATTGAAATCCCTAGAAACTAAACTAAGAAATGAAAACTAAAACTAAGAAATGAAAAACAAAGAAAAGAGAAATGAAGAACAAAGAGGAACGAAGAAGGAAAGATGAAAAGAGAATCATGAAGAAGGAAGGATGAGGAGAGGAGCTCTCTCCTCAAGCTTGCCACTCCAAGATCTACATTTCAGCTCTCCTCTTCCTCCTTCTCTTCGTCTCTCCCAAAAATTAGGTTTTAGGAAGCATTTAAACCCCGCACAAAATCGTGGCCCCAAGCCGACTTAAGCGTCGCGAGTCGCGACACTGATCGCGAGTCGCGACGAGGACTCTGTCTCCCCGCGCACAAAATGGCTGGCACGCAGGTCGCGAGTCGCGAAGAACATCGCGAGGTGCGACAAGCAGGGGTCGCGAGTCGCGACATACCTCGCGAGTCGCGAGCCTGCTGCTGGGCAGGTTCTCGTGCCTGCTGTGCGAGCGCTGGGCTGTGCGAGGCTGGCGTCCGAAGCTTGCGTGCTGCCGAGCTGCTGGGCTTGCGATGTTGCTTGGCGATGCTGCCGAGCTTGCTAGGCATGCGGTGCTTGGGCTTGCGATGCTGGCTGGTGGAGCTTGGTTGTGGCGGAGCTTGGTTGGTGAGACGATGTTGTGGAACCATTCATGCTTCCAAGAGCTCGGAACTTACAACTTTGATAATAATTAATATATAAAATTCCGAACTTCCGCTAAGGTCGATTTATATGCAAACATTAACAATTACAAATAAATCCCTTAGCAAAGTGTACCTAAAATACCACAAAAACATCGTATAACTTGAGCGTATCAGACGCTTGCGGCTCAGATTTAACTCTAGGGTTCTCAGAATTCACATTAATTCTCGAGTTTTCCCCCACATGATAGGTTCCTCTAACTAGAGGTGATGAGGTAGAGGGCTTCCAACTTCTTTTCTCACGAATTCTCCATTCATTTACACAGTATTTAAGATCAGTGATAAATTGCCCTACAGTAGGAAAGTATTGGTTCCAGCAAGTATGTTTGATTGCATTAAAACCTCCATTTTCTAACCATATATCCCAATATTTGCCGTATACGAAAAGGTAGGGTTCCTCCTTAGGGATGTACTGCAACATAAAGTATATTTTCTCCATTGCAGTCCTTAGTCTAGTATCTCCATGTAAGATTCTATATTCCATAACAGCTTTAATCTTATAGGCCCAGGTGTCCCAATCTTCCGCAATTAGGTATTTCATCAGGTATTCCTGAGGACCTAGGTCGCAAACTATTCGCGAATTAAAAGAAGAAAATAGTCTAAGTTCTAGAGAAGTAAAGGTTTTTAAGTATACATTATATATAACCTATATAAGAGGTAAAACGATTATTTTCAATTTTAGAACTCCTTAAAGAATTTCAAAATATTTACAACAATTAGATAGTTCTTTCCTAAAATATTCGAAATAAGGTTTTAGTTTAATACCTTTTTGAAACATCTTTGGAATATTATACTACTTCGAAATTTTAGGGAATAAAATATTTCAATAACTAACTTAGTGCGTCTATAAAACATCACTATCTATGCTCCTATTCTTGTACATCCTTCAAATCTATTCATATTTCGAAGATTTTAAAGAACCTTTCACAAATTCAATCAAGCAAACAACACCACATTTCATATAATCAGAACATCTGATTCATTCCACAGTATTTGCATACTTTCTGTAAACATATCAGACAAGTAAGGCAAGAAATGCATTACAAATAAAATCATTCCTATGATTTAATGCACGCAAAAGTAATCTATATGCTCTTATCCCATACTACCCAATTTAAAATCTTTTAAAACACCTTTTGAAAATAGGAACTTCTGGCTCTGATACCAGTTTTGTAACACCCCCAAAATCCATACACGTCTAAACTACGTTGCATCGACTTTGGGAGTGTTACCGCCGCGGTGAAACGCAAGGCTTATTGAATTTAAAACACTAACTTACTCTTTATTATGAAAACTAAATTGCAGCGGAGATAAAATGATAACTTAACTATAACTCGGGAATCACTATTGACCCCTTTTATTTAAACCATTAACTATGTAAATCATAAACAATCTCTAGGATGTTCAACCAAAACAATTTAAAAGTTTATAAACCAGTGAATATCCCCCGTTATGCCCAAACTCATGCAGCATCACCAGCATACCTAATCTGCTCCCCATTGAAACATCAATGGTTCATCACAGGTCAACAAACAATACAAATAACAAACAATCAGCTATGCTGAGTACGTACATAATCAGTTACATAATACACTAAGCATAATCAGAATAACAAAAACCATTCCTAGACATGATGCTACAAAAACATTAAATTCCGTTTTTACAATTTATTTGGCATAGAACGGGCACCGTCATCTTTCTAGAATCATACGGGCTACTTAATCCTTAATAGACAACTTGGTCTATTAGATGAAATGTAAATACGGTTTTGTTCCGTTCCACACCCATCACCTTAGTATGCATACCCCCAAGATCGTACGGAACCTTCCGCCTACTTGAGTTATCAAAATTTATAAGGACACTACTGTCGTCACAGTAGGCCTGCGTAGGAGTGTAGAGCAAGTCTCACACTCCCCCCATTGTTCATCACTTGTAGGGAGTCCAACTACAAGTTTATTGCCAAAATCCTTTCTTAGTATAGACCATTCATACCACATTAAACATGTAATCACTTAACATTCCTTCTTAGATACAATACTCAAATTTTTATTCTCGTAACATCCTTGTCACACCATAGATCAAAGAATACAAATCCAAAACTTTCATGCTTATGATACGATAGAATTACGCATAACAATGCTACATACCGCATTCATGCTACCAAACAATCTAAGCAATCACAATCATACAATCGTTCGTTCCCTATCATGATTCTAGGTTCCAATAGAATAATTCACAACCTAACATGATACTAATAATTGCAACTGAACTGGTACGCGTACGTACCTTGTAACGGAGAATCTTTGTTGATTACTTAAAACGTTCCGCTTATGAAATTGGGACCTAATCGAATAATAGAAGTAATTCAGTTCTAAGTCCTTGATATCATTAAAAATAAAACCAACTTAACTAACTATGTAAAACTTAGTGTTTCGAATAATAAAATGAACGTTCTTGTTGGTTAAATTTTTCTTTCATAAACTTTATTGAACTAACATATTTAGGACTTAATAATAAGGTGCTTATACATCTGATTTCTTTTATTTCATAATATACTTTTATTTAAAATCACAAACTTAAACTAATATACATAAGTATTATAAAAACAGAATTGAGAAATAGAATTATCATAAGAACTAAAAACATAATTATAAATCTGATTTCTTTTACTAATTCTTTACTTTAGTTACAATCACCAAACTTACTCAAAGATAAATAAGAATAACAAAAATCAGATTTTACAATTTAATTTAAGTAGAAACACTACAAGAATCCGTGTTTTTACCGACTGCACAAAACAGTAGGTAAACAGCAAAACTCGGTCGGTAATTGAATTACCGACCGCTAAACAGTCGGTAGTGATCAGTCGGTATAACGTTGGTTGGTAATTAGGAAATACCGACTGCCTAGCGGTCGGTATAATTGCCTACGACCTAGCAGTAGGTAAATAGTTCAATTTACCTACCGGTAATCGGTCGGTAATGATGTTATTGAAAATAAAAAAAAAATGATGAAACCAGCGAATGGAATAAGCCGAATAACCATCACTGATTTCATACTTGGAAATACATGATTTTGAGTTTCGAATCTAACTCAACCTACAAATTAACAAAGTCTGTGCATTATTCAACTAGCAAAAGAAACATATGTGCAGTTGCTCATATAATGTAGTACAAATTAAGTATGTACAATCCAACAAAAGATGTGGATTTATATTTATTATTACTTCATACAAACTTGTTACAAGCAGTTATAAAACAAAAAAATAAACCAGATGAATACCTAAAAGTGATGGAAATCAAAAAATATGAATCATAATCCAAAATAAATTTAGATAACAAAGTACAAAAATCGGTCAACAACCAAAAAGATCCCAGTGACTTAAACTTGATAAAAATAATTAATTTGGACTAATCTTAAAATCTAGATCTAAACCTAAAACACAAAATCAAATATGAAAACCTTGTTCTTGAAATTTTTGCCAAGAACCCGACGCACTTGTTTCGATGCTTCACCACTAACGGCTCTTCTTTTATCTTCTATCATGGTGCTGCTGCTTAAATCAACAAAGGAAGAACAATAAACTGATAAGGTGAATAATTCCTCCCATTTAACTAAATAAAGAGAGAAAATAAAAACCCAAAAAATTGGAAAATTAGTGAATCAGTGGTAAAAAAAAAAAGCAGATGGAATATTAAGGTAGAAAAAGAAGAGAAAACATACAACACAATCGTGGAGTGATGAAGAGAATAGTGTGATGGTGAAGTGAGAGATAACCAGAGAGAAAAGAAGAGGAGTGAGGAGGCGAGTGAATAGAAAGTGAGTAGGGTTTCACTTTTTATATGGGTTGGGCTTCCTGGAGTTAAAAAGGTTAGTCGTTTTGTTTTAAGAGCATTACCTACCGCATGACGGTCGGTAATTTCTATAGGCGGTAGGTAAATAATGACAGCCATTGAAGCCGTCGGTATTTTTTATAGTACCCACTGATATTAGTGCGGTCGGTAATTTCCCGTCGCTAAAATGACGGATTCTTGTAGTGAAAAGAGGGAATCTTTTTTTTTATATACCGGACCGACTCGCCGGCGACAACCACCGGCGACACGAGGAACTCCGGCAGCAGCACCAATCACACGCACAACACACACACCACACGACACCCCACAGTACACAACCCTCGCACAGCCTCGCCTTGCCGCACACTCGAAGCCTCGGCTCGCGCAACACCCGTTCGCCCTTCGCACCACACACTTGAGCCACACACGCCCGCACAACACCCACGACTAGCACGCACAGCCTAGCACACACGCAACAACACTCGACAGCCCAAAGAACGATGACTCGCACACACACTCGACGCACAACCTCAGTCGCCCGACAGACACACAACACCCCACTCGCTCACCGACACCGTCGACACCCTCGACAGCCCGCACACACGCCGCACTCGCACGACCCTCGAGTGCTCACACTCGACGCACTCCCCAGCAGTAGCGACGACTCGTCGCTCGACACACAGCAGCAAGCCTCGCACCACTCGCTAGACCCCGCTCACACACTCGCACGTCGATGGTAGTCGACGAAAACACAGGGGAGAAGGAAAGAAGGTAGCGCCGGAGAGAGGGGAAAGGAAAGTGACGAGGAGGGAGAAGAAAAGAGGAGAGAGAGAGAAGATTTTGGGGTAAAAACGGCTGGTGAAAACTTAGGGTTTTATTTTATTATTATTTTTTTCTCTCCTATTTATAGCATGAGAAACCTTGGTTTAATAGGATTTGTTTCCAACTCAAATTCTTATTTCTTATTTTATTTATTTAGAAAGCAAAACAAAACTGAAATATAGTATAATTATAAAAATAATTTTTAACTTTATTCTCTATATTTCCTTATTTATATGAAAAATAACTCCCAAAAATACGGAGTATTACAGATGTTAGTTGCATTGGGTTTTCCTGAAGCGTTTAGAGAGCTGTTGATGACTTGTGTGTCCACACCAATGTTTTCCATCATGTTAAATGGCACTATGAGAGGCTTCTTTAAGTCTTCTAGGGGTTTAACGCAAGGTGATCCTATGTCACCTTTGCTATTTGTCTTGTGCATGGAATATTTGTCAAGAATACTGACAAAACTGAGTGAACTATAACAATTTCAATTTCACCCTAGATGCAAAGAGATGAGATTAACACACCTAAGGTTTGCAGATGATTTGATATTATGCTGTAAAGGTGACATTGTATCAATTTACTTACTGCTCAGAGCCTTTAAACTCTTCTCAGACACATCTGGATTGAAGGCTAATATTAGTAAGTCTGCAATGTATACATGTGGCATGGATCCAATTGATAAACAAAAGGCAGCTGAAGTCTCAGGATTTGCTCAACACTGGCTGCCTTTCAAATATCAGGGTGTTCCCATTTGTGCCAAGAGGGTATTCGCAGCTCAGTGTGAGATTCTCATAGAGAAGATGACAGGAAGGATCAGGGTAAGGAGCTCCAGGAATATTTCATACACAACAAGGGTCCAACCCATCAACTCAGTTTTACTCAGCTTACACATGTACTGGGCACAGGTTTTCATATTGCCCAAGAAAGTCTTACAAGAGATCTGTAAAATTTGTAGGGCTTTTTTGTGGAATTGACAATATTTCTGTCAAAAGCCTGGTGCTATATCATGGGCAAGATTATGCAGGCTAAAATCAGCTGGTGGATTGGGGTTTAGATAGAACTTTGGAATGTTTTTTTTTTGGTAAAAATGTAAGAAATATTATTACCAAATAGCAAAATAGCTCCAGCTTACAACATAACACTACAGCAACAACCCACCAAACGACAAAACATCAAGAACAAAAAACAAACTTCAGCCTACACAAACTTGAATCTAGCAGCATAAAAAAAGAGAACAAAAACAACTCCACCTCATCCATTATGACCAACTAACTCAGTGAACCAAGGCTTCTCACTGTCACTCCATCTATGATGTAGCTTACACTTAACACGAATACAAACATCAATCTTAATTTGCTTAATGACAAACTCAGGCCTCCACACAACAACTTCCCATAAAGCATGATTCCTTGCTTTCCAAACTTGATAGATAGCAGCAGGTTGGCAAGCATAAGCAATTTGTTGTTGTATTTTGCTTCAAAAATTTCTTCCCCATTTCTTACAGTGCACATAGATATTCTCTTGAGCACTAATCTTAATGTGCAGCCAGCTCATAATTCCTTGGCACACCAACCTCCTAAAAGGGCAATGAAAAAATAAGTGGGAACAAGAATCAACTCCTTGCTGATATAGCATACAAGCTACATCCTGACAAATACCAGCTTGATGCAATTTCTCTCTTGTTTTGAGTTTCCCCAGCATGGTCAACCAAGCAATGAATGAATGTTTGGAAATGTTCACAGAGTTTCCATACCCAATGCTGCCACCCTACATTGACTTGATCTCCTCTGAGCCATTTGTATCTTGTCTTCACAGTGTACTCCTTACTGCCATCAAGCCAAGAGTTGTTGTTGTAAGCAACTTTGAATTTATCCTTGACTCTACGGATGACCTTCCAAGACCAGCTAGCAGAACTAGGAGCTACATAGCCCCACCAATCATCATCCTTAATGTAAACACTATGCACCCACCTGATCCACATGATGTCTTCTTTGTTAGCAATCTGCCAGGTATACTTCCCAATTGCTGCCATATTCCATAAGAGGCAATCTCTAATTCCCAAACCACCACTCTTCTTTGGTTTACAAACCCAATCTCAAGCTACTAAAGGGGTTTTATACAAGTGAGACTTTCCATCCCACAAAAAAGCTCTACAAGTCTGCATAATCTTTTGCATCACACCTTTAGGCAATAAAAAAACTTGGGCCCAATAAGTGTGAAGGCTGAGCAAAACAGAATTCACTAAAACATTCCTAGCAGCATAGGAAAGGTGTCTTGATGTCCAGCAGAGAATTCTATTTAGTATCTTGTTAACTAAAACATCACAATCTGCAATTGAGACTCTTTTGGAAGTGATAGGTACACCCAAATAACGAAATGGGAATGTACCCTTCTTGAACCCTGTCACCTGTAACATCCTCACTTGCAGCTCCTCTGGGACATTACCAAAATAGAGAGTTGACTTATCATTGTTAGCACTCAAACCTGAAGCTTGAGAAAAAGCTTTCAGGGCTCTATTCATGAGTACAACAGACTTCACCTCCTCTTTACAGAACATCATTAAGTCGTCAGCAAAATTGAGGTGTGTAATCTGAAGAGAAGAGCATCTATAATGATAAGCAAACCCAGACTTAGTACTCATCTTCTTAAGAATTCTAGTAAAATACTCCATGACTAGAACAAACAGCAGGGGGGAGATAGGATCCCCCTGCCTTAGGCCCTTCTTCCCCTTAAAAAAACCACATAACCCTCCATTAACACTGATGGAAAAAGGAGGACAAGTAACACAAGTCATGATCCATCCTCTAAACTTCTCAGGAAATTGCAACTTTCTTAAAAGCTCACCTAAGAATCCCCAACTGGCTGAATCATATGCTTTCCTGAGATCAATTTTCATTGTGCATCTAGGAGGTTTACTCTTTCTTTTGTAATGATTCAAGATATCTTGATAAATCAAGATATTGTGCATGATAATCCTATTTTCATCAAACGCACTTTGAACTTGATCAACAAGGCATGGTAACACCTCTTTTAACCTATTGCAAATCATTTTGGAAATAACCTTGTAAAGCACATTGCAACATGCTATAGGCCTAAATTAACTTACATCTTCAGGTTGCTCCACTTTAGGAATCAAGCAAAGGGTGGTAGCATTGATTTGCTTCAACATTCTTTCTGTCTGAAAGAAGTCCAACACAGCTTCCACAATGTCATTGCCCACACAAGACCAGGCTTTCTTGAAGAAACCACTTGAGTAACCATCTGGCCCAGCAGCTTTCACTTCATCCATATCAAACATAGCAGCTTTCACATCTTCTCCAGAGAAAGAAGCACATAACTCTTGTTGTTGTCTAAGATTCACCACCTCACCTTCAGCAATAATAACACTGCTCACATGATTGTCAGCAGTACTATCAGTCCCCAATAAGTCTTCATAATACCTCAAAAAAGCAGCTTCAACATCATTGGGATTCTCCTGCCACACCCCAACAACATCCTTGATTCTGCAAACATGATTTTGTTGTCTCCTTTTTCTCAAGCATGCATGAAAATAGGCAGAGTTTTCATCCCCACCCTTTATCCAAGCAATTTATTTTCACTTTCTGTTTTAGCAGACTTAGTCTAGCAACTGTCAGTCTATCATACTCTTTCCTGGACAAAACCTCCTGCTTGTGTAACTCATCATTCAAAGGTTGTTGATAAATAGTCTGCTGAATATCAGTAAGTCTGGTAAGAGCAACCTGGGCTTCCTTCTCAACATTAGCAAATTTCTCACTATTCAAAGCTTTCAAAGAAGGTTTTAATCTCTTCAACTTTGTGACAACTTGATACATTGCAACTCCATGAAGTCTACCTTGCCAGCATTCTACAACTCTACTCATAAAATCTTCAGCATCAACCCACATATTACAATATTTGAACTGTTTTGCTTTTTGCACCACATTAGCATCAAGCTTAATGACAATAGAGCAATGATCTGAGATACTCTCAGGCAAAAACACAACATTTGCAGCCTTGAAAGAATTGAACCGGTTATCATTGGCTAGTACTCTATCAATCTTTGAAAAACCTTGCTCTCACCCTCTTGCTTATTTGACCATGTGAAGAAAGGCCCACTACAAGGATGATCTTGTAACAAATAATCTCTCACACAATTCCTGAACTTAGCCACCTCATCAAGAGTGACCTGAGACCCAATCCTTTCCCCTAAGTTCTAGACGTTATTAAAGTCCCCAAGCACCAACCATGCCCCTCTAATTCTACTACTGATCTGAACAAGAGCATCCCATAGCCTTTCCCTGTCACCAGCATCATTGAATCCATACACAATAGTAACTTCAAACTGCTTCCCAGTTGCTCTATGCACAACCTCACAATGAATGAACTGAACCCCATACTCACACACATTCACAACAAAGATACTAGGTCTCCAAATTAACCAGATTCTTCCTCCTGCATGAAACTGGTAATTTGTTATAATCGACCAACCATTGCAAACATTAGGGTAGACTTTATTAAAATTTCCAGCCTTCACCCTAGTTTCTAGAAGCCCAAATAGCCCAATATTATAGTGAGACAAAACCCATTTGATATCACTGTGCTTTTGAGGGCTATTTAGGCCTCTAATATTCCAGCTTCCAACACTATCCATTAGGAGGCTTCAACACCTCCTCTCCCTGCATCTTGTTAACATCACCTGTCTGAGCAGCAACTTTAGGAACCACACCAGTGGTATCTTGTTCCTTGTTCTAGACCAGTTCAGCATTAGCTGCTTCAGGTCTCCTCACAACTTGTTCAGGCTTAGTAACCACTACTGTGCTTTGAGGTACATGAATTTCTTCCCTAGGTGGACCCTCCTGCACCAGCCCACCAAAACCTGCTCCCACACTCTGAGGAATGCTAGCACCAATATTAACCTTAGTAGCAGCAACAACTTGTGGCACCTTAGTTTTCACAACCCATTATTTCCTAGGCTTCAATTTCTTCATGGCTAGCTCATATTTCTTCTGCCTACATTGCTCCCCTGTATGCCCAATACCCTTGCAATCCTCACATATTATTGATTTGTAATCATACAACACCTTCTGTATCACTTTCATCCCTTTCTCATTAGTAAACATCACTTCATCAGGGAATGTTTGACTAAATGTTCACTTCAATGAGCACACGAGCATACTCTAGATGATCTTTCTGCGCAGTGGCTCTATCCGTTCTAATAGGCTTTCCTATTGAACTGGATATTTTGTTTAGAGACGCCTGACCCTAATATTTGAGAGGAAGGCCAGGGAATCTAACCCACATTGGAACCATTTCCACTGCCTCTTGCATTAAGTCCAAATCAGCAGACCATTCCTTCATAATCACAGCTGGTTTCTTATCATAGAGTATTGGTCCAGCCTTCATAGCCAATTTCTTTCCTTCCATATTTTGAAATCTCACCACAAACACATCATTCAATCCTATAGCAATCCTATCAATACCATATTTCCCCCACACCTCCTAACAAATCCATTAACAATTCGAAATGGCAATTTAATCCCCAACACATAACATACAATCGCTGACTCCCAAAATACTATTTCATCTTTCACATCATCCTCAGTAATAACCACATCATTAGCAATATCATCAGAAGTAACATTGCTAGGAACATTATCATTAAGATCAATTCATTCCTCCCTAATCGTCTCAAATAAATTTTGGCGCCAAGAAGTATTACATGGGTTGCTAGCAAGCAGCTGCATAGGGTGAGGAGACGGATTCACCACATTCCAAGAATTCTGCATCATGGGTGTCCTAATCGACGCTATTCAACTCGCCATTTGACTCCTCGCAGCCTCAAAATTCGCCCGATCGAGTTTTGAAGCATTGACATCCACCGACGCTACAGAGTCATCATCATTCTCCTCCTCCGATGTCCAGCTCAAAACCGAACTATCCGGAATATCAGTCACATTTTTAGTCTTCTTCGCATCAATCGTTTGAGGTTTCTTCACCAATTTAACCTGGCTGTTTAGCATTCTGTCCACCGTTACCTTTTTTCAAACTTTTGCCATGGCTCCAGCAGGATTGCTGAGATTCAAATCCAGGTGAAAATTGAACAAAATGTGACAAATAGTAAAAAAAACTAGAGAGAGATCAAAGTTTCTCTCACTAGACTCTCATTTTTTTTCATTCATTCTCCATTCTTTTGTAATTTTTTAGAACTTTGGAATGTTGCTTTTCTAGGCAAATATGTATGGGTTGTGTCAACTAAACAGGATAGTGTTTGGTTGAAATGGATAAGTTCAGTGTATTTGAAGGAAGCAAACTGGTGGAACTATGTGCCTAATGCAGGTGCTAGTTAGTATTAGAGGAAGCTATGTAGAGTCAAAGAACAATTGAAGCTAGTGCTTACACAAGATGAGCTCAATCAAATGCAAACATACTCTATCTCAACTGTTTATGAGAAGTTGTGTGGTACTTTTACTACTATAACCTGGGATTCTGTGGTTTGGAACAGATTAGGCACACCTAAACACAGGTTCATCACCTGGTTAGCTGTACAAGAAATATTACAGACAATAGCTAGGCTTGCAGCTTATGGGATCAGTGCAAATTATCAATGTTTGATCTGTGCTAGTGCTGTTGAGACACACCATCATCTGTTCTTTGGTTGCACTTATAGTGCAGCTTGTCTAAGGCAAATCAAGAATTGGCTTAGTATTAATTTCATTGCAGAAGAACTACAACTGTTACTTAGAAGAGTTCAGCAGAGCAGGAAGTCAAAGTTTCAGAAGAATGTTATACTTGCTAGCATAAATGCTCTAGTATATGTTATTTGGAATGCTAAGAACTCATTGTATTGGAATCAATGTATCCCTAGTGTAGAAACAAGTGTTAAGATGCTTAAGAGTAACATTAGGGCTAGAGTGTTAGCTGTTTTGCCTCAAAAAGTCTCTAGAAAAGACTATAATTAGTTTGTAAGTCTATAATCAAAGAGTTGATTGTGTATTCGTGACCTCATTGGTCAGTTTAACCTCCTAAAGGTGAAAGGGAGTCCAACCTAGTTGGTTTGCCATCCTTTAGGGTGGTTTAGGTTGTAAACAAGAAGTTTCATTAATCTACTTACTTAATTAGCAAAAAAAAGATCATGCAAAACAAAATTTACGAACAACTATTAAATAATACTTTTTATATTTATAATGAATATTTTGAAATAAAAAATTTAGTAAAATTACCAAGCCAAACCGAAAAAGAGCTTGAGGATTGTTGTACTCTAAACACTTGGTAAAAAATATATTAGAATTATGACAATCACGCCATGCTCTATGGATTAAGCCCTCTATTGATACACATTGTATAACCATCTTTTGAGAACCAATTTCATTGAATGTATTGCAACTGTGAACAAAAATTTTAAAAATACATTGATGGTTATATATAATTCATTTATGATGTATATAAAAAAATTATTGTATATGAATAACCTAACCTCAATTTGCAACGAAATAAATTACATGGACTATATATCAACCGCTAAACGTCGAATAATCTCGATAATTATTTCAGTTGGAAGAATTATCAAAATTTGTGGGCTTCTTCTTGATGATGCCTTCATTGTTTTTTTAACTTAGGATTTAGTATGAATTAAGTATTTCTTCTATATGGTTCACTTATATAAACTTAGGTCATATGTATAGTCAATGTAGAAGGCCGGATTTTTTAGTACATTTCCTAAATATTTAATTCAAATTATGTATAGTTAATTTAGTACCTTTCCTAAAAAATTAATTCGGATTTTTTAGGTCATATGTATAGTTAATTCGAATTATGTAAGCTTTATAATTTTCGGATTTCATAGGCTTATTTAGTCCTAAAATCGTGGCAATCACATAAATGATTCAAATCGGATCATATAACCATATTTAGTCCTAAAATCGTGGCAATTAAATGATATAATAGTAAATCTTATAAAACCGAGGTTATTATGTCTAATTTTTAAATTTTTAATATATTTGATATCTCATAGTTTGAATCCAATTATTTAGTCCTAAAATTGTGGCAATCACATAAATTATACAAATCGGATCACATAACCATATTTAGTCCTAAAATCGTGGCAATCAAATGATAGTAAATCTTATAAAACCGTGGTTATTATGTCAAATTTTTAAACTTTTAATATATTTGATATCTCATAGTTTGAATCCAATTATTTATCGTGCCAGCCACTTGTCTTGCGGAATAAATTGAACCAATATATACTTGAAAGAATCTGAATCTTATACCAAAGGCAATATTTCTTCAATTTAATTGTCATTAATTGAATTTTTTTTAAACTGTTGTCATTAAGCGATTGACTAATTTAAGGACTATTGCTTTTTTAAAAATAGTCTGCATAATACATTATAAAATATTATAAATCAATCAAACTACTTTATAATTGTAAGCCATTCGCCAAAATAAGAAAAAACATTTAAAATTATTAAAAATTGAAACTAAATTCAACCAATTTTTTGTTCCACGCAACAAAAATACACTCTAAAATACTAACAAACAACATAATCTATTATATTAATGATAACAAAAGATACAACTGAGATAATACCATGATGAACTCTAACATAGTAAACGATACATAATTAAAAACACACGACTAAAACTATAAATAACTCTAATTAATACAAACTACGAACTTAATTTTTTTAAGGATACAATACTCATAAATTTTGACACACCATCTTCAAACATCACTTGTTCACTTCATCACGAAAATATCTAACAATACTCTTTGCTTCTTGCGCAGCAAGTTCAATTTGATTACGAAAATATATAATTTGACCAATGTAACCCATGGTTTCCTTACCTTCATCTTCTTCTAATTTTCGTAATTTGTTACCTGCAACCGAAATCTTCTCATCAATAGTCGACTAAAACTCCAATAGTTCGAAAGTTGCCTCGTTAACTTCTTTTTACATGCTTGGCAATTTGAGGATCCATTGAGAGAATTGCTTACTTTTGAGAGTTTTAGATTCTTAAGAAATGAGTTGATATAATGAAAAAGCAAAGAGGATTTTGCCTCTTGTATAATACATATGGCCGGTTTGTTTTAGGGCACAATTTAATGGCTTTAGGTGGTGGAAGTTGGTATTAAATTTGTTAGGTCACATCACATAGGAGATATAAATTGGTAGGTTGCTTTGACCGATTTTTTCAAAGGTAGATCAATGCATTTAATTGGTAGGGAGATGCTTTAAATTATTTAGTCAAATTTCCTAAATTTCCTTATAAATGCAATAGTACAAAAAATACAAAAAAGCAAGTTATGCTGTTTTTATTATGTCAAAGCAAGGAATTGGGATAAATGATTATAGTACATTGCTATCAATGCATTTAATTGCCATTATAAATTTCATAGTTGACCTTTAATGTAAACAATAATTTATGAAAAAAGATATATAAAAAAAAAGGTAAATATAATGATATATTGGCCATCCAACTTAATACAAAAAAAAGAGAAATATAATGACTAAATTCGACTTTCAAACTAAAACGAAAAATGAAGTATTATTAGTTGAATAAAATTTAAATCACCAATATTGCGTAATTAAAGGCAATATAATAATATGAAAAAAAAATCACTTTCGTTAGCTAAGTAATGCAACAAAACTTTGTTTGTAGGTGGTATAACACCTCCCTCGTTCATGTTGATTTCTTCAAATGGAATTCGACGTAAAAAATGAGCTCGGTGAGGCTTGCAATGAAGAAAGTGTAGTGCCATATATTCTAGATCAATATAAATTCTAGAATCCTTAATTGTAGAAAAAACATACTCCGACATATACCAATTATCCGAATTCAAATCTTCATCCATTGCGACATCCTTGCAAACTTTGTAGAATTTAATATGACCCGAATGGAACATTGTTAGTACCATACCTTCGTGATCAAAAAATTTTGAATGTTCCACTTTAGGATGCCAAATTTTTAAATTTCTAGGTGAAGATGGTGTGTCAAATGTATCATATTCATGCTCCATTTGAAATAAATTTAAGGTGGCCGGATGTATGGGAAGGTGTTTAGGGTTTATGAATTTTGATTTTGTAGTGAAATGTAAATATGTTTAGGGTATTTATAGTGCAAGTATTAATTCGGTTTTACTCCAATAACCTTATTGAAAAAATCGATTTTCCTTATTAAAGATTGATTGAATCAATCCCTAAAATCACGTCTTCCAATTTAGGAATGATTGAGATTTAGGTGATCAACTTGCACATGATTTAAGATTGTAATTGATTGACATAAACATGATTTGAGGAGGTATTAAAAATTTTGGCCAATGCATTAGTAAATGCACGACATGTGGTGTTTTTTCGTAGTTTGACAATGTTTTAAGTGTTAAAACTACCACGTAGGATTAAATTGATTTATATTGTCGAAATTGAGTGTCAAATGGCGAGAGCAATTTTATATCTGACACATAGGATGAAATTATCAAGCTTTATTAGTATATATAGATGTTGCGACTATAAATGGAGTAAGTTGTGTATATATAAACTATTCCCGATATGGTATTAGTAAGTTTTTTTTTACCATAAGATTCTATAAAAAAAAAACTCGTATGAACCCGGTGCACACTAATTAGTGTGCACACAATAGATGTTATATAGGTTGTAATGATTATAACTTCTACTATTTGGTCTTTCTCTCTCCTCAGACTTCCTTCCTTTTCAGTTTCTCTCTCATAACTGCTTCATTTTCTCTCTCTTCAAGTTTATACTCTATTTTTCAGTTTTTGTGATATAGTTGATTGTACAATTGAACCTGTTATAGAAGATTAGGATTATATTGTCAGTTTCAATATAGTGTGTTTGTGTGTGGTATAGTGTGTTTCTCTGTGCTATAGTATGTTTATTTGTGATAGTGTTTTTTGTGCTATAGTGTGTTTGTGATATAGTGTATTTCGTTCTGATATAGTGTATGTGTTTGTGATATAATGTGTTTCTGCGTATTATAGTTGATTCTACGGTTTTTTCACCAAATACCCCTGACAAATCAAAAAATTCACCATATACCCTCAATGTTCCAAAAATTCACCATATACCCCTGACTTTTCAAAACTGTGCACCATTTACCCTTTTCCTAACGTCCGTTAACTCTCCGTTGCCATTATTTACGAGTTTGCCATTATTTACCCTAAACCCTAATTCTAAATCTAACCCTAACCCTTACCCTAATCCTAAACCAAAACCCTTACCCTTACCCCAAACCCTAACCCACCCAGCCCACCACCCATCCACCCCCAGGCCCAACCACCCACCCCACCCCTCCCCTTCCCCACCCCCTCCCCCTCCCCCCCCACCACCCCGCAAGCCCCCTCCCTCCCCCCCCCCAGCCAGCCCCTCTCCCACCACGTCGCGAGCCCGAACCCCCGCGCCCACCTCCCACAGGGCGTGTTGATTTCCATAGGCGGCGTTCGTCGAAGATATGGGCAAGCAACGAAGATCGACGACGCATCCCACACAAAACCCATCCCCTCTTTGTTTACCAGTCGACGAAACCCACCCCCTCTTGGTTCACCAGTCGACGAAACCCATCCCCTCTTCGTTCACCGTCGACGAAACCCATCCCCTCTTCGTTCACCGTCGACGAAACCCATCCCCTCTTCGTTCACCGTCGACGAAACCCATAAATTCGAAAACTCCCCCTCCCTCGTAGCCCGTAAATTCGAAAACAAAGGGGAGGGGGTTCGATTTTGGGCGGATGAAAACAGGGGAGGGGAGGGGGTGGGGACTGGGGAATTTGAAGGGGAGGAGTGGGGACTGGGGAAATCGACGGGGAGGGGGAGGGCGGCGCCGGTGGAGGGAGGGGAGGAGGGAGCCCGCAGGGGGGGGGGGCTGGGTGGGGGGGGGGTGGGGGAGGGCTGCTGGGGCGGGGTGGAGGGGGAGGGGGGGTGGGGGGCGGGCAGGGGGTTAGGGTTTGGGGGTTAGGGTTTGGGTGGGTTAGGCTTAGGGTTTAGGTGGGTTAGGGTTAGGGTTTACATTTTAGGGTTAGGCCTTAATGATGGCAAAATCGTAAATAAAGGTAACGGAAGTTAGAAAAAGGGCATTTGGTGAACGTTTTCGAAAACTCAAGGTTATATGGTGAATTTTTGGAACATTGAGGGTATATGGTGAATTTTTTAATTTGTCGGGGGTATTTGGTGAAATAACAATTGATTCTACAATTGAACCTGTTATAGATTAGGATAATATTATCAGTTTCGATATAGTGTGTTTGTATGTGGTATAGTGTATTTGTCTGTGCTATAATGTTTTTTTTTGGCAAGAGTTATAGTGTTTCTTTGTGTTATAGTGTATTTGTTTGTGATGTAATGTATTTCTATCTTATATAGTGTATCTGTTTGTGATATAGTGGGTTTCTGTGTATTATAGTAGTGTGTATCCCGACTCACGTGTGTAAGCCTGGTGCACACTAATTTTACTGTGAACCAGGTCCACACAAGTCGGATTGAAGATAAATGCAGAAGACAAAAGAAAACCCAGAGTAAAATATTAAAAATGCATAGGCAATATGTAACAAAAGGGATTTCATTTAAGGGTAAAGGTAACTTATTTATGAAACTTGTTTGAATACCCAGATTACACATATGCATGCAATAATTAACAAAAGGGGTTCCATTTAAGGGCAAATTAAAGGTAATTTATTTATGAAACTTAAATATATAACTACATAAGCACGTCATTACAACTTCATATCACATACAGTAATTACTAAATATGGAACACGTCAACGTGCAACCATGTTAGTTGTTACACAGCTTACAACACCCAAATCAAATTAAAATTAAAGTTCTTTATTATTACATAGAATAGATAGAAAATTTCTGAAAGTGCAACCATGAACGTCAATTATAATTGTGTTTAGATGATGATCATATGCAATACGTTATGATCATCAAACAGATTTAACTGGAATGTGGATAACTTCGTGTTCGATTTGGGTAATTTTAGGCACAGTAATATAGAGGGTGCCATTCCTAAACACAGCTGTTATATCTTCCGTACAACACTTAGAAGCAGGCAGTTGAATCCTACAGTCATAGGGTTCAAAAATCTCACATCGTCCAATACATTTATCGGCATTTCCATTGACGACAAGCATATCATCTATAACTTTCACTTCAATCGTTTCAGCTCCAATCCCTGGCATATCTACCAATATATTGATCTCCTTATCGTCCTCGCTCGTATTCCATGGAGTGCGCACTATAAACAATCAAATTACAATTATTCATATACAATATGATCTCTCTGTTTGAAGTTTACTTATCACATCCCTTCAAAAAAAAAGTTTACTTATCACATTATTTTTCCTACCCCTTGTAATATGAATTCATCCTGTATGCTAACACATAAATAATTATTTTGAAACCCTAGCGATGCACAGGTTGCAGTTGACGTGGTAGAGTTAAAGATGATGAGAATGTAATAAGACGATAATTTAAACTTAATACCATAAACAATCTATAATCATAATCATTTAAATAATCAAATAAAATATGCAGGACAAACGAATACAAGGAAAAGAGACAATCATTGAAAGACAACTAAAGTCTAATGAAGTTTGGAATATGAGGATGACTTAAATAGTTGAAGAGGTAATAATCGTCTAGTCAATGCCAAAGACTTTCAAAATATATATAGATTAATGATAACTAATATTATGTATAAAATGATATGTTATTTCATATATAAATACATGATAGAGTATATCACAACATGTATTGTTTTAAAGTCATGATTTAATTTACGTCACGCCTAAAATTTGTAGTAGTTATTTTTTATACCTACTGTTAATCAATAATTGTAGATTAGTTACCTGATAAAATCATCATTTTATCTTCAAATTAATTATTTTCTCTTACTTATAATCAAATTATCTGTCACTCGGCAAATATACACTAGGGGAGAAAAAAGGAAGGGCTGCGCTGCAAGGGCTGCGTTTTCGAAAAACGCAGCCCTTCGTGTATGAAGGGCTGCGGATTTTCCTTTTAGTGAAGGACTGCGGTTAGCCCAAAAACACAGCCCTTCGTGTAACGAAGGGCTGCATTTTTGGGCTAACCGCAGCCCTTAGTGGGTTGGGCTTTTAATTTAAAAAAGGAGCGCGCACAAAGCTAAGAGGGGATTTAGGGTTCCCTTTCCTCTGCTCTCTCACTCATCCTGTCTCTCTCTCTCAACGCCGTCCGAAATTTCCCTCTCTCTCCCACTCATCCTGTCTCTCTCTCAACGCCGTCGCACAAAGAGGGGATCCGCCAGCCCTCTCCTCCTCGTCGCTCACGTCGCGCACCATGACGTCGCTCTGCTTCCGCCGTCCAGCCATCCCTCGTCTCTCTCATTCTTCGCCGGTGGCTAGGATCTCCTCTCCTCCTTCGTACAAAGAGCGGAATTGAAGTTTCGTTTCGCTCTCGTTGCGCGCACCAACGTCGCCGGAATCTTCTTCGACATGCCTTCGTCGTCGCTGCGTAGATCTCGTCGCGCGCACCAACGTCGCCGGAATTTTAGGTTTTTTATTTTATTTAATTTTGTGAGGTTTAATTTGTCATTGTTTTGGAATCTTAGGTTAACGTCGCCCAGATCTTCTTCGATTAATCTAGGGCTGTGTACAGGTGAATTTGTCAACTGGTGGTGTTATTCATTCGTAAGATTTACTTGGTTCCTCCTTTAATTAAAGTACTTGCATTGGCCACAACCTAGACTAAAGTAATGATACTGATATACACACTTATTGTTCTCTGTTTTTTTGTTTGTGATACTGGGATTTACTGGCTGTGCTTTTTTGATTTTCTATGTTTTATGTGTGTGATATTGGGATGTTGTGAAGCTAAAGAAATTGCGTTCATAAAATTTGGGATGTTCTCGATTTTTTGATATATTTAGGAGTAAAAAAATGAAAAGAAAATATTTTATTTTTTTTGGGTCACAAGGGCTACGGTTATGGTCAAAACCGCAGCCCTTTGTACAAACTTTTGTGGCGCTCCCGACGCACTCAGAAAAAATCTTCTTTTATGGACTGGTTTTATATATAGCTCACGTAATGCATAATATTAACTGTTATATTTTTTTTATAATATAATTTATAGATGTAGTTACTCTAATTATTATCGTGCATATTATAGACGTCAATTTTTTCAAACATTTCAATATAGTATACATGATCAATAATTTCAAAGCGAGGGAACTCCGTATTCATGGGAATACCTAATAGAAGTAATTTGTATTGAATTGAAGCTAATTGTTTTATTTCAAGAATACTCTTTTTTATAAAAACCAATTTTATTTTAGGTAAATAGAAGTAGATAAGAACATACCTTATATAGAAATCTTACATCACTATGCAAGATAGAAAAGCAGTTAAAGAAGCTAATTAAATGTAGAATTTACCATAAGGAGAGGTGATAAGGACAGGAGATTTGTTGTGGAAATGTTCACCTTGCTGTTGAGCTCTCAACACCAAATTGACAAACCTTGAAGAAGGTAAGATCGCTGATGATGCTGCATTGAACAACATTGAGTGTGGGCCCGGCCCAAGTTTCAATGGGTTGATGGAGCAGACCCTACTAGTTGAAGCATAGCATCTTATTAGTGCCTTACTTTCCATCGAATTTATATTCTTTAACTAGACCTAATTATAAACGTTTTCTATTTTTGTTAACTCATTCTTTGGTATCAAGCTTATTTATAGTCATAGAAAAGGTGCCGTACACTATATTCCTGTCTTAATTTACTCCTATTTGTCTCTGTAGTTCTTTATGTTAGGAGAAGCCTGTTTCATATATAGAAATATATTAATGTTCTTTATTCGATCATCAAAGCAAAGTAACTGCGCTTCTACTAGTAAAAAGATAACATGACAAAGTGATGTAGCCTGTACTTGCATGGATCTACGTCACCCTTATGGATAGGGGTAAAACTTATTCACTCTTCAGATAATAAAACCAAAATCTAATTCAATTCAAATCGAATTAGAAATTTGCTTTGGATTTTTTATAATTCGGTTGGGTTTGGACTGATACTTTTGTATAATTTGGTTTTTCGCTTTGAATTGGATTGAGAGATTTGGATCCAAAAAAGGGAACAAAATCGGGAATTTATATGAGTCCATGCTTAGGATGGGCCCAATCTTCAAAATGGACATTGAAATATATATTTTAAAAAAATATGTATTTTTCATTTACTAATTACTAATGTGTAAACCCAAATATGGGCCCAAATGCTCTATAAACATAGGCAAGCAACACACCTTATTAGTCAGGCCCAAAAAAATTGGTTTATTGGTTTGGATCCAAACTAGAATTTATAGTATCGGTTTGGTTTGGAGTGAGTCCTAAATTGGTTTGGATTTGGTATGGAAACAACAACCGAATCATTTTGCTTTGGGGCATAATCCAAACCGAAAACCAAACTTTCATCCCTACATATGGGAAGCAATTGCATCTCCATTTTTGAAATGCTGACCAAGTTTTTAAGTCCAATCCAATTTTAAAGATAGAATAACCCATTTTTTTGCACCCCCATTCTTAAAAGATATGAGTCTTATATTACTAAAAGATATGAGTCAAAAGCAAATGTTAGGATATTGTGCAAATTTACAGAGTTAACTACACAATCAGGATCTAAGTTTTCTAAAAAAATCGTCAATGAGGACCTCACTTTTTCTGTCACCAATAAGGACTTGAGGTTAGGAATCCGACCACTTAACCCAAGTTTAACTCACCGGGGCTTATATAAGAAATTCAATACAAAACATAGGTCCTTTATATTTGGGAAAAATTAATTTAACAACGAGCTAGTCTTGGGTGAACCTGGTCCACACTAATATTATTGTGGAGCAAAACCACTCATATGACATAGTGATCCTTTCATATAGTAACTTTTTAAAATCATAAGTTACACTAATCTATTATTATCTAACATAGTGATCGTTTTTTTTATATAGCTGCACCTTCTTACATTAGTTTTATCATAATGAAATTTTCATTTAATAACATAGTAACATTTTTTCCTCACATAGCCACCCTTTACAATCTATACCAACTCCTCTTATATATACTATCTCTGTATTTTTTTAGTTGCACCATTTGCTTTTTCACATTTGCCGAGACGCTTCTTTGAATGTTAATATCTCTTATTGGGTGTAAGTAAAAATTATAAAAAATTAATATTTGGAATCATTGCATTTAGACGAATCTAACAAGACCTCACTTGACTCTGTTTTTTCTTATATAATGGTGCGAGATAATTTAACAAAGTTGGTTGATGAATAGTGCCAAAAAGGCAAATAGTGCAACTAAAAAAATACGGAGCTAGTATATATATATATATATATATATATATATATATATATATATATATATATATATATATATATATATATATATGATCTTTTCCGCTGCTAGTCTTTTAACAAAGCGCTAATTGATCTACGTTTGTCAGGCCAGGAGTTGCAGTTGCCACTAGGGATGGCAATGGATCCTGGACCCGGCCCGGATCCGTGGACCCGGATCCGTTTTTACGGATCTGGATCCTAAAATTTCGGACCCGTGGATCCGGGTCGGATTCGGGTCCTGCTGTGAAATCACGGATCCGGGTCCGGATCTGAATTAAGATCCAGACCCGGATCCGTGGATCCGTTTTTTTTTTAAAAAAGTTGGGCTGGGCTCCAAGTCCCACCTCCAACAGTCCAACTCTAAGCCGTTTGTCGTTCCCTCAGTTGAGTCAGTTCACTCCTCACTCAAAACCTAACTTCACGCCACCACGCCTGCTCACCCATCTCTCTCTCTCTCTCTTCGGCCAACGCCTACCATCTCTCTCTCACCGGCCAACACCTCACCCATCTCTCCCTCTTTCCGGCGTCATCTACCAGTTCTTTTAGTTCACCAGTTGAAGTGTTGAACTCGCGAAACGTAAATCGTCTGAAGTCGCGCAACACCGGTGGAATTCCCGGCAACTTCCAACGAGATATTTTTATCTTTCTTGTTCACTTCTGACCTCTGAGTTCCGACGAAGTTACTTATGTTTTTTTATTTTTTGCTTGTGTTTTTGGTGGTTAGAGGGGGGTATTTGAGGATGGTGAACTAAAAGAACCTCTACTGGCAACTTCTTGACAGCAAGCACTGAATTCGAAAAAGGTCTTTAGTGCTTTACCTTAAATTTTGCTGCTATGTAAATTTCAAATATCTCTTATGTTTTTGTAATTTCTGTATGCTAATTGCAAAGATGTTAACTAATTACTAGTAACTACCAATTTACTATATAATCTCACATTATGTTCATATTGTTTCCTTCTCTGATTGAACTTTGGAAAATTGTTGGCTTCGTAAAATGTTTTAATATAAAAAAAACAGCATAAAACAATCCGGATCCGTTTTGGACCCGGATCCGTAAGATCCGTCGGATCTGGATCCGGGTCCAACCTTTTCAGACCCGTTGGATCCGGGTCGGATCTGGATCCACCGTCTGAAAACGGATCTGGATCTGGGTCCACCTGGACCCGGTCCAGATCCGACCCGTTGCCATCCCTAGTTGCCACTCTTTCTCTTGTCGCTGCTCTCGTCTCCGGTCTTGGCTCTTTTCCGGCGCTTTTGAGGCCGGAGCCATTTTCTAATAGAAAAAAGGCATTTGAATAGCGAACGAAAGACCATAAGATTGTATCTAGGCACTACACTTAAAAGGGGTTGACGGTTGTGTGTCCCTCATTCAGCTGGGGCCGCCTTTGCTAAATTTGGGTCAGTCCTTGATGCTGCGACTCGGGTATTACACAATAGAGGTGCATGGCTTACAGAAGTACCGAAACAACCACAAGGCTAGAAAACTACTAATCTTTTATCTCTTAAATTCCTTCTCGCCTTTCTTCTAAGAAAGTCTTTTTTTCCTGACTTCTTCCAAGTCAGTGAATTGGCATTACCTTACTAGACTGACTACGGATTCGTGTTACTTCGTCTGCACTGGTTTGTACGCAAATGCGTGAATCATACCGAGTACTCAGTAAATGACATAATAACACTTTTTTCATAAATCACATGTAATAGCATTAGGTCCACACTCCACACTAATTTAGTATGCACCAGATCCATATAATTTTTTACTTTAACCAAAATGCTTTTATTAATTACAGCAATAAATGATGTTTTTTCTCCTACAAAAAATAGTAGTTGGAGTATGTATATTAAACAGCAAAAAGCTTCAATCTTCTTCTCCAATTGTTGTGAGCATCTTCCACAACCCAAACCTTTTTTTTTAAAAAGCAAAAAAGTCGACGACGCATAGTGAAAAGGGTTTCAAGAACAACTAAAAATCTATTTAGGAGGTACATTGCATGCCCCAATTACAAGCAAATCAATGGTTGTTACTTGTTATTTGTGGGAGTGGGTGGATGATGAGCATGATATGGAGCTCAAATATAAAATGGTGAGCATGAGTAAAGGAATCAGCGTTTAAAACGTATGAAATGGTGAGCATGATATGGAGCTCAAATATAAAATGGTGAGCATGATTAAAGGAATCATCGTTTAAAACGTATGAAATGGTGAGCATGATAAGGAGTCAGTGAACTGCTTACATTTAATATCTGAAACATATACACTCTTTTTAAGAATTTAAAACCCTAACTTAATCAGCGTTTTCCACACAATTCGTCAGTTTTCTTATTAAATTTAGAGTCTTTTTAGATCAATCTACCAAACCCAGATAACAAAAAGCTTAAATCTAGTGCCCTGTTTGGGAATTATAACTTGATTTGAAATTCTAGATTTGGCTAAAATAAAGTGTTTGGGAAATCATGAGATTTGGATTTGAAATTAATGCAATTCCATGGATATATATCAACAGGGCCAAAACTAATAATTTCAACTGCAACCTTCTAAGATGTTATTTCAAATCCTTTTTGCTCTATGTGTAATTGATCCATCTTCACCCTTTACCTCTCTCTTTTTTGTGATTCAATGTTATGTTATATTTCTCTCTCCTCCTACAAGTTCTATTTTTCTCTCTCCTCCCCACCATTCTGTTCTTTTCCTCAGCCACCACACCACTATTCCACCTCTGTTTCTTATTTATTTTCGCAACATAAATATTGCAGATTTAAGAACATTTTTTTCAATCAAAATTTATACTGATTACCTTCAATCACTGGAATGCCATGAGAGAAAATGTTACATATAAAGCAATGACTTCTCATAATCTGGTGGATGAGAAAAATAGGGAAGTTCTAATTTGAAATTCCCAATTTGGAAATGAATAAATTTATTCACCTTCCAAACAACACAAAGAATTTGAAATTATGGATTTGAAATTTATTAATTTTGCCAAATAAGTTATTTGAAATTGAACGTTGGAATTTCAATTTCGAGAATTGGAATGAAGAATTGAAATGAAATGTATAATCCCAAACACTACCTAAATGGATTTGAAAATTTGCGGGTTTATTAGGGTTTAGGGTTCGAACACGTTACAATAGAAACTTTAAATTTTTTTAAGAAAAAATAAAATGCAGTGCAAAAGCAAAAAAAAAAATATATCTTTGGTAATTCGTGCGTTATTTTGGAACTTCCTTGTTTAAGTACCTCTGCAATGGGATTCTTCATCTGACAGATGAAGAAGTGCTTGAAAGAAAGATGAAACAGAGAAGGTCGAGATGAAAAGGCGGGAAGTGGGAAAGTTGGTTTATGAGTATTGAGTATGACACCCCACAAAAAATTAACCGCAGCGTTTTACTTCTGATAATTGGAGTTCAGTTTAGATTGCCTATAAAGTATAAACCCACACAACCCATCATTAAATTTACTGCAGCGCAGGCCTACGTAGGTCTAGCCGTCTAGGTAGTAAAAGCATGTGCCTCCAAATCAAGTAAAAGCATATGCCTCCAAATCAAGTAAAAGCATGAAGATGTTTCATTACTTTGCTTAGGTTAGTGGCAAGAAATCTCTCTCCACGTATCCATAATGAATTTTTCCAAAGCAAAACACCTTTCGCAATTATTTAATCTCATGTGTGACAGGTGGTCTCAAAATATATTAAAGGTGATCAAAAGGCGAGCCGAAGCGGGCTGTCCCTAAAACACTTTGCCCACTTGCCAGGCTAGGTCGGGCCAAATTTCAGGCTAATTTTTTGTGCCCAAAGCTTACTTTTTTGGAAACGGTTCGAAATTTGGATTAAAAAGTTATTTTTTTTATTGCCCAAAATCCGTCCCAAGCGAAAACAATTTGGGCCGCGTCGGGCCCGTTCTCGAGCCCAAAAATCTGCCCAAGCTCGTGCATTTTTTGGACCGAGTTGGGTCGGGCTTACTTTGATCAGCTCTAAAATATACTTGTTGCAATAGAAAAAGAACGGGGGAAGTATCATTTTAATTTTTAGGTACGACGTAAGAGTACAATGGCTCTGTTTGGCGAAGCATTTTAGTTACCTTAAATGATAAGGTGATAACATATTTTAGGTGCTAAAATGACTAGTAGTGTTTGGGAAGAAGCTAAAATAAAATTTCAGGTGGTTAAAATGACTTAAATGATAAGTTAAAATTTTACCTTTTCAAAATCAGGTGACTGAAATTTTGGAAAATCTTTTTAAAATTGTGATAACTAATTTTGTCAAAATAATTTTTCAACTTAAGCTAAACTACCTTTTGAGTTACAACACCTTATCAGTTTCACCTTTATCTTATCAGTTTCAGTTAATTTATTAGTTTCAGTTTATTTTCAACTAGTATTTCTTAACAGAGCAAATTTATGCTTCAATTTTGCCACTGACTAAAGGGAGACTTGTCTCTAAAGACTTGTCGAACGAGTGGACGACTGCCTCCGTTTTTAAATGATCGAGTATAAAACTAAAATGGTTTATTGGGTAACTTTTAGTCAAGCGTAATTTTCAGGTCACGTGATCTTTGGTATTGGATAGATTACTAACCTAAAATGTTTGGTTGTGGGTTGTCGATTGGGATAGGAGCGATTTGGCAGTTTCTTTTTCTAGACAGATGTTGGGGGTGTTTGGCAATTAGAGTTTTGGAGCAAAAAGAGAGTTTTGGACCACTTTTAGAGTTTTGACTAGTCAAAAACTCTAAAATGGATATTTGGTAAAAGAGAGTTTTGGAATGAAAACTCTCAAAATGAAAAAGCTCCTAATAGGAGCTTTTTCTTTAGAGGATTAGGTAAAAATATGTTCAATGACTTTTTTGCCTCTAATAATAATACTACACATCAGCTAATTGTTACCAAATACATTTATAAAAAAAAGTTGTCAAATCAGTAGTCAAATCTGCTGAACAAAAAGTAAAACTATAACAGCAAACTCTAAACTCTAACAGCTAAACTCTAAACTCTATTTGCCAAACATGGCCGTTATATTCTAATACAAATACGGAAGGTTATTGAGCGGCTACAATAATTGGTCAAATATGATACCTTTGTTTTCATAGATTAATCTTATCTATTGGTTAAGTTGATCATGAAAATAGATAAAATAATAAATACAGAAAATGATAGTGTCATAAAACAATCAGCCACGTTTCATCTTCATCATTCAATCCCTCCCGAAAAAAAAATTTCATCATTCTATCCAATCACTGGAGCAGCCATAAAGGGAGAGAAAGAGAAGATGGAAGTGTAGAAGATAGAAACTCTGAAGACCCATTTCCAAATTCATGTAGAGATGGATGCATCAAGAAGCAAAGTTCTAAAGTATCAGACTTGAGTAAATTGCTTGAGTGGTGACTCATAATTCACACTTTCCAAATTCATATAGGGAATGTATGATGATGAAATTATAGTAGATGGAGCGATTGTGTCGTTTACCATGAGTAAGGACACTTTAACAATGGAAGAAGAGTGCATCTTGGGTGTACCATGTTACGCAATAAGTCTGCATCTAATAGGAATGATTACGTATCTATACAATTAATGACATACGAATCTCTACGTCATTATATCATTTATTTCACGCCATTTCAGTTCTTTTTACAAATGAAGCGACGGTTTGTGGATTGTTACACCATAAAGTATGTGTAACAGTTACACCCAAGAATTTGTGATAGAAGAAGGGATTGTGAATGAGTCACCACGCAAGCCAATCGAGGATGGTTTGCACCCTTATCTTCATTAGCTAGTATGGTGGATAGTGGGGACAAAAATAGTTCATCAAATGGCTCGTTATAGGCAATCGAGCGTGAGAGCGCAAGAAGATTTCAAATGTGGACGATTTCAATCGAGTGTGGGAAAGTCAATTAGAAAACTAAATTGTTGAGACTTGAAAGCGTAGTGAATCGAAAACCCAATGAATTCTAAAAAATAAGAGAGATATAGAATTGAAATCAATTTTACAGATAGATTCAAAATAATTTAGAAGATGAAGGTTGAAGGTGACTAGCAGGGGCGAAGCTATCGGGGGGCGGGCAGGGGCCCGACCTCTGCAGCCCAACTTCGCGGCCTGTGTATTTTTAAACAATCAGGTTAGATGAAAATAGATTTTCTAATGAGGTCAAAGGATCAAACCATGGTAAACATTAAATTGAGTATTTTTTACCAAGCTTCTAGAGGAAGTTGTATAGGTGTCGTGTAAATGTGCAATTGCACCCAACTGGCAGTGGCAGCTACTTTACCCATTCTTTGTCATTTCCACATTCTTTGTCATTTCCACTTCTAAGTTCTACAATTCTACGTCTGACTGCTAAGGTTCTTCTTCCTTTTATTCTTTTTCTTTTTTTCTTTTATCATTTTTATTTTCCCCCTTAATTTCAATTTTCAACCATTCTACTACTTCCTTCCCCAAAATCAGGTATGTGCGACCAACTCTTTCATCTTCTTCTGTTATTCATTTTTATTTTATTGCCCTTGCTTTGTGCTTTCAATCTTTCTACCTCTAAAATTCCCTTTTTGTTTGTTTTTGACTTTTTGTTAAATACTTAAATACATTAGCAATTATTCTATCTAAACACTTTTTTTTTGTCTTTTGTCACTTGTTGATAATTTAATTTGTCAATTGTTGATTGTTTAATTTGTTAATTGCTTTTCCCTCAAAAAAATTTATCAATTGCTTATGTTTTTGATGTTTGTTTCTACTTTCTTGGTTATATAGTAGTCTGCAAGTAAGTTTCCTGATCCTGGTTATACACTTTTTGGATTCTAGAAGTACTCATTGTCGGATGAAGACAAGAACTTTGGATTCTGTTGGATTGTATATGAGCTATCTTGGGTTGTATCTATATTGTTAATATGCTTTGGGCCCTTGTAGTTACTTTGTATTGCCCCATGTGTTAGTATAACTCTTTTAGGGTTGTATATGTTTACTGGAAAAGGGAATCTCAACACACAAGACACACAAAACCTTCAACCAATCTCGACCTACTGCCGTGGCATGGTATCCGAGCTGGAGAACTGATCCTGCTCGCCGGACCTGCTCGTCGTCTTGCCGGAACACTAGCCTCACCCGAGTGAATTGCGAGGGACTTAAACTCTTCCATGGGAGACGAGAAAAAGCTTGTGAATGCCGAAAAAGGAGAGTGGCATGTGACAGCCACCTCTTTATACTACCTCAGCTCCGGCGACCAGCCGGGGAACCTGATCACTCACGTGGTATTTACAGGGGAGAACTATGTGAGTTGGGCGAGGGCTATGACCCTCTCTCTTAGGGCACGACGCAAGTTTGGGTTTGTCGATGGAGTAATTCGAAAACTCGAGGACCCTATTGCGTTGCTTGATTGGGATACGGTCCATTCAATGGTCGTATCGTGGATGCTGCGAAGCATGGAATCGAAGATTGTAGCCACGGTTCCTTTGCATGATAACGCTAAGGAGTTGTGGGATTACCTTGAACTTCGATTTTGCGTGGCAAATGGACCACGTATTCAACAAATTAAGGCCTCTATAACTGATTACAAACAGACAAAAACCATGAGCATTTATGAGTATTACACCAAACTCATGGGCTATTATGACGAGTTGGCACGTTTAAAACCCTTGCCATCGTGTGAATGCAAGAAATGCGATTGTGGGATCGCTTTGAAACTGTCGAAGGACAGAGATGAAGAAATCTTCCACCAATTTTTGATCGGTTTGGACGCTGACATGTACGGTGCTGTGCGCACCAACTTGCTCTCCTAGCAGCCTTTGGGAGACTTGAACCGCGCTTATCAAGCGCTTGTTCAAGAGGAGCAGTTGAAGGCAGCGGTACGTGGGCGTAGCTCTCATGAGAGCGTGCACGCATTCCTTGCTCAGGCCGAAAGAGGGAAAGGGAGGTATGGCCGCATTGATAAGAGCAAACTCTCATGCTCTCACCGCAAGCAACGGGGACACGAGGTAAGCACGTGCTTTAAACTTCATGGGAACCCAGCATGGTATGAAGAACGTCTGCGTGCGCATCAATCCTAGCGCACAGACGGGGCTGGGCGTGCTGATGGTGGTGGGACAGCCTCGGGTACTTCGGGGGCTGCTGTTCCTACCTCGGTTGCAGTCACGTCGGGAGCTGGTGGGACAGCTCGTGGTGCAGGGGGGCTCGTGCTCACGCCGTGAGTGATGGTGTGCTCACTGCCGCTCCTAATGAACGTGGTGTACCGCTTCCTAATCTCACACCAGAGCAGATAAAGACACTTATGAATCTTATTAATAACGAACAGTCTAGTAGTGAACGTATGACAAGTGAGAATAATTCTTTTGAGTGGATTATCGATACTGGAGCCTCCCGTCATATAACTGGAGTTCTATCTGCTTTGCATAATGTGCGTGACATTACAGGATGCCCTGTAGGACTCCCTAATGGGCATTCGACCCTTGCCACTCAACAAGGCGATGTGTATCTCACTGATAGCCTTGTATTGCGAGATTTGCTGTTAGTTCCTGAGTTTTCTTGCAATTTGATTTCTGTATCTCATTTGGTGTCTGATAATGCATGTATTATTCATTTCACTCCCTCTTTGTGTGCTATACAGGACCGACCTTCAGGGACTCTGATTGGAGCAGGTGAACGGCGAGGGGGCCTCTTCTTCTTCCGCAACTTAGCTGTTGTGCAAGCAGTTGGTGTTGATGGTGTGAGTGAGTTTGACCTATGGCATCAAAGGTTAGGTGATCCTTCGGAACGAGTTGTGAAGCTTCTCCCTGCTATTTGTTCTAGTGTTCATAGGAAGAAATTGAATAAAATATGTGATGTTTATCCTTTGGCTAAACAAACACGTGATTGCTTTCCTGTTAGTTCTCATAAAGCTAGTTGTTTATTTGAGTTGATACATTGTGATTTGTGGGGCCCTTATAGTACCCCTTCTTCTTGTGGAGCAGTTTATTTTCTGACAATTGTTGATGACTATTCCCGTGCTGTGTGGGTTTACCTCTTGAATAATAAAACTGAAGTTTACCACTACTTTACATCTTTCTTTGCCATGGTATCCTGTCAATTTGAAACCAATGTTAAAACTGTTCGTAGTGACAATGGCACTGAGTTCAATTGTATGCTTGATTTCTTTCACAGTAGTGGTATTTTGTTTCAAACATCTTGTACTGGCACCCCACAATAAAATGGGAGAGTTGAGAGAAAGCATAGACATATCCTGAATGTGAGTAGAGCTTTGATGTTTCAAGCCAACCTTCCTGTGCATTTTTGGGGAGAATGTGTGCTCACTGCTGTTCATTTAATTAATCGAACTGCTTCCGGTGTCTTGGGGAACAAAACACCTTATGAATTGATTTTTGGTCATGCTCCTGACTTTGATCTTTTACGGGTCTTTGGCTGCTTGTGCTTTGCTCATAATCAAAAAGGAAAAAAAGGGATAAATTTGCTCCCAGGAGTCGTAAGTGTATCTTTCTTGGTTATCTCACTACTAAGAAAGGGTGGAAATTGTATGATTTGGAGAGTGGAGACATCTTTGTGTCAAGAGATGTTCAATTTTTTGAGCAATCTTTTCCTTAAATTTCTTCTCCTAATCCTTTACCTCACCAACATGACATCCTCCTTTCTTCTCCTAACTCATTTCCCTTAGCTGATGACCCAACAAATGGTTTTAGCCCATCCTTCTCTCTACCGTCCGGCCCAAATTCTCCTGATCCATCTTCCGCATCTTCGTCCTCTTTTGAGTCTGGCCCAGCTACCGCGCCTGCTCCTGGCCCAGCTTCCCTTCCCATTGAACCTGCCACCTCGCCTGGCCCAGCTACCTTACCTGATCCCTCGGTCCAGCCCACATATCCTGCCCCTCCCCCTCCGCATCACCTGATTCCCTTCCCTCGGCCTAAAACGAAACCCCTACCTCTCCATATTTGGGCCGCGGACATCGTACCAAGCAGCTCAACACTCTTTTGCATGATTATGTGGTTCATATGGTGACAGAGAGCCCCCCTCCAGGTTCACTTCATGTTCCAAGTTCCTCAGGTACTACTCCTTATCCTATAGCTCACTTTGTGAATTGTGATAATTTTTCTATGCGACACCGTGCTTTTCTTGCAACCGTTGATGAGGGCATTGAGCTAAAATCTTTTAAGGAGGCTATGGAGTATTCTGGTTGGCAGGAGGCTATGCAGAAAGAAATTAGTGCTCTTGAGGACAATAATACTTGGGTCATTAATTCTCTTCCTCCTGGGATGAAAGCTTTGGGTTGCAAATGGGTGTATAAGATCAAATATAATTCTGATGGCAGTGTTGAACGTCTCAAAGCCCGGTTAGTTATTCTAGGAAATCATCAGGTGGAAGGGATTGATTATAATGAGACGTTTGCTTCTATGGCTATGATGGTCACCGTTCGCACTTTCCTTGCGGTTGCTGCTGCTCAGAATTAGGAGGTACATCAGATGGATGTTCACAACGCCTTTCTCCATGGTGATCTTGACGAAGAAGTATATATGAAGCTTCCCCCTGGCTTCACCCCTGCTACTCCTCGCCAGGTTTGTAAGTTGCAGAAATCTCTTTATGGTCTTCGGTAGGCACCTCGCTGTTGGTTTGCTAAACTTGCAGCTTCTTTGCGCCAGTATGGTTTCTCTCACTCTTACTCTGATTATTCACTCTTCACTTATTGCTGTGGGGCCATTCATTTGAATCTTCTTGTATGTTGATGATATCATTATTTCTGGGAATGATCATGCTGCTCTCTCTGCTTTTAAAGCCTACCTTGGTGATTATTTTCGAATGAAAGACCTGGGTCCTCTGAAATATTTTCTTGGTATTGAAGTTGCGCGCAGTTCTGATGGTTTCTTCTTGTCTCAGAGGAAGTATGCTCTTGATATTATCTCTGAAACAGGTCTCTTAGGGGCCAAGCCTGCTGATACTCCTTTAGAGCAAAATCATAATCTAGCTCGCGCCGATGGCCCTCTGTATTCTGACACTTCTCAGTATAGGCGCCTTGTGGGGCGTCTCATCTACCTGGCTTTTACTCGCCCTGATCTGGCATATGTTGTTCATGTTCTTGCTCAGTTTATGCATGAGCCTCGTGTGGAGCACTGGGAGGCTGCTCTTCGTGTCGTTCGCTATCTTAAAGGTTGCCCGGGGCAAGGCATTGTTCTCTCTTCTACTTGTGATCTTCATTTGATTGCTTGGTGTGACTCAGATTGGGCTACTTGCCCACTTACTCGTCGTTCTGTTACTGGTTGGAAGGTGTTTCTTGGGTCATCTCCTATTTCCTGGAAGACTCGCAAGCAGCACACTGTTTCTCGTTCATCTGCCGAAGCCGAATATCGTTCTATGGCAGATGTGACAGCCGAGTTGAAGTAGCTTCGTGCTCTTCTTGGTAGTCTTGGTGTATCTCATTCGGGAGCCTGTTCGCTTTTCTGTGATAGTAAATATGCTCTTTATATTGCTCAGAATCCCGTCTTCCATGAGCGTACTAAGCATATAGAGTTTGATTGTCACTACATTCGTGATGCCATCTAAGCCGGTCTTGTGACTACCGCACATGTCTCCACTACAGAACAACTTGCAGATTGCTTTACTAAAGCTCTTGGCACTCGTCAATTTCAGTACTTACTTGGCAAGTTGGGCATTTGTGATCCCCATGCTCCAACTTGAGGGGGGGTGTTGGATTGTATGTGCTATCTTGGGTTGTATCTTTATTATTAATATGCTTTGGGCCCTTCTAGTTACTTTGTATTGGCCCATGTGTTAGTATACCTCTTTTAGGGTTGTATATGTTTACTGGAAAAGGGAATCTCAACACACAAGACACACAAAACCTTCAACCAATCTCGACCTACTGCCGTGGCAGATTCCTTTTATCGAAAAATTGATCGTTGCAATGCTAATAGAGCAGAAACTTTGGCTCCTGAAATTAATGACCCGATTCCTGAGACAAATAAACGACCTAGTGATTCAAATTTAGGAACCCAACCCAAAAAATTCAAAGAGCTAACATTTCGGTTAAAGATAACCCACATGGTGATGGTTTGGAACGTGATCCTGGATTACGTAAACATATTTATGAGTATTCCAATGATGAGCGCAATAAAATAATGCTGGAACATATTAGACTCAAAGCATATCAGCCGATTTATGATGCTTATCCTCTCTCTGGCCTTGAAAAACATAAACGATCTTTCCAATCCTCGTGGTTCAAACAATTTCCTTGGCTAGAGTATTCTCCATCGAAAAAAAAGCATTCTGCTTTCCATGCTTCCTTTTTTGCACCAAGCCAAAAGGGTGTTTCACTCATGATGGATTTAATAAGTGGAGAAAGGTGAACTCTGGACAATATTGTGCTTTCTTAGTGCACATGGGAAAGGCTCCAAATTCAGAACACGGAAAAGCTGATTTCGCTAGTTTGAAAGTACGTAGGGTGCAATTTAAATAGATTTTTTTATGTTACTTAGTTGACATTTGAATTGAGAGAATTACTTTTTGAAGTATATATATTGAGAATTTATGATTTTGCTTTAAATATTTTTGGCCCCGTTAACTTTTGATTCCTGGCTTCGCCCCTGGAGGTGAGAAAGATAACAATATAGAGGAGAGAAAAACCTAACATTTTGCAAGAGGAAGGGGAAAGAAAAAAGATTTACGTAATAAGAGAAAAAGGGTTTTATTTTTATTTTTTTAATAAAAGTACTACGACTAATTAAGTGGTTCAGATCTAACATTTGAAATGAAGAGCTCGAATTACACAATATATAAGGACTACAATTTTATTGTAGCCATTCTAAAATTGTCTTACAAATAAATAGATGATACAAATTACAAATGACGTAAACATATTCTCTTGATATAAGCTGATTACTCACAGTCGTCGATTTCTCATAGTGTGGCTTATGTTTGTGAAGATCTAGTCTAGCCAATTCTTTTACTATAATGTTCATGGATTGATGCTGGGTCGAATTATTGGGCCGCCAACATTTAAAAAAAAAACTAAAATAGTTGAATATCATAGTATAAGAAGCCGTCTTAGCTCAGTGGTAGAGCGCGTGGCTTTTAACCACGTGGTCGTGGGTTCGATCCCCACAGACGGCGTTCAACATTTATGTCTTGTTTTTTTATTCCCTCCCACGGCTTATTCCATTTCATATATTTTTCCTCCATTTCAAACTTGTATGATCCACCTCCTCCGATTGAATAACCCACCTAGCATTGTTTTACCTCTAATATGAAAAGTGAAAACACTACCATCGAAGAAACCATACGACACAATTTAGAAAAATGCACCATAACTAAAGAAATTGAAGATTGGAAATTAAATAAAATTATTTGCAAAATGAAAAATAAAATTATCTTTAAAACCTAATAAAATAATATAAATTAAGGATTATGGATACGTGTAGGTACTTTTGCATAATTCATGACCTCTGATCAAGCACATGCCACCGACGTAAATAATTAAAATAAGATAGGTTATTGTGTCAAACGACTTTAGTTCTGATTATTCTCTGCACTAGTGACTAGACCAATAGGGGAGGTAATTCTTTGCACTAGACCGGTATATTCTTTGCACTAGACGAATATTTTCTTTGCACTAGACCGATAGGCCATGTGAGGTTATTTGCACCAACTCATCCTTTAAAACATTTTATCCTAACTCTTAGTTTCCGTTAAAAATCCATAATATTATCATTGATCAAAATAATATAAAGAAGTGATAAGAGTATCGTGGAGTGTTTCAAACTTAAATCATTTTCACTTCTTACATTAAAAATAGTGATGTATAAAGTCTATAATCTCGTTTTCTTCCATGGATAGTATACACAACTAAACATGTTGCTTGGTTTAATATTATATGTGTAGGCATGAAAAAATTATATAATGCCAGGCCGTTAATTATTTGTCCTGACAAGTAAAATGTTGACTTAAAATAAGTGGGTGATCATAAGATAAATTAATTTGGGCTTATTATTAGATTAGGCCTATTTTAATTAAGTCATCTATTATTGGGTCATGGACTCATTAAATGAAAGTTGGACTCTTAAGAAGGTTATGTCCATGAGGTCCAGGAGGCAAGATAAGTGGAAATCCTAGGGTTCTCCTAACTCTATAAATAGAGAGCTCCTCTTCATTTGCCAGGGGAGAAAAACAGAAGACTTAAAAAGAGAGAAAGAGAAAGCTGCTCTAGAGACTCTTTAAGTTTGCACATCCAAACCACACATTCAACCTAGAAGAAGAACAACAAGCATCGAGGCCGTTCTATTCTAAACGATCATACTTGAAGGAGATTAAGCCCGAAGGCCCTCATTCAAGATCAAAGTCAAATCATTCTTTTGGAGATCGAATGAGTGGATACATTAGAGATTGTACTCAAACTTTTATATTAATAAAATTATCGTTTGTTTCACATCTTTTGATTCTATTTTGCAGACATCTAAAATTTGTGTTTACAAATTTTTGGCACGCTCGGTGGGACTATCTCTACCACTCATCTCTTTCTCCAAACACATGTTCAAATCTTTCCCGAGCAATGGCACCAAAGAAGAACATCTCTCATCCTGATGTGGAGAAAACTGATCAATTGCAGCGAAGATCCATGACTCTTGGTGATTTTATTGATGATGTAACCCTTGGTTTTCATACTAGGGGTACGAAGAAGGCTGCTATCAGGAGTGCTGCTTCCAACGTGCGTGCAGCATCTATACCTACCAAATTGCGCACTAAGCCAGGCGTTTCATTCACTTCAGAATCATCCATGGCACCACATTTCCTTGGAGCGCATGAAGTTCCTATGCTCAACTCAAGCCCTTTCACACATGAGAAATCAGATGATGCTCTGTTTGAAAGGTTCTCCTCAAACCCCCTCTTCCAACCATTGAACGTGGCCGACGATGATGATAGTAGCAGTGGTTCCTCTCCTTCATCACATCCGTCGATTCTGCATCCGTTCAAAGCAATTCAGGCCTAGAACCCGATGTTGCTACTGTCATGGTACATAAAGCCAAAACACTTGAAGAACAATTTGTAGAAATGAAGAATCTCATCCAAAGGATGATGAAGGATGGTGAAGAGAAAGATGCCCAGATTGCTGCCTTGCAGAAGAAGCTTGGAAAACGCCCTAATGAAAGTGATTCAGACGCCGACAGCGATCGAAGCCGCGAATCCAAACATAGCTCAAAGGGTGAAAAGCCACAAGATGATTCATTAACTGTTCAAAGAATCCAGGATATGATAGCCATTGCTGTCAAAATGCAATTGGTTGGATATTCTCATGGCAATCACCGTTACATAAAGCCGTATACCAAGAGGATCGACAAGATGAAAATGCCAAGTAGCTATCAACCTCCAAAATTTCAACAATTTGATGGCAAGGGCAACCCTAAGCAGCATATAGTGCATTTCGTGGAGACTTGCAACAACGTTGGAACCACATGAGATTTCTTGGTTAAGCAGTTTGTTCGTTCCCTTAAAGGAATCGCCTTCGACTGGTACACGGATCTTTCACCAGAATCCATCAGTAGTTGGGACCAAATGGAGAAGGAATTCATGAACAAGTTTTACAGTACACGCCGCATCGTAAGTATGACGGAGTTAACCAAGACACAACAATGAAAGGACGAGCCTGTTGTTGATTACATCACCGATGGCGCCACCTGAGTGTGGAGTGCAAAGATCGCTTGTCAGAAACTTCCGTTGTGGAGATGTGCATTCATGGTATGATATGGGATCTCTTGTACATTCTGCAAGGTCTAAAACCTAAATCTTTTCAGGAATTGGCAACGCTGGCCCATGATATGGAGCTTACTATAGCCAACCGTGATGGAAGTTCTTCTGAGTACAAGAAGGAGAAGAAGGACTTCAAGAAAACTGACAAGCCTTTCAAGAGTTCTACAAAGGAGTATTTTTCAGTCACCACGATGTATGCTCCTGTGAAGATTTCTGCAAAACCAAAGAATAAACAAAAGAAAGGGTCATTCACCAAGAATGGTAATAAAGATAGACTCACACTAAAAGAACTGCAGGCTAAGAAGTATCCATTCCTAGATTCTGACTTAGCAGGAATGTTGGAGGATTTGCTCGAGAAGAAAATCATAGAATTGCCCGAGTCCAAGCGACTAGAAGAGGCAGGGAGAACATCTGATTAGAACTATTGTCGTTATCATCGTTTAGTAAGCCATCCTATTGAAAAGTACATTACGCTGAAGGAGAAGATCATGCAACTTGCCAATGACGGGAAGATAGTTCTAGATCTTAATGATATGGTGGAATCAAATCATGCTTCAGTCACTTTTGAGGCCTCCCCATACAACGACCAAACGAAGCAAATGAGACTTATTCAGTTTGGTAGTGTAACACCCCCAAAATCCATACACGTCTAAACTACGTTGCATCGACTTTGCGAGTGTTACCGCCGCGGTGAAACGCAAGGCATATTAAATTTAAAACACTAAATTACTCTTTATTATGAAAACTAAATTGCAGCAGAAATAAAATACTAACTTAACTACAACTCGGGAATCACTATTGACCCCTTTTATTTAAAACCATAAATCATAAACAAATCTCTAGGATGTTCAACCAAAACAATTTAAAAGTTTACAATTAAAAGTATCCCCTGTATGCTCGAACTCATGCAGCATCACCAACATACCTAATCTGCTCCCCATTGAAATATCAATGGTTCATCACAGGTCAACAAACAACACAAATAACAAACAATCAGCTATGCTGAGTACGTACAAAATCAGTTAAATAATACACTAAACATAAACAGAAGAGTAATAACAATTCCTAAACATGATACTACAAATACATTAAATTTCGTTTTTACAATTTATTTGGCATCAAACGGGCACCGTCATCTTTCTAGAATCATACGGGCTACTTAATCCTTAATAGACAACTTGGTCTATTAGATGAAATGTAAATACGGTTTCGTTCCGTTCCACATCCATCACCTTAGTATGCATACCCCCCAAGATCGTACGGAACCTTCCGCCTACTTGAGTTATCAAAATTTATAAGGACACTACTGTCATCACAGTAGGCCTGCGTAGGAGTGTAGAACAAGTCCCACACTCCCCCCATTGTTCATCACTTGTAGGGAGTCCAACTACAAGTTTATTGCCAAAATCCTTTCTTAGTATTGACCATTCATACCACATTAAACATGTAATCATTTTAACATTCCTTCTTAGATACAATACTCAAATCTTTACCTCTTGTAACATCCTTGTTACACCATAGATCAAAGAATACAAATCCAAAACTTTCATGCTTATGATACGATAGAATTACGCATTACAAAGCTACATAACGCAATCATGCTACCAAACAATCTCAACAATCACCATCATACAATCGTTCCCTATCATGATTCTAGGTTCCAATAGAATAATCCACAACCTAACATGATACTAGTAATTGCAACTGAACTAGTACGCGTACGTACCTTGTAACGGAGAATTTACGCTGACTACTTAAAACGTTCCGCTTATGAAATTGGAACCTAATCGAATAATAAAAGTATAATTCAGTTTTAAGTCCTTGATATCATTAAAATAAAACCAACTTAACCACTATGTAAAACTTAGTGTTTTGAACAATAAAAGTAAACGTTCTTGTTGTTTAAACTTTCTTTTCATGAACTCTATTGAAACTAACATATTTAGAAGCTAATTACTATGCTTGCAAAATCTGATTTCTTTTAACTTATTTTATGCTTTGTTGAACACTACAAACTTACACAATTTCATATACAAGTATCGTCAAAATCAGATTTGCGGAATAAATTATCATAAGAACTACCAACAATTTCCTAATTATAAATCTGATTTCTTTTATTAATTTTATACTTTACTTATAATTACAAACTTAATCAAAGATTCATAAGAATTACAAAATCAGATTATATACGTTAATTTAAAGAGGAAAAAGGGAGAATTTTAATATCTTTATACCGGCCAACTTGCCGGCGACGACCACCGACGACACGAGGACTCCGGCGGCAAAGACCACCACACTCGCAGCCTCGACGCGTCGCTCACAAAACCCCCGAGCCACACGCAGCACTCGCTCGCCCACTGCACGCACCACACGACCCGCACAGCACCCTCGCTGCACCACACGACGATCTCGTCGCCCCCCTTTGGTCCCGCAGGCGCAACTCCGAGCACCCCACTCTCGTCTTCGCACGCTTGCTCGAACACCGCACAGAACACCCCCGTCTTCGTCGCGACTCGCACGACCACACTCTCGAACCACGACCTCGCACTCGCTCGCCTCGACCCTCACACTCACTCGCACACACTCGAGCACTCACGCACAACCTTCGCGCACAACTGCTCGCACAGCCTCGTCTAGAGCGACGAGATTCCTAGGTGGCGACGAGGGAGAAGGAGAGAGAGGAGAGAGAATTTGAGAGAGAGAAAAACGGCTGGAAGAGGAAAATTGAGAGTGTTTAGGGTTTTCTAATTTTTTTTTTCTTTTTTTTTTTCCTTTTCATATTTATAGTATGAGAAGCCTTAGTTTATTAGGACTTGATTCCAAATCGAATTCTGATTTATTATTTAACAAAAACCGAATTAGAATATAATTAGGTACGAAAGTCGGTTGTATATTTAATTTATAACTGTAGGCTTACCTAAAATATATTATAAAATACTTTCACTTTTACTTTATATTTTCTTATTTATAGCAAAATAACTCCCAAAAATACGGAGTATTACAGGGCTTCCCCCTTAAAGGAAGTTTCGTCCCGAAACTTTGAGGTAGCCAGTCTTAACGACGATCTTTTGCACTTCTAAGTCCCAATATTTCACAAGCGTTTTCTAGTTTTCGCAAGTCACATAAGCAATAATACTCATAAATAACAATCTTAAGCAAACTTTAGGAAACTTTAGGGTGGAAGCGCGAAATTCTATCGCATTCTTCCCCCCTTAAAAGAAAAGTTACGTCCCCGTAACTCACCCACCCCTTGAAAGAGCTCCGGGTACTTTATGCAATCGAATAACATGTTTAACACTTTGCATACAATTAGTTCCCCCTAAGTGTCTGTAAAATAAGCCTCAAATGTCCCTCATGTTCTTCCTTGCTCCTTGAATAGATCAATATATCGTCTATGAACACGACTACGAATTTATCGAGGTAGGGTCGAAAAATCTTATTCCCAGAATGACGTCTAGGTTCGATAAATTGAACTCTATTAGATCGGAAGGAAAGAAGCCCCAGACGGAATAACTATAGGAATAGAAATTGACTCGGACTCAACCAATGCTAGAGTTCTAATAGTTGTATGGGCAACAAAAAAAGAAAGATGCTCCAGAATCGAACAAGACTTTAACAGGAATTGAGTTTATAGAGAAAGTACCCGTGACAACATCTCTACGAGCTTGCTTTTCGCTAGCCGTCATCATATACAGCTTCTCTGTGCCCCTATTATCATTATTGTTGGTCACATGGTTCCCATTTGGTGCCTGATTATTTGCATTGGTTGGTGGTTTGGAGTAATTAGAGTTCCCTGACCCATTGTATGCATTTCCACCATTCCCATTCCCATTCATAGGCTTGTCTCCATAGTTCCCTTTTTCTTGACTATTGGGGTTAACCTTGTTCCTCGAATAGCACTCGTACGCTCTATGCCCCATTTTCCCACATTCATGACACTCCACCTTATTACCCTCGCAATCCTTCCCAGGATGGTTGTATGGGCACTTCTTACACCTATACACACGCTCAGGTCTGCGGTTATTGGTGTTATTGTTGCTGTTATTGTTATCGTTGTTGGGTCTTTTATGGAAGTTTCTTTGGGAGGTTTGATTGTTCTGGTTCCCATGGTGTTTCTTTTCAAATCTCTGAACCTCAGGATTTGGATTCTCCTTTCGCTTCTCAAATAAGACGTTACATCACATAATAAAAGAAATAAAATATTGTATTATTATTGAAAAGGGAAAGATTTATTGTTTCCAAGGAAAACATAATATGAATAAATAAAGGAATAAAAAAGAATGCTAATTTGCTACTTGGCATGCAAGCCTTATTAAAACTGAAATAAACGAATAAAATAATATTATAATCCTAATTATATATTCAAAAGAAACTAGGGACTATAATGGTGAGCTTCGTCATCTGAGTTAGGATTTTCTATTCCTTCCTCCATGTCAGCTTTGTCCTCAAAAGGCTCGTCATCCTCTATAGGTTCATCTTCATCCAGGGGTTCTTCCTCTTCTTCTACGGGCTCATTTTCCTCAATCGGATCTCCTTCAGCAGGCTCATTTTCATTAGGATCTTCCTCTTCCTCATTTTCTATGTCAAGTATAGGTGCAACATGATCTTCCCCAATCACTGTAATGAATGACCTATTATTCCCTTCATAATCGGAAATGTAGGTAACAGTTCTAAGCTTTGACGCTATGTGGTAGTCCTCGGGTATGAACTCATCCTCAAAAGTTTGATATCTTGCTCTTTTTACAGCTCTAAGTGACGTTTGTGGCTCAGCTTTAACTCTAGGGTTCTCACAATTTACATCTACAATCTTAGTTCCCGAGCTTTCCCCCACATGATAGGTTCCTCTAACTGAAGGTGATGAGGTAGAGGGCTCCCAACTTCTTTTCTCACGAATTCTCCAATCATTTACACAGTATTTAAGATCAGTGATGAATTGCCCTACATTAGGAAGGTATTGGTTCCAGTAAGTATGTTTGATTGCATTAAAACCTCCATTTTCTAACCATATATCCCAATATCTGCGGTGTACGAAATGGTAGGGTTCCTCCTTAGGGACGTACTGCAACATAAAGTATATTTTCTCCATTTCAGTCCTTAGTCTAATATCTCCCCGTACTATATTCCATAGCAAATTTTCATCTTATAGGCTCGAGATGTCCCAATCTTCCGCTATTCGGTATTTCATCAGGTATTCCTGAGGACCTATGTCGTAAACTATTCGCGAATTAAAAGAAGAAAAGAGTCTAAGGTTCAGAGAAGTAAAGGTTTTTAAGTATACATTATATATAAACATATATATAAGAGGTAAAACGATTATTTTCAATTTTAAAACTCCTTAAAGAGGTTCAAAATATTTACAACAATTAGATGATTCTTTCCTAAAATATTCGAAATAAGGTTTTAGTTCAATACCTTTTTGAAACATCATTGGAATATTATACTACTTCGAAATTTTAGGGAATAAAATATTTCAATATCTAACTTAGTGCTTCTATAAAATATCACTATCTATGCACCTATCCTTGTACATCCTTCTAATCTATTCATACTTCGAAGATTTCAAAGAATCTTTCACCAATCCAATCAAACAAACCACACCACATTTCATATAATCAGAACATCTGATTCATTCCACAGTATTTGCATACTTTCTATAAACATATCAGACAAGTACGGCAAGAAACACATTACAAATAAAATCATTCCTATGATTTAATGCACGCAAAAGTAATCTATATGCTCTTATCCCATACTACCCATTTTAAAATTCGTTTGAAAAATCTTTGAAAATAGGAACTTTTGGCTCTGAGTCCAGTTTTGTAACACCCCCAAAATCCATACACGTCTAAACTACGTTGCATCGACTTTGCGAGTGTTACCGCCGCGGTGAAACGCAAGGCATATTAAATTTAAAACACTAACTTACTCTTTATTATGAAAACTAAATTGCAGCGGAAATTAAATACTAACTTAACTACAACTCGGGAATCACTATTGACCCCTTTTATTTAAAACCATAAATCATAAACAAATCTCTAGGATGTTCAACCAAAACAATTTAAAAGTTTACAATCAAAAGTATCCCCTGTATGCTCGAACTCATGCAGCATCACCAACATACCTAATCTGCTCCCCATTGAAATATCAATGGTTCATCACAGGTCAACAAACAACACAAATAACAAACAATCAGCTATGCTGAGTACGTACAAAATCAGTTAAATAATACACTAAACATAAACAGAAGAGTAATAACAATTCCTAAACATGATACTACAAAAACATTAAATTTCGTTTTTACAATTTATTTGGCATCAAACGGGCACCGTCATCTTTCTAGAATCATACGGGCTACTTAATCCTTAATAGACAACTTGGTCTATTAGATGAAATGTAAATACGGTTTCGTTCCGTTCCACATCCATCACCTTAGTATGCATACCCCTAAGATCGTACGGAACCTTCCGCCTACTTGAGTTATCAAAATTTATAAGGACACTACTGTCGTCACAGTAGGCCTGCGTAGGAGTGTAGAACAAGTCCCACACTCCCCCCATTGTTCATCACTTGTAGGGAGTCCAACTACAAGTTTATTGCCAAAATCCTTTCTTAGTATTGACCATTCATACCACATTAAACATGTAATCATTTTAACATTCCTTCTTAGATACAATACTCAAATCTTTACCTCTTGTAACATCCTTGTTACACCATAGATCAAAGAATACAAATCCAAAACTTTCATGCTTATGATACGATAGAATTACGCATTACAAAGCTACATAACGCAATCATGCTACCAAACAATCTCAACAATCACCATCATACAATCGTTCCCTATCATGATTCTAGGTTCCAATAGAATAATCCACAACCTAACATGATACTAGTAATTGCAACTGAACTAGTACGCGTACGTACCTTGTAACGGAGAATTTACGCTGACTACTTAAAACGTTCCGCTTATGAAATTGGAACCTAATCGAATAATAAAAGTATAATTCAGTTTTAAGTCCTTGATATCATTAAAATAAAACCAACTTAACCACTATGTAAAACTTAGTGTTTTGAACAATAAAAGTAAACGTTCTTGTTGTTTAAACTTTCTTTTCATGAACTCTATTGAAACTAACATATTTAGAAGCTAATTACTATGCTTGCAAAATCTGATTTCTTTTAACTTATTTTATGCTTTGTTGAACACTACAAACTTACACAATTTCATATACAAGTATCGTCAAAATCAGATTTGCGGAATAAATTATCATAAGAACTACCAACAATTTCCTAATTATAAATCTGATTTCTTTTATTAATTTTATACTTTACTTATAATTACAAACTTAATCAAAGATTCATAAGAATTACAAAATCAGATTATATACGTTAATTTAAAGAGGAAAAAGGGAGAATTTTAATATCTTTATACCGGCCAACTTGCCGGCGACGACCACCGACGACACGAGGACTCCGGCGGCAGCACCACCACACTCGCAGCCTCGACGCATCGCTCACAAAACCCCCGAGCCACACGCAGCACTCGCTCGCCCACTGCACGCACCACACGACCCGCACAGCACCCTCGCTGCACCACACGACGATCTCGTCGCCCCCCTTTGGTCCCGCAGGCGCAACTCCGAGCACCCCACTCTCGTCTTCGCACGCTTGCTCGAACACCGCACAGAACACCCCCGTCTTCGTCGCGACTCGCACGACCACACTCTCGAACCACGACCTCGCACTCGCTCGCCTCGACCCTCACACTCACTCGCACACACTCGAGCACTCACGCACAACCTTCGCGCACAACTGCTCGCACAGCCTCGTCATTAAGTAGTAGAATTAAGTAGAATAAACGCTTATTGCTGCGGTCATTAAGTGGCCTATTGCGGCGGTTTTGACCGCGCAGCAATTAAGGGCGCAGCAATAGGTAATTAACCTATTGCTGCGGTTTCTAGCCAAAACCGCAGCAATAGGTTCTTTTTTAATATTAAATACACAGGTTTATTGCTGCGGTTTCATCCCAAAACCGCAACAATAGATGCATAGCCGGGTAAATTTTTTTTTTTTTTTCATTTTTCAAAGTGTAAAATTTGTGTAGTTATAGTACAATTATAATATAAACATAGCTACAACAATCCACTGCAGGCTAAAACAAATTCAATCACCACATTCATATCAAAATCGAAATTACTAATTCATGAACCCTAAAATCAAATTCATTCCAAAAAATAAAAATAAAAACAGATCTGGCGGTGCGATTGTGCGGTAATAATTAAAGCAGTCTTAACCAATTAATAATCTTCCCCTTTCTTAGATTGTGCGGCATAACCATAACTAACACTTGGTTTCTCCATCTTCTCATTCTTCAATTCTCTACTAATTAAAGCAGCAAGTGGTATAAGATCATGTTGTTGATTCTGTCTTCTAGAATCTCTCGACGCCATTTTTGCCACTTTCACCAAACACCTCCTTAGTTTCTCCAAAAAATCAAACACGGCAAATATACGCGGATTTGATGACATACTTACCACTAAAATATATCATACCACACAGAAAAATAGGGGGTAAATAAAAAATCAAATCTGGTTTCAAATTCATTCTCCAAAACTGACATTTAGAAAATAAAAATAAATTTTTTTTTTTAAAAAAAAAGAAATAAAACCAACGAATCACGTTGATGTTAAACATTTCTCAACAAAATTTCTCAATCAACACTTCATTACAAGAGACAATTAATGCAACTGAAAATAACAAATGAATTTGTGAACCCGAAAATAAACGGAAAAGGATGAAAATCGACATAAGTAAATGGAAACCTAAAACTCGAAATTAATTGAACAAAAAAAATCGATTTACAATCACCTTTAAACAAAACCAACGAGCCACCGTTACGTTTTGGACGCCGACGAACCTTCGTGCGACGCCAACGAACCTTCGGACCCCTTTCTCTCTATCTCTTCGCGCGGGTTGTTCTATGGCGAAGGCGACCGAAGGCGGCGAACGTGGAGGCTGAAAACTTCGCTGAAGGCGGCGAATTGAGATCTGAAAACTTCGGTTGAAATCACGCGCACGATCTCCGAGCGAAGGCAAGCTCCTCGCGCGCACGATCTGAAATGAGAGAGAAGGAAGACTTCACGGCGGTTAGAGAGGGAGGAAGAGTGAAGTGAGAGAGGACCGTGCGTGAGAGAGAAGCAGATCTGAAGAAGATGAAGGAGGAGAGAGAAACGAGTGAAATGAGTGAGAATGGCTGGTGAAATGAGGAAGGAGGAGAGAGAAACGAGTGAAATGAGTGACGCGTACGCCAACCCTAGCTGGGCCGTTTTATTTTTAATTTTAAAAATCTATTGCTGTGGTTTTATATAAGAACCGCAGCAATAGGTTCAAATATTATTTTTTAATATTATTTTAATATATTGCTGCGGTTCTTGCCAGAAACCGCAGCAATATATCTGGTCAAATAGTCAACTTTTTTCCGTTGAATCCATATTGCTGCGGTTTTCGACCAAAACCGCGGCAATATGGTTATTTCATATTTCACCTTTGTTTTTTACGTGATATATTGCTGTGTATGGGTAAAACCGCAGCAATACCACCGCAGCAATAAATAATTATTCTACTAGTGAAAGAAGGTCTCAATCATGAGAAGGACCTTGTGAGAGACGTCAAAATACTTGCATTGTTGGAAATAGTCCCGTCTCGCATGGGATGGCGACAAGCTCTTTCCCTCCCAGAAGAAATGCGATTTGCTCTTGCACGCGCCATAAAAAATCCTACTCATTATACATCTAAGGAAAATATTGAGCAATGAATTTATGACAACCATCCTGATCCATGTGCAGCATGTAGCGCAGCCTTGGCATTCACAGATGTTGATCTTATGTTGGGGTCAAAACCCCATAACAGACCTCTCTTATTGTTTGTGGGTATATTCGAATACAAAGGATCAACCACATTCTGATAGATGGAGGGTCTGCGGTCAATATCATGCCTAAGGCTACTATGGAGAAGTTGAAGATCACCATGGAGGATTTGTCCGAAAGCCGCCTGATGATACAAGGATTCAATTTAGGAGGTCAACGAGCCATTGGTATGATCAGAGTTGATTTGTCCATAGGGGAGATGATGGCAACCACAGTCTTCCATATTATTGACTCGAAGACATCATATAACTTGTTGCTATGGCGGCCTTGGATGCATGAAAATGGTGTTGTGGCATCAACCTTACATCAATGCCTCAAATATTATAGAAATGGTGAAAGGAAGGTAAGTGCAGATGTGAATCCATTCTCTGAAGCTGAGTCACATTTTGCCGATGCGAAGTTCTATATTGAGCAGCAGGAGCCTCAAGAGGTCATGCCGATAGAGATTGCATCTACAGGAAAAGGTGTCGTTGTCAAACAAGAGCCAGTTAAGGAGGATGCTCGTTCAAAGAAACTTGCTGTAGCAGAGCTCATAGAGATCAATGAAAACAAGGATGAGAATGTCTCTTTGAAAAAAGCTGAAGCCAAGCTTAGCTCAACGGCGTCGGTGCTACGCTACATTCCAATGTCCATGCGTAAGAAAGGTCAATCTCCTTTTGCACAATGTGGGGGCGATGAAGAAAAAACGAAACCTACATCAAAGCAAGGTGAAAGTAGACAAGCTATTGCTGAAAGAATGACTTTACCAGTGCAAAAGATAAATGACTCAAAAATAAGCAGCGTGCCACTTCCAGGGTTTGAGAAGTCATTAGAAATGCCAAGTTCGAGAAGAGAAGGAGTTGACCCAGTTGCTTATAAGCTTATGGAGAACTCTGGGTACGATTTTTCTAATCCAGAACATATGGGAAAGGTCATAGAAGCTAAAGCTTATGGCCTCAACGAGACTCATCAAAACCTCCAGCAGCAAGGAGAGCGTGTTTTTGTGAAGAAAGTTGGCCTAGGATTCACGGAATCTAAGCCAGTTAGAATAACAGCACGACGAAAACCAATACAAGCAGCACAGTACATTGCAGTTGAAGAGTTGGAGGAAAGTGAAGGGGAAAAATACTTTGACAGTCAGGATGGAATCTGTCTTTGACAGGATCAAGCCTACTTCGATTCAACCACAATCCTCGGTGTTTGACAGGCTAGAAGGTCGAGAAATTTCTCCGTCATCAAATCCGATCTTTCAACGATTAGGTGGACGATGCAAAGATGCAGCACCATGTTCATCTAAAAGGAGCGTCTTCAACAGATTGGGAAAAGACACACAGTGCAAGAAAACTGTCTTCAGTCGGATTAGAAGAAGCAAAGTTAATCCCAAACAACAATGGCGACGGAAGGATGCAATAAAGTTGGAAGACGAATTCAAATTGGAGAAGGAGGTCAGAAGTACCATACCATCTCGAATGAAGCGTTTCTCAACTTTAGAAGTAAAGGTGGGCAAGTCTCTTACTGTGCGAGACCATACTGTAGTTCTCACAAATCAAAAGCCCTCTATTGCCCAGAATGAAGAGTTAGATGAGGCGGCCTCTTGCAATCATGTCACGGTTTGTGAAGCCGGGAGTCAGGATGAAGAAGTAGAAACGGCTGAAGCTCCGAAAACACTTGAAGATGGAGGTCAGTCTACAGTGGATGATCTAAAAGAGTTGAGTCTTGGAACTCCAGATGAGCCACGACCAATTTTTGTCAGTGCATTGCTCACTCCCGAAGAAGAGAGGGCGTACCTTGAGCTACTTATGGAGTATAAGGATGTCTTCTCATGGAGCTATAGCGAGATGCCCGGGTTAGATCCAAGAGTGGCAGTACACCGTCTAGCCATAAAGAAAGGAGTTTCATCAAAAAAGCTGCCTCAACGACGCTTCCGACCTGAATTGATACCTGAAATTGAAAATGAAGTTAATAAGCTCATTGATGCAGGTTTCATTCGTGAAGTCAAATATCCTACATGGATTGCAAATATCGTCCCTGTGAGAAAAAAAATGGTCAATTGCGTGTGTGTGTGGACTTCAGGGACCTCAATTATGCTTGTCCCAAGGATGATTTCTCGTTGCCAGTCACTAAAATAATGATTGATGCCACAACTGGTCATGAAGCCTTGTCTTTCATGGATTGCACTGCAGGATATAATCAGATTATGATGGCGCCAGAAGATCAAGAAGCAACAGCTTTTCGCACACCCAAAGGCATATTCTGCTATAAGGTGATGCCCTTCAGCTTGAAAAATGCAGGAGCCACTTATCAACGTGCAATGCAAAAGATTTTTGAAGACATGATGCACAAGACCGTTGAGTGCTACTTGTTGTCAAATCAAAGAAGAGAGGTGATCATTTGCTTCACTTGCGTGATGTGTTTGAGAAATTGCGTAGGTATTAGTTGAAGATGAACCCTATGAAGTGCGCATTTGACGTCACCTCTGGAAAGTTCTTGGGATTCTTCGTGAGACATAGAGGAATTGAGATCGACCAATCCAAGATCAGGGCAATCCAAGACATGCTACCACCAAAAAATCTCAAAGAATTGCGTGGACTCCAAGGGAGACTAGCCTACATTCGACGCTTCATCTCAAACCTAGCTGGGCGGTGCCATCCCTTCAGTCATCTTATGAAGAAAGGTGCTCCATTCGAATGGGATGAGTCATGTCACAAGGCCTTTAAAAGTATCAAAAAATACTTGTCTACACCTCCGGTCATGGGTGCACCAATTCCAGGAAAGCCTCTCATTCTCTACATTGCAGCTCAAGAAAGATCGTTGGGGGCATTATGTGCACAAGAAAACAATGAAGGTAAAGAGAAAGCTTTATACTATCTTAGTCGAACACTAGTTGGTGCAGAATTGAATTATTCGTCCATTGAATAGATGTGCTTGGCTTTGATCTTTGCGATTCAAAAATTGAAGCACTACATGCAAGCACACACTGTGCGGGTGATTTCCAAAGCAGATCCCATCAAGTACATTTTGTCAAGGCCAGTGTTGTCCGGACGAATCGCGAAGTGGGCAATTCTCATAAGTCAACATGACATTGTATACGTCTCTCAGAAGGCAATCAAGGGACAAGTTTTGGCGGATTTCCTGGCAGACCATCCAACCCCGTCAGATTGGGCACTCTTAGTCGATCATACTTGAAGGAGATCAAGCCCGAAGGCCCTCATTCAAGATCAAAGTCAAATCACTCTTTTGGAGATCGAATCAGTGGATACATTAGAGATTGTACTCAAACTTTTATATTAATAAAATTATCGTTTGTTTCACATCTTTTGATTCTTTGTAGACATCTAAAATTTGTGTTTACAAATTTTTGGCAGACATCTTTTATATGTATTTTTTACTTCTTCTTTTATTTTTAGGAACAATAATAGTATGGTACAATTTGGACCCGCCAAGACATCCACTGGAGATCACATGGAGATTGCTGACGATGCAAACAATGGACATAAAACACAATTTCGTGCATTTCGCCCCATGATTGGACCTTTTGCGAATGATTGGCCCATATCACATTACCCTCCTAGCTTGAAGCGTTGGTGGAAGGACATCTGCGAAGGCAACTCATCCGCCCAAAGATCATCCAAACCGATTCTTCTCGCCTCCCATCACCGAGCATGCACTGAGACCAAACCACTAGACACACTTCATGCACGCCTTTCCCGAAAAGAAGCTAGGTGGAGCTCTAACATGCGTTTAGGAGTTGAATTCAAATACATTCCTTGCTATTGGGAGTGGTTAGAGGACATCTTGCGTCAATTCAGAAACACTCTTTCTCGCATCCACCTGCTCGATGCTGTGTATGCTTCCATGTTCGTCTACAAGTGCAATAGTTCAGTGATGCATACTTTTTGCGAATCATGGTGCCTAAAGACGAACACTTTGCTTCTTTCTGAAGGAGAAATGTCTATTAGTTTGTGGGATGTTCATGTGCTTGGTGGTTTGCCCATTTCTGGTCTTCACTATGATGAGGTGATCCCTGCTAGTGCACTTGAACAATCCAAAGTAGAACATGATCTACGTCTCCCCCATAGTTGCAGATATTTGCTTGAAGCTTTTCGCCGCTTAATAACAAAATCTAACAGGTCAAGTGTCACTTTTGAAGAATGGTGTCGTTTTTGGTTTCGCGACTCTTCCAAGTATTCCACAACACCTAAAAGCGCAGAAAAGAGGGCGAATTATCCTGTATATGACGAGGATTTTTTAACACTTGGGAACCCTCAGCCATGGAGTGACACTACTCATGGACCGTTTCTTGACTTGGACATTCCCGAAGCTCATCGCCACGAAACCTACCTTGCAGCCTTTCTCTCATGATGGATTTGTGCTTTTGCCCTCCCTTTGAAAAATGAGGATCATATTCGCCTTGGTATCTTCAAACCTGCATCATACCTTGCAAGTGGTCGCGAGATTTCCTTAGTTGTTCCTGTCCTTGCAAGCATTTATAGAGGCCTGAACGAGCTTTCTACTTCCTCTTCACCAGGTAAACACCATGGGTCATTTCCCGCGCACTATGTATATGTCTGGATAGCCAGCTACTTTCAGAGCCACCGCTCTACTGCTGATGTTTCCGGTGGTGCCCGTATAATTGCCTTTCACGGCCCCGAGGCTGCCCTGTCTTTCCATAGCTCAGAAGCGAGATCTCTCATCCGTTCTAGCAAGGTAATTGATTGGCGTGTTACTTTTGTGAGCACGGGAAGGGATGAAGATTTTACCAATGATAACATGCAATCTCGTCAGACTAGTGGTTTGTTCCATAGCATGAGATCCAGCTTTGTAACATTGAGGCATGATGACTGCTACGTGATTGAGTCGTATAACCCTCATAGGTTTAGTCGGCAATTTAGTTTTTACCAAGATGTGCCTGGTGAGTTGGAGCCCCAAAAGCAGGTCACAGAGGAGCGCTTGTTTAACTTGTTCAACTCGAGCATTCGCCTAGGAACCAAGTCTTCTTTCTTGATACCTCGTAGTTGTGCTAGCATCCAAGCTCAAACTACTCCTGCTTTTGTGTCTTGGTGGAAATCAGTCTACTCTCTAACTTTTTCCTTGCGCTCTTCGAGTTCTCCAGACGTCTCTAGGACTCATGGCCAGAGTAAGTCCAGAAAAAGAAAAGTGAACGGTTCCACTAGTTCACCGAAGGAGAAAGCTGCTAAGATTCATGTTGAGCCCGACGAGAAGCGTAAGCTTAAAGTCAAGTTTGCAAATAATTCTGCTCCTCCCCATCCAAAAGAAGTCGTTACGAAAGGTGGAAAAGATGATAGTGGGAGTGCTCCGAGTGGAAGTGGTAACCATGGGTTGTCTTCAACCAAATGCATCGCTGAGAAATCAGTTTTTGATGACATCTTTGGCAGCGGCTATGATGAAGAATCAGATCATGAGGAAACACAAGTAAGTTACTTAATGTTCTACCTCATTCTCCTGTTTTTTATTTATTCGGTTTTTTTCACCATATACCCCCGACAAATCAAAAAATTCACCATATACCCTTGAGTTTTCGAAAATGTTCACCAGATGCCCTTTTTGTAACTGCCGTTAACTCACCGTTAGGTTTATTTATGATTTTGCCATCATTAAGCCCTAACCCTAAAATGTAAACCTTAATCTAAACCCTAATCAAAATCCTAACCCTAAAAATCTAAACCCAAACACACCCCCTCCCCCTCCCCTCCACCGCCGCCCCCCCACCCCTCTCCCTCGCCCAGCCCCCCCTCCCCCTCCCCTCCGCCGCAGCCCCCCACCCACTCCTCCACGATTTCCCCAAAGACCCCCACGCCGCATCACACCGCCATCGACCCGGCCCGCCGCGCCGCGTCGCAATGCCCCCGCTCTCTCCTCATCCGCTCTCCTCTCTATTCGATCTACTCCTTCGCTCTCCTCACCGTTCGATCTTATCTCCCGCTTCATTTTGTGCGTTTAGGGTATGAGTTTGCCGGTGTTTTCGAATTTAGGGTCCGAGTTTGTCGGCGTTTTCGATCTTCTCTCCCGCTTCATTTCGTGCGTTTAGGGTATGCATTTTTCCGACATCGAAGGGGAGGGGGGGGGGCTTTCGAATTTCCGGCATCGAAGGGGAGAGGGAGGGAGGGGGGGGGGGGATAAGACGGTGGAGGGGAGGGGGAGGGGGATATGACGGTGGAGGGGAGAGGAGGGGGGATACGGCGGTGGAGGGGAAGGGAGGGGGAGGGAGGGGGGCTGCGGAGGGGTGGGGGGAGGGGCTGGCGGGGGGGGGGGGGGAGAGGGGCTGCCTGGGGTGGTGGGAGGGTGGGGGAGGTGGTGGTGGAAAGGTTAGGGTTTAGGGTTAGGGTTAGGGTTTAGGGGTTAGGGTTTAGGGGGGTTAGGGTGGCAAAATTGTAAATAACTCTAACGGTGACTTAACGTCCGTTACCAAAAAGTGCATTTGGTGAACAGTTTTGAAAAGTCAGGGGTATATGGTGCATATCTGAAACATTAAGGGTATATGGTGAATTTTCAATTTGTCGGGGGTATATGGTGAAAAAACCGTTATTTATTTAAGGAAAATTTACCAAAAAAAACCTTTTACGAGTTCATTTTTGCGAAAAAAAACCTTATAAAGCATTTTTGCGAAAACAAACCAAAACCAAAATTATTTTTGCAAGATGAAACCTAGCCACCACTACCAAGGCCCCAACCCTCCCTCCACCCCCTCAGGCGCGGCCCACCCCCCCTTCGCCCCTACCCTCTCTCATCTCCATTATTCCCTCCCTCACCCCCTCCCCCCTCTCCTCTCCCTTCGTCCATCCCCACCCCAACCGCTGCGCCCACCCGAAACTCCCCCCCTACGCCCCCTTAGGCGGCAACCCTCCCCCCTCTCCTCTCCCCTTCGTCCATCCCCCCATCGATGTGCCACCCAAAACCCCCCTCCGCAACCCCCCCCCCGCAGCCCCCCAACCCCATCTTCGTTATCTCTTTCTCTCTCTCTCCCTATCTTTATGCTTTAGGGCGCCTAAAAACCTTGGTCGGGTGGGAGGGGGGAGCCGCGGGGGAGGGGGTTGCGGAGGGGGGGGGAATGGACGAAGGGAGAGGAGAGGGGGTGAGGGGAGGGAAGAAGGGAGAGGAGAGAGGGTAGGGGCAAAGGGGGGTGGGGGGCCGCCGCCCGAGGGGGTGGAGGGAGGGGGTTGGGGGCCGGGTGGGGGGGGGGTGGGCTGCAGTGGTGGGGGCCGGGTTGGGGGTGAAGTGGGGGCTGCAGGGGTGGGTGGGTGCTAGTAGCAAGTGGTGGTAGTGGTGGCTAGGTGGTGGTCAACGCCGGAAAATGGTCTTAAGTTTCATTTCGCAAAATAATTTTGATTTTGGTTTGTTTTCGCAAAAAATGCTTTATAAGGTTTTTTTCGCAAAAATGAACTCGTAAAAGGTTTTTTTTGGCAAATTTTCCTTTATTTAATGCATATTCTTTTCATCTTACCTCCTCTCTCTTTTTTTTAATTAGGGTGGCCAAGTTGAAATGGATATTGCTGAGGAGCTACGAGCCTGCAACAATACATTTGTTTCCCCGGATCAAGAATTTATTGATGCCTCAAAGGATCCTGTTATAATCCAAGCTGCAGCATGCATTTTGACTCGGGAGTCCAACAACATTGCTGATGTGCCCCTTGTTTCTGTTAAGACACCCTCCGTGAATGTTCGAAGTATGATATCACAAGCTGAGCGACATGCTGCGAGCTATATGGTCAAGTCAATTAGGAAGAAGATATTGGAAACTCCTTTGGATGAAGTCCACGACTTAAAGCAGGAATGTGAAGAACTTTTCCAATACATTATGGACATAGGAATTGACATATCCTGCTAACGAGACCTTGTTGAGAAGTACCTAGAGTGTAGCTTGAAATTACATTCTCAACAGAAGAGGCATGCAGAGAAACCTGCTTTGAGCGTGCTTGAGGAGCAACTTTTGACCGCAGAATCATGCTTGAGTAGTGCTGTGAGTCTTCGACAAAAGGAAGAACAGCGAGTCCAGACACTTGAAGGAGAGATGAAAGACATCCACCAAAAGCAAACTCGGCTGAAGGAAGAACTCGCGGAGCTAACCGACAGAGAGAACAAGCTTGTGACTGTCATTGCAGATTCGAAGCACCTTCTCGAGGTGCAGACAACAACAGTGAAAGATTTGACCAAATCTCATACTTCTCTTGAGGCAAATGTTGCTGATGTCAAGCAAGTGGAGACTGAATTATCAACAGCGAAGAAGAGTTTTGAGGAGGTCCATGAGGCATTGAAGACCTTACAATGGGAGCCATAGCTTATTTTATCCTCTTTGCTCTTTTTTATTTTATTTTATTTTTGTTTTGGTTTTAGAGACTGTTGAGGTGTCTTAGGTTGTTATTGCATTTTTTTTTTCTTGGAATAAATAAAACACCATCCATTTTGTTTGCAACAAACAATACTTGCACATTTGATTTTTTTCATAAGACAAATGCCTTAATTTTTGTTTTCTATATTTTTAAGTCGTTCACAGTTTATACTCTTGCGGGCCAGGACTATTACAATGAATGTTTTTTTTTGTGGGTGGGGCTGGACTTGAAGTATAGATGACTTCTTCAAGCTGCCTACGTACCTGTGAAGCAAAGGAATTCACTCCACAAGATCAAGCCAACGTAGTTCAATCAAACACTATTTTTTTATTACATGAATATGCAGTTTATTCTCTTGCTTAGGAGTTTATATTGTGAAAGATTTCAAGGATAGTAACGCTTCAAGAACTTCCCATTGATAGGACCTATGCGCAATCTGTCACCATCAACAATCTTATAAGCTCCATTTGTGTATACTTCCTGGACAACATACGGGCCATCCTATTTTGAGTCGAATTTGCTTCCTGTCTTGCGACAGACAATGGTGGGTCTCTTCACTGCAAGAACCATATCCCCGACTTGAAAAGAACGAACTCGTACCTTCTTATTGAATGCACGTGTTAGGCGGGCTTAGTAGCACTCCAACTTTTGTTGTGCTCCAAGTCTTTTTTCATCAAGTGCTTCTAATTCCGCCAGTCGAATCTTAGCATTTTCTTCCACCGTAAGATCCTCTTGAATGGCTATTCTCAATGATAGGACTTGTATCTCCAACGGCAACACAGACTCTACACCATACACGAGTGCATAAGGCGTTGATTGAGTTGGTGTTTTGTACGTAGTATGATATGCCCACAATGCTTCACCAAGTTTCTCATGCCAATCTTGCTTGTGCTTGGATACAACCTTACTGAGCAAAGTGCAAAGTGTTTTGTTGAAAGCTTCAGCCAACCCATTAGCAGGAGCGTTATACATTGAGGACTTACGTTGTGCAAATTTGAACTTCTCGCAAAGACTTGTCATCAATCTGTTGCAAAATGGCGTGCCATTGTCTGTGATTATATAACGAGGTACACCATAGCGATATATGATGTAATTTCGAATAAAATCAACGACATTTTCCTTCTTAACTTCTCGAAGAACAACTGCTTCCGCCCACTTGGAGAAATAGTCTGTGCCTGCGAGGATGTATGCATGGACGGCTGAGGACTTTGGCGTGATTGGGCCAACAACATCGAGACCGCAAGCTTCAAATGGCCAAGATGTCACAGTAGGATGCAACGGCTCCGGAGGCTGGTGAATGAAATTGGAATGATACTGACAGGCTTCACATCTTTTTGCAAACTCCATGGAATCTTGAACCATGGTTGGCCAATAATACCCCAATCTTTTGATCCGATCGTGAAGCTTTGGACCAGCTTGATGGGCTCCGCAAATTCCAGAATGAGCCTCTTCTAATGTTTTGACCGCTTCTTCGTCTCCAAGGCACCGCAACCAGGTTCCAAGGAATAAACGCCTATAGTGTCCCTTTGTAATAGATGAAGCGTGGAGCTCGTCGCCGAATTTCTGTCTTGTGTTTCGGATCATTTGGCAACTTTCCATGTTCGAGATAATCTATGAGTGGTTGACGCCAATCATTGGTGTTTATTTCATAAACTGAGACGGCATTGGCACCTTCTTCTATTCCATCTTCAAGAGGTGTGACCACCCATCGATTGCAAACTGGGACTGACATGCTTTCTTCTGCCCCCAATGCCAATGTGGCTGCAAAATTGGCAAGTGCGTCAGCCATCTTATTGGCACTCCTTAGAACATGCTGTAATTTAATGCTGTCAAATGTCTCCAACAACTGTGAAGCATGTCTATGGTAAGGTATCAAATCCTCTTTCTTTACATCATAGTCATTAAGCAGTTGATGTATCACCAGTTTGGAATCTCCATACGCATCAAGGTCATGAACCTCCATTTCCTTAGCCATTTGAAGCCCAAAAATAAGCGCCTGGTATTCAGCGACATTAGTGGAACATAGCTGGATGAGAACAAAGGAGTATATGTTTTTCAGGTGAAATAAGAATTACACCAGCCCCAACACCATCTTGTCGTGCAGCTCCATCGAAGTACATCTCCCATGGTGGCAAGATGTCGATATAGAAGACTTCTTCTCCAGGTAGATCGTCTAAGAGTGCCCAATCTGACTGGGTTGGATGGTCTGCCAAGAAATCCGCCAAAGCTTCAAGCTAGGAGGGTAATGTGATATGGGCCAATCATTCGCAAAAGGTCCAATCATGGGGCGAAATGCACGAAATTGTGTTTAATGTCCATTGTTTGCATCGTCAGCAATCTCCATGTGATCTCCAGTGGATGTCTTGGCGGGTCCAAATCGTACCATACTAATATTGTTCCTAAAAATAAAAGGAGAAGTCAAAAATACATATATGTTTATGTATGTATAAAAAAAAGGGAACGGAGAGCATACAATAGTACAGTAGATATTGATATTGTGGTATCATACCATGATATGTACAATAAGATAAAAAATTCACAAGATAAATCACAAAGAAAAAAAAAAGGAAGGAAAAGAGTTGAAAAAGGATGCAAACGTGAGCCATCATGAGTCACAATTACAATTTACAAGTAGACTATGTGAACATGTGCTAAGTATATGGTCTACATGTAAAACAAAATTGAAAAAGAAAGGGGAATGAAAGTTGCAGTATATGTATATCACAGCATCATGTTGTTTGGCGAAAAAAAAACCAACAATTTTTATTCTTTCTCTCCTCTGAAACACTATCTTTTCTCCCACAAAACACCTACTGTCTTTGACCTCAAAAAAAAAAAAAACAGAGCAATAAAGCCAAACTCCAACAAAGATCCACATCAGGTACCAAAATTCCTACTGCACTTCCGATGTATCATACAGAAAGCTCATAATAATATCGGAAGTCCACAGCAACAAAAACTGAAAAAGAAATCAGGATGGAAGAAGCAGGTTGTTCACTCATGACAAACCAGAGGCCAAGACTAAAACAAAACCATACGCAAGCTCTCTAATAACAGAGGAGAAGGAAAAAGCATACCTTCTTGATCAGACAACAACTTCACGATGCAGATGAACCAAGACGCTTCGCCGTAATCTCGTCAAATACCAGGGCCTCGGGGCAGTGCGGTTATGGCGGCGAGACCACCACGGCTTCGGGAACACATGGTCTGGGGGCAGTGCAATGCGGTTGTGGCAGTGCTAGTATGGCGTCAATGGGATTCGGTTTCTCCTTCTTGGCTGCTTGGGTTCACCACGTTGGTCTTCGGCGGAGGGCGTCAAGGTTTGGGCTCCAATGGTGGAGTGGGCAACTGCGGAAAGTGCTCGGCTATGCGTCGCGAACTTCGATGGTGAAATAAAATCTTCACCCCCATGGTGTTTATATAGAGTGCAGGGTAGAGATTTTTGAGTTGGATAAAATTCTGAAAATTTATCTATCCTAAACCGCAAAAGATTTGGATTAAATTCTTTGTTGGAAGTAATCTTATCCTCTTCGGTTCCAAGCGTTTTGGTGCAGCAAGAAGTTCTTGAACTTTATGACTCTGTTTGCTAAAATATGGCAACATAAAAAAAAGGGGGGAAAATGAAATACAAAACACTAGAGTATTTATTTCGGGCCTACTCATCAAGCTTCTATGTCATGGATTAATTGGTCTGTATTGCTGATTGCTCTTAAATCAGAAAGCTAGGTCCGTTTTAAAATTTCGGGATCCATTCATGAGTAAGCACTCATCAAATCGTGTTCACCAATCCCGAGGGGGCAATTTGTAGCCATGAAAAAATTATATAATGCCAGGCCGTTAATTATTTGTCCTGACAAGTCAAATGTTGACTTAAAATAACTGGGTGATCACAAGATAAATTAATTTGGACTTATTATTAAATTAGGCCTATTTTAATTAAGTCATCTATTATTGGGTCATGGACTCATTAAATGAAAGTTGAACTCTTAAGAAGATTATGTCCATGAGGCCCAGGAGGCAGGATAAGTGGAAATCCTAGGGTTCTCCTAATTCTATAAATAGAGAGCTCCTCTTCATTTGCCAGGGGAGAAAAACAGAAGACTCAAAAAGAGAGAAAGAGAAAGCTACTCTAGAGACTCTCTAAGTCTGCACATCCAAACCACACATTCAACCTAGAAGAAGAACAACAAGCATCGAGGTCGTTCTATTCTAGACGATCATACTTGAAGGAGATCAAGCCTGGAGGCCCTCATTCAAGATCAAAGTCAAATTATTCTTTTGGAGATCGAATTAGTGGATACAATAGAGATTGTACTCAAACTTTTATATTAATAAAATTATCGTTAATTTATTTCACATCTTTTGATTCTATTTTGCAGACATCTATAATTTGTGTGTTACAATATGTTTATTTTTACTAAAGCCAAACAAAATGTAGTATTTAGTGTCGACATTTTGCTACAAATAATTAGGAGGTGTAGTTTGGTGATTGTATAATGACATCTAAAATATGTGATCAAGGGTTCAAGACATGTTATAAAGTTTTAAACTCATTACGATGTTGGTGTTCTCAATGAGACAATGAAGCAGGATGCTATACTTATCAGTTGTCATAGCCCAAAGCAGCTCAAAATTAAGAACTAAGTATACGTAATTAGCTCAATTAAGTTTACAACGCGTCTTGCATGTGGCCGGCCACACCTATAAATATAGGTGTGGCCGCGCGCGCATCTGTTAGCCAGCCAGATCATTTTCAAAAGTCATATCTCACTCGTTTCTCATCGAAATCGAGCTTTTGACCAGATGTTGGAAAGATATCGAGGCAAATTTTTATCTCCAACTTGAATTTTTCAAAAATATTAAGTGTGTTGTGAGATATGGTCTTTTAAAGTTGACAAGAGTGCAAAAACGTTTATGAACAAATGGAGTTACTCTTATGAGCTAATGAAATTACTTGTATGAATATGTGGTTACTCGTATGAAGAAATGGGGTTACTGTTATGAACAATTGTGGTTATTCGTATGATTACATAGGTGAGGTTACTCTTATAAGCGAATGAGGTTACTTGTTTGAATAAATGAGGTTACTTTTCCGAACAATTGGGGTTACTAGCATGATTAAATAACGTCATCGTATAATTAAATGAGGTTACTTTTATGAACGAATGACGTTACTCGTATGAATAAATAGGGTTTTTTTTAAAGAATTGAGATTACTTGTATGATTAAATAGAGTCTTCGTGTGATTTAAGGAGGATACTCTTATGAACGAATTAGGTTACTCATATGAATTAATGGGTTTACTCCTATGAATGAACGGGGTCACTCTTTTAAATAAATGGGGTTACTAATCCATTTACTCTTATGAATAAATGGAATTACTCGTTTGAATAAATGTAGTTACTTTTGTGAACCTTTAGGGTTACTCGTATGATTTAATGAGGTTACCATATAAATAAATGAGGTTACTAGTATGAATAAATGGGGTTACTCATAAGAATAAACGAGGTTAGTCATAAGAATAAAAGAGGTTATTCATAGATTAAATGACATTACTTGTATGAATAAATGAGAAAATGAGAAACTAATCAATTTACTCTTGTGAATTAATGGAGTTACTCGTTTGAATAAATGCGGTTACTTTTGTGAACAATTTTTATATTGGGGTTACTCGTTTGATTAAATGAGGTTATTCGTATAATAAATGAGGTTACTAGTATGAATAAATCGGGTTACTCATAAGATTAAATGAGGTTACTAGTATGAATAAATTAGGTTTTTTTTTTAAGGTAAGATGAAGTCCCTTGCAAGTAGGGGGGAAATTGGGGATCCCTCCTTGCAAGGGGTGAGACTCGATCCCAGGATCTCTGGGATCGGAGGTGATGCCAACACCACTAGGCTATCACCTGCTGCTCATGAATAAATGAGGTTACTAGTATGATTAAATGAGGTTATTAGTAGTATCAATAAATGAGGTTACTAGTATTTTTTTTTGACAGAGTCTGGGCAGGTTACTAGTTGATTATGCGACAACATGTTTCTAGTTTATTATGGGCAACATTTATTAAGGAAATTTCTCACCCATCATAAACTGCACCATGTCTGATAACATCTTGGGGATAAATTAGACATAATAACTCGATCCTCATAGGGTAATTCAATAGGGAAAGATAGGAAGAAGATTTCAGCTAACTAAATCAAATAACTAAAATTCAAGCTTATATCTCTCATTAAATTCAATAAATTTAAATCATAAAGAAACCCAAATTCCAATGAACCTCTTCACCTCCATTTCTTCAGGTGTATCGCCTCCCTTTTACTTACCCCGATTCCCTCAAAAGAAACCCTAATAAGAGCATGTTTGGCAAAACTAGCAGTTCTAGTAGCTGTTAGCGGTTGCAGTAGCTGTTGGGGGGTTAGCTGCTAGTTGTCTACTAGTAGCTGTCAGCGATCAGCGATTAAATTAGTTGTTTAATTAGAAATATTTGGCAAAAGTAGCTGTTGAAATTGTAATGAACTACAACAATTTCATATGTTCGTTCAATAGTTAAATTCAAGATTTATTTTTCCAAAGAAGTTACACAAAAAGGAGTATACGACTTTTTAGCTGCTCAAAGAAATGTATAAATATAAGAAAATATTCAACCCTCGAAAAATTTATATTACCAATTTTACTAAAATACTTGTAAAATATCTTATCTTTAAAATAAATATTTAAATTACATCTCTGCTATTGTAAAATAAACATTGAATTGCCATAAAATAAAACAATTAATAAATAATAATAGGAAAAAGAAATAAAAAATATTGGTTAATAATTCTACCTTATGCTATTATATAGTATTTATTTGCTAGACCGCTACCTCTAAATCTCAAACGTTACTTGTAGTAACGTTCCACAACCGCTACTCATAATCTACTTCAACTGATACCCGCTACTACAACCATTACCTTACCAAACACTCATATAAATTTCTTAAATAGCGTTTTAATCGTGTCAAACTGCTAACCGCTATCTCAAACGCTAGTGCCAAACAGGGCCTAAAACAAAAATCCCTAAAAACCCAAAAAAAAAACTCAAATCCCCCCCAGAAAGAACCCGCATAAATGGCGACACCGACATGGTCGGAGCTCCACCACCACAATCTGTCGATCCTGAAGAAATCGGCAGCGTTTGAATGACGTGGAAGCAATTGCAATAGAAGAGAGAGTAGATAGAAAGAAGGTGAAGAGGAGAGAGAAAATAGAAGTAAGAGTATATTCAATGATTAGACCATTCAAGGGGTTTATCAAATACTATATTAATTTCTCTCTCCTCCACATCACTCATACCCAATCTACTCAAAAACCTCTATTTTCTTACTCCCAATGGTTAGACCAAATTTTGGGGTCATCAAATTCTCTCTCCTATTATTTACCATACCCCAATATATTTTCTCTCTCCTTATTAATTTGATTCATCCCAATTCTTTACCATATTTATTATTTTGGGGTAATTAAAATACACTATATTTTTTTTTATTTGTATTATAACTAATTATTTATGTTAATCGAAATCATTTTAAAACCTTCTTCAAATTATATGAACACAAAAATTAAGTACAAGAAAATTATTTCATTTAATCAAAAATTAAGTGTTTAATGAAAAAGAGATATATGAAAAATGTATGGAAATACCTCAATATTGGGATCTATTTATAGAGAATAGAAAAATAGAGCGGTTGGTAAAGTTTTTTATTTTATTTAACTTTTTAATTATTAAATATGATCGTTATTTAAAAAAAGGGTCAAAAAAGCATGAATAATTTCTTCACAATCTCAACCGTTCACCACAATCAATTACCAACCATTAGATCCAAGACACAATTCCCATGAACCAATAATATTTTGCCACTTGTCACACCCAAGTGATACTTTTCAGGAAAAAAAAATTGGTAAACGGTTCATGTACATGAACTGGGCAAACACATCTCTCCTCCCTTTTTTTCTCTCTCTTCATTGTTTATTATTCTTTTAACCCTCTCTCTCCTCATGGACTCTCAAGAGACCAACCATTGGTAACACTCTAAGGTTACATGAAGCGAGCGAAAGAGGAGTATGAAAATGATGTGGAAATCTGTGTGGGCCTTATATATGGACTGGCTACATATAAGAATTTGTGTTCAGTTTATTATTAGTTCTTTCGAAATTATTTTGAGAAGTATTGAGCTAGCTTTATCTCTAAAAGTAAAATTCAAATATTTATTATGTAATAAATATATTTTCCCCAAGTTTTATGAATATTATAGTTTGGGTTTATGAAACATTTATATGTCGTTTTGTGGTAAATATGGATCTCTTTAAAAATAAACCTTCACCATATTTTTTGAGAGATGATACATTTACACAAGGTGTATGTGGGGAGAACATATACAAGTACTCCCATTGGCTAATAGTGGTTTCCAATATCTTCAAATTATCATTTGAATTTCAAACCACAAATCTGAAATTTTTCAATTTGAAATTCAAATTTTTATTAGGGTTTCAAGACCAACTTAATTCAACAACTTCCAATGCATATCTTCTCTCTCCTCTTCATTCTCTCACCGCACAATTTTGATTTATACTTACCGGAAATTTTCTCTCACCTTACTCGCTGGAAATTTTCTCACCGGAAATTATTGTTGGTAATTATTTTTGGGTCTTTAAATTTTTTTCCGGAAAGGTTTATTATAAAGAAATTCATTGTCTGTGAAAAAGTTGAAGATGGAAACGATTATGAAGCATAAGGTTAAAGATGGAGAAGATTATCAAGCATAAGATTGAAGATTATTAAGATTTTTTTTAGATTCTTTTTTTTTAGAGCAAAAGTCGGGGAGGGGAAATAATATAAAATCAATCTCTTCCAAAGCGCAAATGCTTTGGGGAAGGAGTCGAGCCAAATAAGTTTAGAATTACAAGCACAATTTCAACAAGCTAACAGATAGGCAACAACATTACCCACTCGCTTAACATGAGATAACGAAAAAGAATGTAGATCCCCAGCCATCCTAATCACATCATGAATCACACGAAAGAAAGGAGCCAACCCTACACTGTTGTTCTTCACACAATTCACCACCATGAGGGCATCACCTTCGAGGACAACATCATCGAACCCAAGCCTACGAGCAAGTCCACTGCAAATGGGCAAGAAGAGCCTTCGCAAGAGCCGCATCCCATCTCGGCAAAGAATATGCTTTGTTCCCAACGCCACAATACTTCCAACATCATCCCTAAAGACCACCCCCAAACCGATCTCTCCTGTAGAGCTAACATGAGCATCAAAGTTAGCTTTAATCCTCGCTATAGGGGGAGGAGATTAAATGTTCAACAATCTTCTAGGCGTGGATCACTTTCCCAAAAGTAATATTCCGACCCTAATCATAAAGCACGGGTTCACGGAATTCACCTTCGAGATACAAAGAAGAAAACAATAGTGGTCACGCTTACTATGAACACTATTCAATGAAAATGAGTTTGTGAGATTTTGTAGAGATGAAGAATTTCTCATTTTGATCTTTTAGAGTTTGTATGCAAAAGAGAGAGATAGTTTTCTCAACCAACCTTCATCATATGAGAGACCTCATATTTATAACAATGCTATAATATTTCAGAAAATCCGAAACGATACATTGACAAACCGTCAAACTACGCGAAACAACGCAAGGAACACCCAAGTCAGGAGCCTGGTCGCGAGTTGCGACGAGCATCGCTCGTCACGAGCATCGCTCGTCACGAGCTCAAGCACGTCGCGAGGGGCGACACTGGTCGCGAGTCGCGACGAGCATCGCTCGTCACGAGCTCAAGCACGTCGCGAGGGGCGACACTGGTCGCGAGTCGCGACCAGTTCTCTGCCTTCCCAGTATCTGCTGCTCCACCGTCGCGAAGTGCGACCATAGTCTCGCGAGGTGCGAGCACTATACTGTCCTCTTAATCCTTCGCATGATGAGTACAAAGTACGACTCACACATATAGCATGTTATTATATATGTTATTTAAGTTACGACACCATATCCGAGCAACTTAAATAAACACACCATGAATTAAACTAACCTTATACTCTAAATCTCCAACAATCCTCCCCCATTTAGAGTATACAAAATAGTTATTGCACAAAACATCATCATAACAAAACAACCTTATGCATAAATGAAAGTGTACAAAGACTTGAACTTCCACTTAGTATAATACACATTCCAAGCATTCATATCCAAATGGTGTCGATAAACGATTGAACCATTAGCAACACATAATGAAAACTTGAAGATATTACACACACAAGATTAACTACTCATTTTCAATATATACTTGACACTAATTAGCCATGTGTCCATATCAATTCATAAGTGCATCAAAGCTATGCCTCACTAGCTCCTTGAAGCGGCCAAATTTCGCACTTACATAGGTAGATCTCTTAGAAAAGCATGCTCCTGTGACAAAGCACAATGTCAAGAGACCTATTAAGATTAAACAACCTCTTAAACCATCACAGATTTAAAGAACTTTACCTTGGATGATTATATAAGTTCTTTCAATCATCAAATAAGGAATTTAATCTTATTGAACTCAAGACTCAACGTCTTATTGGGCGTTAAGTTAAGATTCCCTCACTCGTGATTGCCAATAGGCACCAATCCTAAACCGATTGCCATCCTCTTTACTGTATCTCTAGCTAGTGCTTTTGTGAAACAATCCGCTAGATTATACGTAGTTCTCACATAGTCAACAGTGATAGCACTATCTTTGATAAGTCCTTGGACATAACTATGTCTCACACCAATGTGCCTTGACTTACCATTATACACTTGACTATAAGCTCTTGCCAATGCTGCATCACTATCACAATGTATAGCAATAGGTGATATTGGTTTTGGCAACAAAGGTATCTCAAACATGAGATTCCTTAACCACTCGGCTTCTTTGCTTGCCGATGACAGAGCTATAAACTCCGATGTCATTGAAGAATCCGCAATGCAAGTTTGTTTCTTGGAAGCCCAAGATAACACACCTCCCCCAAGGAGGAATGCCCATCCACTTGTGGAGGAATGATCTTCTCTATTAGAGATCTAACTTGCATCTGAATACCCTTCTAAAACCGAAGGATATCCACTATAGGACAAACCATAGTCCATGGTTTTCCTCAAATACTTTAACACTCGACGAATAGCTTGCCAATGTTCCATACTAGGATTACTAGTATACCTACTTAATTTCCCTACCGCAAATGCGATATCCGGCCTAGTACTCGTCATAGCATACATCAAACAACCTATAACCCTCGCATACTCAAGTTGAGATACGGCATTGCCATCATTTGGCAACAATTTTTCACTTGGGTCCATAGGAGTTGAAACAAGAGAGCAATCACTAACATTAAACTTCTTGAGCACTTTCTCGATATAATGAGATTGTGACAAGATCAATTTTCCATTGTCTCTCTTAATTCTTATACCTAAGATGACATCCGCCTCCCCCAAATCTTTCATGGAGAATTGTGAAGATAGAAAGGATTTTGTCCACTCAACTTGTGATAAATCTGTTCCAAATATCAACATGTCATCTACATATAGACAAATCATGACACCATTACCGTTGTCATCAAATTTGCTATAAACACACTTGTCTGAATTATTCAATTTGAAACCATTAGACAACACAACCTCATCAAACTTTTGATGCCATTGCTTAGGTGCTTGTTTTAGCCCATACAAAGATCTAATCAACTTGCATACTTTATGCTCTTGACCTTTCACGACAAACCCTTCCGGTTGTCGCATGTAAACCTCTTCCTCTAGTTCTCCATTCAAGAACGCCGTCTTGACATCCATTTGATGGATCACAAGCTTATGAATAGCCGCAAGAGCTATTAATAACCTTATAGTGGAGATTCTAGCAACGGGTGCATATGTATCGAAATAGTCAATACCCGATTTTTGTGAGAAACCTTGAGCCACTAAATGGGCTTTGAACTTATCAATAGTTCCATCTACTTTCATTTTCTTTTTGAAAATCCATTTACACCCAATTGGTTTACACTTAGGAGGTAAATCAGCTAGAACCCAAGTGTTATTTCCCATGATGGAATCCATCTCATCATCAATTGCCTCTTTCCAAAAAGCGGCATCTTGAGACCTCATAGCCTCATTAAATGTTAAAGGATCTTCTTCCACATTAAATATATATGGAAACTTAGTCACTATGGAACTCCTTGATCCGTCAACCAAATATACATGAAAGTCCGGGCCGAAAGATTTCTCTTTTCTCGCCCTTTTACTTCTCCTAGGTTGTGATGATGTTGATGCAACATTCTCATCAAGAGTTTGTTCATCAACTTCTTGATCAATGTTAGTTTGATCAAGACCAATTCCTTGATCAATGTTAATTTGATCAATTGCTTGAATATTGGTATTGGGAGTAATATCCTTTGGTCTAGGAATTGATGAATATCTATTTTCATCAAAAATTGCATCTCTTGACTCCACAATAGTGTGAATTGACCAAAAGTCATTTTGTTCTATAACATAGAACCTATAGGATTTGCTATGAAGAGCATACCCTATAAAGATGCACTCAACTCCCCTTTCACCCAACTTTTTACGTTTGGGTTCCGGCACTTTACAATTGTCCGACATCCCCAAACTTTGAGATAACTCAAGTTTGGTTTTCTTTTATACCAAAGTTCATATGGGGTAACCTCGTTCTTTTTCATTGGAACTCGGTTTAAAATATGACAAGCTGTTAACATAGCTTCACCCCAGAACCCATCACTTAAACCCGAATAGGATAATATTGAATTTACCATTTCTTGCAAAGTTCTATTCTTTCTTTCCGCTATACCATTTTGTTGTGGTGTATAAGCCACGGTAGTTTCATGTATAATACCGGTAGATTGAAAATAACTTGGGTCATAAAATTCACCACCCCTATCGGTTCTAAACCGTTTAACTTTGTCACTTAGTTGCAATTCAACTTCATTTTTATAGATCTTAAACTTATCAAGGGCTTCATCCTTAGTAAACAACAAGTATACATAACAAAACCGAGAATAATCATCAATAAAAGTTATCATGTATTTCTTGTTCCCTAAGGAAGGAGTGCTATGGAAATCACATAAATCACTATGCACCAAATCAAGCAATGAAGTATCTTTTTCCACATTGTTTGGAAAAGAATTTCTAGTTATCTTAGTTAACATGCATGTTCTACACTTCTCTATACTTGGATCAAAAGAGGGAATTAAATCATGCTTAGACATGGAATACAACTTTTTATAGTTAACATGACCAAGTCTATTATGCCATAGAGAAGAATTGTCATTGACAACAAACAAAGTATCCTTAAAAGCATTGGAAATACTAAGTTTAAACATGCTATTACAAAGATAACCAAGTCCTACAAATGTACCACCCTTAGACAATATAAATTTATCAGCTTCAAACACCATTTTAAAACCTAATCGATTCAAAGTAGCACCGGAGACTAAATTTCTCCTAAGTTCCGGAGCATACAATACATCTCTTAAAATAAGAGGCTTTCCGGAACTAAACACTAATTCTACTTGTCCTACACCTAGAACTTTAGCCGTAGAATCATTGCCCATGTAAAGAACTTCTCCATTTTCAACCTCCTTGAAAGTCTTGAATAGAGACCGCTACTTGTATACATGTCTTGATGCTCCCGAATCGATCCACCATGAACAATCATCCTGTACACAAAAGATTGCAGAAATCATACACACAAAATTCAGATTTGAATTAAGTGAAACTTGTGTACACATACCTTACTTGGTATGGGTTTGGCTAGACTCGCCATTCCCACCATTCTTTTTGTTCATCTTCTTCTTCTAAATGGTGCAATCCTTCTTGAAATGACCGGGCTTTCCACATTCCCAACAACCTCGTTGAACACCTCCACCAAACTTAGGCTTCTTCCCATTGTTGCCTTTGGTGAAATTGTTAGTCCTCTTCTTAGGATTAGAAGACTCCTTTGATTTACCATCCTCCACCATGTTAACGGTGGAAGAAATAGGATTGACATCCTTTTGTCCATCTTGGACCCGAATGCCCTCTTCAATCCGAAGATGAGCACCCAATTGTTCAACATTCATATCATCTTTCTTATGCTTTAGAGAATTTCTAACATCCTTCCAACCGGGTGGTAATTTGTCAATTATAGAGGAAACAACAAAGGTCTCATCCATCACAATGTTGTGTTGATTAAAACTCCCTAAGATTCTTTGAATTTCATGGAATTGCTCCATTACCGACCTAGAGTCTACCATTTTAAAAGCATTGAAATTACTAACAAGAAATTTCTTACTAGAAGCATCTTTGGCCATGTATTTACTTTCTAGTTCATCCCAAAGAATCTTAGCGGATTCAGCAAATTGATAAATATCAAACAAAGCATCGGACATACCGTTAAGGATGTGGCCACGACATATATAGTCATCATTCTCCCATTTGTTTCTCCTCCGAATTTCTTCAACAGTTTCATTCTCCACTTCCTCGGGTTTGGGAGTGCTCAAAACATACGCCACACTTAACGAAGTGAGAAGGAAATGCATCTTCTTCTGCCATCTTCTAAAGCCAACACCTTCGAACTTGTCAAGTTTGTGAAAATATGTGATAAGTCATTTATATATTTAGTTTTTAGGTGCATTTAGGTTGCATTTTAGAGCATTTAGATTCATTTTTTAGGTTCATTATTGCATCATATTCTTAAGTTATGTTATTCTACTCCTATTCGGTATGTTTTCTTGTTTTGATGAATTTCAGGTAATGAGAACGTATTTGGAGTATATTTAGCTATGCTTGAGGATTAGGAGCACTTGGAAAGAAGCTACGATGCATAAGGATAGTAAGGATATGTCTTGGCACGAGTTTGAGCGAAAACGAAGCGGAAAGTCATTAGAAGAAATGTGAAAAAGGAGTCATGTATACTCTTCTGATCATAACTTTTGATGTGCTTCTTATAATCAAGAAATTCCAGTTGGGTTGGAAACTAGACTTGAAGGGCTTTCCAACGATAGGTCACACGCCCAAAATGGACTTCTGGTTCGAGAGATACAGCTTTCGCAAGTTGACGCAAAATCACAGTTTTCTCGCCCGGTCGACCGGGCGGTTTTGCCCGACCGGGCGAGATGAAAATTTCTTCTGAGTACAAGGCATGTTTGCCCGGTCAACCGGGCGAAAGTGGCTCCAAAAGTGCTTGCGCGCCCGACCGGGCGGCTCCGCCCCGGTTGACCGGGCGGAATTTCATTTTTGTCGTAGTTTCGTAACAACGTCGCCCGACCGGGCGGTTTTGCCGATCGGCCAGGGGCGGTTGTTCGAGAGCTTTATTTTTTGCCTTTTTTTAGCCGGTTTTGTAAAAACTATAAAGAGGTCTTCTCACTCTTTCCACCGCCCCGCCCCCTTCACGTTATTTTCTTAGTTTTAGTTTTTAGGTTTAGTTTCCTTCTTCCTTTTCTCTCTAGTTTTTCATGGCAAACCCTAGTTTCTTTTTTCTTCATTAATTCATGAGTTTATAATTTTCATCTCTTTTCTTTCATTGATTTCTTTGTTCATGCTTTTCTTTGTAGATTTAGATTTATTTATTTATTTCATGATTGAGTAGTTTATATTCTAGGGTTTGGGAATCCATGTTTATATGCTATGATTCTTGATTGATATTTATTAATGGTTTGATTAGTTATTGATATCTCTAATTGATTAGTGTTTTTATTGTTAATCTTGCAATCTGATCAATTGTCTGATTAAATATTGCTAATATCGAGTCATAGATCGAGAGATAATACTCTTTAGAGGCTTACCTACAATTAGCAAATCTGATTATGTTGAGCGACCGTACTAGCATATGTTGATTTGAGAGCGTTAAGGCCCGACCGTAGGATTAACATGTGCTCTAGATATCTGATTAATTGAATCATTGATGATATTTTGATAGATTATAGTTATGAACATGGTGAACCATTGCCCTAGATCCTTTTTAGCTTGATTTTCGTAGTTTGATTAGTTTAGAACTTTAATTCATTATTCCTGATCTTGTTTAGTTTCTCCATGCATTAGAAGCTAGATTAAAACAACCATCTCTCTGTGGATTCGACCCTACTTACCCTACTACATTGTTAGAAGGTTTTGCAGGAATTATTTTTGACAGGTGTACGACAGCCTATCAAATTTTGGCGCCGTTGCCGGGGAGACGGTATAGTTTTATTTAGTTTTTAGTGTTGGTGAAATTAAACTGCATATATATATATATATAGTTTTCTTTTTTCTTTCTTTTTGTGAATATATATATTTTGTTGTTCTCCTTGTCTGTTTTAGTGTGTTGTCATGGAGTCGAATAATTATAGTTCAGAGGGGGGTGTTTTTTCTAATTATCAAGGGCAATGTGATTATTCTGGGTATTATAATGCGAATGATTATGTTTATGATGCATCATATAATGGTCAAAATTTACAAAATCTGTGCATGAATTCCTATGAATATTCCCATGACCCTAATGAGTCTTATTTGCCTGATTATACTCAATGTTATCAACCTGAAGTGAATAATTATTTTCAACCCGAAACATCAGAGCGTCAGGAACTATTTAACATGATGAAAGAGTATATGGTTAAACAGCATGAAGATTTAAATGAATTAGCTCATGATTATCAAAACATAGCGAAATCTATTGAATTACTTGTTGTGCAACAATCTACTAATCAACAGGTTATACTTGATGATGATGATTTTGGTGTTGAGAATTATACTCCGGAGGAGAAAGGCGTTGATATGACTCTTGATAGTTTGGTAGAAGGTAAGGGTGTAATTGGTGAAGTTGGTAGTGAGTGTCTCTATGTCGACGAATCCTTAGTTGAGAGTGAAGTGTCTCACACTTCTTCTATAAACTTTTCATCTGCATATGAGTCTAAAGTTGAGAGTGAGATAATACATGAGTCTTTGTCGGTTCCATCTGATACTGTTTTTGAGTCTCATGTTCCCTTCTCTAAAAAACTTGATCTTATTCCTTCTTCCCCTTTATTATATCCTCCATCGTTCCTTCTTTCTCCCCTTTTGAATGACTCTCATGATAATGTAAATAATGTACAGTTCTTTTCTTTTCTTTCTTTTGAATCATGTAAAAAGACTAACGATTTTTCTTTTTCTACTTCTTGTAAATCTAATTTTTCCTTTGATTTTTCTTTTTGTAGTTTTAGTAATTTTTTAGGATTATTTTTTTTTTCATTTTTACTTTTCATTCTTATATAATATGCTCTGAGTTGTTTGCAGGAACGTATGATAAGCTTCTTAGAGCATTGAACTATTATGAGTGATCTACTAGTCTTAAATGGTCATGCAAGACCTTAAATCAGCGCTTATCGGGAGGCAACCCGACTTTTTTCATTTTTATTTTTTTATTTTTTTTTGGTTTGACTAACTTTGCTAATATGTGATGACATCTTTTGCTAGGTACAAGCATAGCCAATTTTTTGGCTAAGTTCACTGCCTCATTACAACTATCGATTGTGGTGGAGGTGTCGATGTTTTTTGACACTCCCTTTGATTACCCACCCCTTTTGTAAGTTGTACCTCTCCCTCATTTAATTCCTCTTTGTTCACATTGAGGACAATGTGTCATTCAGCTTGGGGGAGGATGTCTGTCATCATTACTTAGCACATGTTAGTTGCATTTAGTGTAGATTTCATTGCTTTCGTAGGATGTTGCACGGTTTGTACCGCTCACTAGGAGTGGGAGTTTACGTGCAACCAAAAAAATTGTACTGCTTTCTTAGTTGCATTAGTTTATTTCATCTCATATTAGATTTCATGTCATTTTAGTTGCATCTATCGGACTATTGCTAACACTTTTGAGAACCTTGTTGATATTTTACTACAATTCTTGAGCATCATTCATCTTGTTCATGATTCTTCATAGCACGATTGTTTCGCAATTGATTGGTTGTGGTAAGATTGATTGATCTTTCTCTGGCTCGAATTAACTTTACTATGCAGACGCCCTAACCTAAGTGAGCTTCTGTGCCTATAAACTGAAGTATATGTGTCAGTTATGTTTTTTTTTCATGTGTGATTAGTTCCTTAGTTGTCGCATTGATCTTGATTTTGACTTGGTAGTCTTTGATATTTGATAGTGCATACATTTTGATATGATTGAGGCAATCTATTTCATGATCTTAGCTTCAGAGTTATTCTTGTTTTCATATTATCCTTTCTCTAGCCCCGCTGAGCCTTTCTGACTATGTTTGATTGCTACCTACATTACAAGCCATTGGCCTCATTTGATATTTGTCCTAGCCCTAGCTTGGGGGAACGAGTATTAGTTTTGGTTTGGTTTGTATTGAATTAAAGTGTTCAATTTATGGTTTAGAAGGATGGAAAAGTATGTTTAGTGAGCTTTGAAATTGAATAGAAAATTCGAAAAAAAAAGAAAAAAGTTGTGAATAAAGTGAAATAAAAAGGGTTATGATTGAATTTCTTGAGTGAAAAAGGTTGTTGATTATATTTAGAGATTGCTGGTTGTTGCGTGGAGTTGTTGTGATCTTTCTTGGTCATGTTTTCAGTTATATGATGCTCCCCCTTCTTGGTTTTTCCACCACAATTCCAAAATTATTCCATACCTTTAACCTCAGCCCCTTTGCAACCCTTAAAAGTCCTCTTGATCATTGTGTATTGTATTGTTGAGTGTTAAATGAGTCAAAAAGTCAAAGTTAAAGAGTATATGTTTCATCTGAGTTGACTTGTTTTAGGTTGAGTGTCATCATTTATCCTTTAAACACATGAGAGATTTGAGCGCACATGACTATAGTGAGGTCTGTCAGGTTTGGTTAAATCCAGCTTGGGAGAGATGGTATGTGGTATGATTGGAGAGTCGATTGCAATACATGACATGCTATGCGGCTTTGTTCGAGATTGTTTCGATGCTTGGTTTGTATAGTGATTATATCTCTTGTGTTTTCAGTTGAGTGTTTAGCCCTGTTGTAGTCCTATATTGTAGGTCGTCTTTCTTTTCCAATGTTTATGTCTTATTGCTTGGGGACAAGCAATGGTTTAGCTTGGGGGAGTTTGATAAGTCATTTATATATTTAGTTTTTAGGTGCATTTAGGTTGCATTTTAGAGCATTTAGATTCATTTTTTAGGTTCATTATTGCATCATATTCTTAAGTTATGTTATTCTACTCCTATTCGGTATGTTTTCTTGTTTTGATGAATTTCAGGTAATGAGAACGTATTTGGAGTATATTTAGCTATGCTTGAGGATTAGGAGCACTTGGAAAGAAGCTACGATGCATAAGGATAGTAAGGATATGTCTTGGCACGAGTTTGAGCGAAAACGAAGCGGAAAGTCATTAGAAGAAATGTGAAAAAGGAGTCATGTATACTCTTCTGATCATAACTTTTGATGTGCTTCTTATAATCAAGAAATTCCAGTTGGGTTGGAAACTAGACTTGAAGGGCTTTCCAACGATAGGTCACACGCCCAAAATGGACTTCTGGTTCGAGAGATACAGCTTTCGCAAGTTGACGCAAAATCACAGTTTTCTCGCCCGGTCGACCGGGCGGTTTTGCCCGACCGGGCGAGATGAAAATTTCTTCTGAGTACAAGGCATGTTTGCCCGGTCAACCGGGCGAAAGTGGCTCCAAAAGTGCTTGCGCGCCCGACCGGGCGGCTCCGCCCGGTTGACCGGGCGGAATTTCATTTTTGTCGTAGTTTCAGAACAACGTCGCCCGACCGGGCGGTTTTGCCCGGTCGACCGGGCGGTTGTTCGAGAGCTTTATTTTTTGCCTTTTTTTAGCCGGTTTTGTAAAAACTATAAAGAGGTCTTCTCACTCTTTCCACCGCCCCGCCCCCTTCACGTTATTTTCTTAGTTTTAGTTTTTAGGTTTAGTTTCCTTCTTCCTTTTCTCTCTAGTTTTTCATGGCAAACCCTAGTTTCTTTTTTCTTCATTAATTCATGAGTTTATAATTTTCATCTCTTTTCTTTCATTGATTTCTTTGTTCATGCTTTTCTTTGTAGATTTAGATTTATTTATTTATTTCATGATTGAGTAGTTTATATTCTAGGGTTTGGGAATCCATGTTTATATGCTATGATTCTTGATTGATATTTATTAATGGTTTGATTAGTTATTGATATCTCTAATTGATTAGTGTTTTTATTGTTAATCTTGCAATCTGATCAATTGTCTGATTAAATATTGCTAATATCGAGTCATAGATCGAGAGATAATACTCTTTAGAGGCTTACCTACAATTAGCAAATCTGATTATGTTGAGCGACCGTACTAGCATATGTTGATTTGAGAGCGTTAAGGCCCGACCGTAGGATTAACATGTGCTCTAGATATCTGATTAATTGAATCATTGATGATATTTTGATAGATTATAGTTATGAACATGGTGAACCATTGCCCTAGATCCTTTTTAGCTTGATTTTCGTAGTTTGATTAGTTTAGAACTTTAATTCATTATTCCTGATCTTGTTTAGTTTCTCCATGCATTAGAAGCTAGATTAAAACAACCATCTCTCTGTGGATTCGACCCTACTTACCCTACTACATTGTTAGAAGGTTTTGCAGGAATTATTTTTGACAGGTGTACGACAGCCTATCAATATGCAGACATTTCACGAATTGAACTCATCTTGCAATGTATATTACTTTTGGATTGTTAGAGAAAAAACGAAATTAACAAGGGTAACAAGATGAACAATCTTCTAGGCGTGGATCACTTTCCCAAAAGTAATATTCCGACCCTAATCGTAAAGCACGGGTTCACGGAATTCACCTTCGAGATAAAAGAAGAAAACAATAGTGGTCACGCTTACTATGAACACTATTCAATGAAAATGAGTTTGTGAGATTTTGTAGAGATGAAGAATTTCTGATTTTGATCTTTTAGAGTTTGTATGCAAAAGAGAGAGATAGTTTTCTCAACCAACCTTCATCATATGAGAGACCTCATATTTATAACAATGCTATAACATTTCAGAAAATCCGAAACGATACATTGACAAACCGTCAAACTACGCGAAACAACGCAAGGAACACCCAAGTCAAGAGCCTGGTCGCGAGTCGCGACGAGCATCGCTCGTCGCGAGCTCAAGCACGTCGCGAGGGGCGACACTGGTCACGAGTCGCGACCAGTTCTCTGCCTTCCCAGTATCTGCTGCTCCACCGTCGCGAAGTGCGACCATAGTCTCGCGAGGTGCGAGCACTATACTGTTCTCTTAATCCTTCGCATGATGAGTACAAAGTACGACTCACACATATAGCATGTTATTATATATGTTATTTAAGTTACGACACCATATCCGAGCAACTTAAATAAACACACCATGAATTAAACTAACCTTATACTCTAAATCTCCAACAATCATTAATCACACGAAAGAAAGGAGCCAACCCTACACTGTTGTTCTTCACACAATTCACCACCATGAGGGCATCACCTTCGAGGACAACATCATCGAACCCAAGCCTACGAGCAAGTCCATCAGTAAATGGGCGGCGGCGGCTTCGCAAGAGCCGCATCCCATCTCGGCAACGAATATGCTTTGTTCCCAACGCCACAATACTTCCAACATCATCCCTAAAGACCACCCCCAAACCGATCTCTCCTGTAGAGCTAACATGAGCATCAAAGTTAGCTTTAATCCTCGCTATAGGGGGAGGAGATCAAATGTTCATATATTAAAAATATTGTAATGTGAATTCATAATATTAGAGTTGGTTATCTTTACATCCAAAAAATGGATTTGTCATTTAACTTTGTTGTTTTTTATAGTTTGATTAGTATGTGTTCATATGGATTTGTAACAAAGAAACTCAACAAATGAATTTCTAGAATTTGAAGTTTAACATTTATCTTTTGAGAAATGAAAGTTGAACATACGAATTTCGAGGTTGCAGCGGATTTCCAAACTGTATTCGTTGAATGTTATATATTTTACTAGTAACAAAAGGTCAATATATATATCATAATTTTTTTTAAAGGATCCTTGTACTAAGTACATGCATATTTTTTTGCAAGAATGGATGTGATAATACCCTGCTAACATGGTTATTACATTTGCTTGCTCTACCATTTAATTGATAGTTGATCCATGTTCGATTCTTAGCTTGGCCATGACATTATTCGTAATTCTAGGCTAGTTCTAGGAAGCATTTTTGTAACCTTTGTTTTACTAGTAACAAAAGTTGTATATATGTATCATAGTTTTTTTAAAAGGGCTCTTGTATTATATATATGGTTATTTTATCTACCATTTAATCATTTCCTATATTACTTACATATGACTTTTTATTGCAATAAATGAAGTGCTGGATACTCCCGCTAACATGGTTATAACTACTTACTACACATGCTTGCTCTACCATTTAATTGCTTGCTGACCAGGTTTTGGTTCTTGGCCATGGCATTATTCGTACATATATGACACTTTTTTTAAGCCTTTATTTTTTATTAGTAACAAAGATTTTATATATGTATCACATTTTTTCAAAGGGTTGTTGTATTAAGTACACATGCATTTTTATATATGTTTTGAGTACATAAGCATTAATCAGTTCGATATAATTCAGTTCAACTTAGTTTAGTTTAGATTAGTTCAGTTCAGTTCAGTACAATTTAGTTCAACTCTATTGGTGTTAGTTCAATATTATTTAGTTCAATTCAATTCATTATGATTCAATTCAATTCAACTCAATTCAGGTTAGAAGAATAGGGCCTTAATCCTATGAAGATGTACTTGAAATGTTAATTTTCCATCTAACACAACCTATTTATAATCTACTAAATATCCATGATTATCTTCTCAAGATAAAATATTCATCAACTACAACATCCATTATGATTTGACGAATAGTCCGATCCACTGGGGATAAATAACTTGTAATACTCCCTGTTAAACAGGCACCTCGATCGATTCATTACTCTATATAGTGAATAGTTCACTTGTATATGAACTGTATGAATGTGTGTCACTAGAAACTCATAAGTTACAAACGGCAAAATAATTTACAACCCCACATAGTATGCTCTTGTGTTTTGGTTATTGAAAATTGCAATTAGTTTGCAACTAAAATAAAAAGGAAAAACAAACACTATCTCAAAAAACCCTTCTTTATGTCCATGTATTAGAATAAAATATAAAAGGGTTATAATTTTCCTTTTTGTTACTAATAAATCATGTTTGTTACTTATACAAAAAATACCCTATGAATAGGGTTAGAGCCGGCAAAATAGACCCGTACCCATTGACCAGACCCGAATACCCGAATCGAGACCCGTTCTTACCCGACCCGAAAGCAAATAGACCCGAATATGACCCGAATCCGAATCTACCCGACTCGAAAGTGACATGACCCGATAATTATGACCCGAATCTGACCCGATCGATGATGATGTAAGAGAAAGATGGTATAGATTTTTTATTAATTATTGTTTGTAGCTTTTTGATATTGTATTATTGAAGCAAAGACTATAGAATGGAATTTGTAATGCTACAATGCAAAAATTATTTAATCATCTATTAATATATTGATTATTTTGTTCAAATATTGTGTTTTAGTAATGGTTGTTGTAATTAGTTTATATTAGATGAATAAAATATGGCGTGAGAAAAAAAAGGATATAATGTGTTGCCTTCCATTACCAGGCGACACAATAGCTTTTACATAAAAACATCAACATACTCTATGGAGTCGCCTCTTATGCAGCAGGCGACTCCATTGCCATTTTAAATTTTTCCAAAATGGACGTATTGCGTCGCCTCTTATGTAGGAGGCGACTCCATTGCCTTTTAAATTTTTCCAAAATGGACCTATTGCGTCCCCTATTATGTATCCAGCGACTTCGTTGCACTTGAATTCTTTTCAAAATGTACCTATTGCGTCGCCTACATGTATTTAGGCGACTCATAAAGTCCATCTTTTCATATGGGAAAAAGACCTAATGCGTCGCCTAATACATAAAAGGCGACGCGATAGGTGTGTTTATGCGTCGCTTCATAGGCGACTCCGTAGAGTAGACCCTATTGTGTCGGTAGCTATGGAATCGCCTCTGAGGCGACGCCATAGGGTGTTTTGAGGCGACTCCATAAGGGTTTTTTGTAGTAGTGCGAACCAAAAATATAATGCAAAAATCAAAAACAAGAAACAAGAAAAACTTTTGCCTTCACTTTTGTTAACCGTTTCAGTTGAAGAACTTAGAAATCTTAAAAACGAGAAAAACTAGAATTGCCACTGCAGATTTTAACCAAACAGCATAATGTACATTAGACAGATACTTTAGAAATCCACTTAACCAACAGGCCACATCAAAAATTTCATTACAGATATGCAGTGCTCATGTCATGTAGTCATATTAGTTACTTTTTAAACAAATTTAAGGAAAAAATTGTCATGAAATACTAGAGAAGTACGAGTTAGCCACTGCCCATTAATTTTGTCACTTACTCTTATTACTCTGGTATGTGTTTTTTTTATTTTCTAGATTATAAAGCCGACCTAACCCGACCCGATGAGACCCGAAATTTCATGGACCCGAGATGGCCCCATACAGACCCGAACGTTACCCGGACATAAATTTGACCCGATTATGACCCGACCCGTAATGACCCGTTTGCCACCTCTGAATAAGGTTAGCAAGATTCGAGACCGACATGTGTGAAAGCAGTGAGAGTTTAGCAAGTAGCAAATGTTACGGCGATATCAACACATTTGTAAGCGCCCAAAAAATATATTTATTATAGACTAATTATAAAGAAAAGTATAGATTTTATATAGTATCATTTATATTAAAAAAATAATCCTTTCCATATTTCTTGGAAACTAACTACTTAAGAGAGGCAAAGAGATATATAAAAAGTAAAATTTTTATGTAGTATTCTTTATAATAAAAATTAACCCTATTTATGTTTATGGGAACTCTATACATTTAGGATGCATGACATATTAGAACAACACTTCAATGATACTCTTTGCCTCTACTAATTTGTTGGTTTTATTTTGTCTCATCTCTATTATATATGGGAACTTTTGAGGACTTTGGTGTCCACCCTTTTTGACAAATATACCCCTAACTATAAAAGAAAACTACAACACCTACCACTCTATTAGTTTAAAAATAATAAAGCGAAACCCATCTAACAAATTGCAAAGCAATTGCCACTCATCTTTCGACTTTGTATGCATAGCGTACATATAAAGACTAGTGTGCCTATATGATAACCTTGACAAATTATTTATCGATTTTAACTCAATTTAAAAATAACTTATTAAGGTAAGAAATAATTGGTTGAATTTCAAGGTCTTATTGTTCGATTCTACTCGATTCAGTTGTTCAAATTTGAAAATGTAAACAATTTTGTCAAATATATGTCTATATTGGATCTAAACAATTGAAATAATTTAAACACAGAGACTCTAGTTATCTTCTAAGTGTGATTGCAGATGGCTTAAATAAGATCGAGATTCTCGAACTCTGGTGGTCTCACACCCGTAATGATCCCTTGAGGTCATAAAACTCAAGGTCTTATTGATTAATTTTATGCTCAATGCACTTAATTTCTAACAATTTTGTCATATATATGTTTATATTGGATTTAAACAATTTACATACAAAGACTTTGGTTGTCTCTTATGTATGATTAAGGATGGTTCAAAATTTAGGAGTGAAAGTGTTGTATTCACTATTTTAATGATGACAAATACTTAGTTGTTTGTATAGTTTATATTGCAAAAATATAAAATTCCAAAAATATTGATTTATTAATTTTTACATGTTTTATCATGTGGAGAAAGATTAATAAGTTTTAATCTAATCAAGATACTTTATTAATACTCGTTTTTATTATATGGTATGTTTAATGGCTCTAGTAACTTATAATCTTTTGAATAAAAAGATTCTTAGTTATTAGAATGTTTGTTGATGTGTTGTGCAAAATAGGTTATACACAACGTTGAACAAAACGTGGCTATTAATGTGGGAAGTGGCGCATGAAACTCGCCAACTACTTGCTAGGAGTTTTACTAACGGCTAGTAGAAGAAGCCCACACCCATAATTGCTATTTTCATGGAGATCGTGCAATCAAGATCATGGAGCATATAGTTCTAAATTCCAGCGTGAAGAAAATCGTGGAAAATCAGTTGAAGCCAATAACTTGCAGCAACTATTTAAGGATAAATCATTGTTCGAAAAATATATGACTTTCTAGCATTAAAAGATCAAGTTTTTACTTAGAAAGTTTTCTGTAATTTTCTTCTTCATCTTCCATAGCATATTACTGTAATATTTCGAGTGTTTGGGTGAGTGAAAAAATCACAGAGTATTTGTGTAATCAAGTGAGAAAGAGAAAGAGAGAAAGAGAAGACTTCGAGTGAAGTCAAGTGAGTGTCACCAGTTCAGGGGGAACTAGGTGACTGGGAACAAGTTCCTAGAGGAACAGAGTGAGCTCCAGAAATAGGTTGTATGAAGTGTCATTTGACCAATTTTAATAAGAGAAGTATTGAGTCAAAATCCCTAGTGGTCAAGGTTTTTCTTCCTATTGGGCCTAGGAAATTTTCCTTGTAAGTTAAATTTGTTTGTCTACTCTCTTATTTCTTTCAAGTTAGTTTAATTTCGCAAAAATAGTTTAAAATTCCCCACAACTACAATTCACCCCCCTCTTGTAGTTGATCTAGTGTTCATACTAGAATAACAATTGGTATCAGAGCCTAGTATCTCCAGAATCAGCTAACACTGAGGAGATTGTACCTGGCACCATGAACACTACGGGAGAAAAACTTGATGAAGGGTACTCAACCCAACGCCCACCTATGTTCAATGGCAAGCACTATCCATACTGGAAAAACCGTATGGAGATTTTCATAAAAGCAGAAAACTATCAAGTTTGGAGGGTCATTGAACTTGGTGACTTTGAAGTTACAAAGAAGAATGAAAAGGGTGAGCTGGTTCCTAAACCCCTTGAAGATTTTGATAAAGATGATTTTGATAAAATGAAGATGAACAACATGGCCAAGAAACTTCTCCATTGTGGTCTTGGTCCCCACGAGCACAACAGAATCATGGGATGCAATACTGCAAAGCAAATGTGGGAACTCCTTCAAGTTACTCATGAAGGAACAAGCGAGGTGAAAAGATCGAAGATTGATATGCTTATGCATAAATATGAATTGTTTCAAACGAAACAAAAGGAGCCTGTTCAAGACATGCTCACTCGCTTCTCGAACATTATAAACGAGCTTGAATCTCTTGGAAAAGTCGTTTCTCCAGAGGAATAGGTTCGAAAGGAGTCTTCCACATGATGAAAATTGGATGGCCAACGTTATAGCACTGTTGGATGGTAGGCGTGTCGCGCACCTATCAAAAGTAATTACCTAACCAACTACCCAACTATGTAGCAGAGCAAGTCAGGGTCGAATCTACAGGGACAAACAGCATCAAACACTAGATATCTTGACTCAATCTAACTAAACGAATGACAAACAATGATGAAAGGGGTGTTGAACTAATTCTAACACTAAACTATGACAATCACTAGAAACGCACAAGGTATAATCAGTTAATTAAAACATCTAGAATTAAGCATCACCACTAGCATAACCAATACATGAATAATTTCCATCCCAAATAAACATAATCAACGGTTCAAGAGGAGTAATGCACCCGATAACTACCAAAGACCTCTCCCGAGTACCAATGGCTACTCTAAACAAGCAATCAAACATATTCCCATAGAATCATGCAAGAAAGAGGCATTACGCATAGCATCACAATTAAATTCCTAGCAATCCCATCTAACTATTCCCATAGAAGATATTCATACCATTGATTGGATCAACAAAACCATCTAGATTCAATTCCCATTGAAAATAAGATATACGGAGTCAAATCAAAATCACCTATCCCTAGTATGATAATGAGCATAAGAACAATCCAATCAAACAAGAACAATTGATCATATAAACTTGGGATTAATCGAAGAATTCATATATTAAATCATTGCTAGGGTTTTACTTAACCCTAGATTAATGGACTACTCACACATAATTGAAATAGCAAAACAAATAATAAACAAATTAAGAGACATAATAATAATGAAAGGAAAGAAGAGATTAAGAAAACTTAGTCTTTACTTCAAGGAATCAAAGCGTAGTAATCAATGTTTTACAATGGAGTAAACTCCAAAGCTCTCTAAAAAGTTATAAAATGTATTCTCTAGTAAAAAGGCGTCCATTCTAATTCTAAGAAAATAGGTATTTAAATGTCTCATAAATCTGGCGCAACACGCGCTTAAAACGCTCAAAGATCGTCTTGCCCGACCGGTCGGGCGGATTTCGCCCGGTCGGGCGATCATCAGGTATTATAATTCTTCGTCGCGCCTGACCGGGCGCCTTTCAGCAGGTCTTCGTTCGCCTCGCCCGACAGCCCGGGCGGATTTCGCCCGGTCGGGCCCGCATGTAAGGTTTGCCTGGCAGCTTAACTTTTCTGAAAATGCGCTAAGTAAGTTCAGCATCCGAATTCTGACTAAGTAAGAATCGCCCGACCACCGGGGCGGATTGCGCCCGGTCGGGCGGTTACTGTGTTTTGGGCTCGATGTGAGATTTTTACACGTCCCGACTTCTTGTCTCATGTAGCGATCTCAAAGATTAGGAAATGCACCAAAAATAGGTTATTCCTACAAAAATCAATCTGAAAACACAACCACACTACAAGACACACATTAGTACTAAAAAGGGCTCCGAAGAGCGCAATTAACACCAATAATCCATGGGAAATTGGGGTAAAATTCTATATAAAATAGACATATCAAACTCCCCCAAGCTAGACTTTTGCTTGCCCCTAAGCAAAACCTGTCTGAAAATCAACAGTTCAAAGCATCAATAGTAGTTTCACCCCATCATAAATTTTTTTTTTTTTTTTTTTTTTTTTTTGAAATGATAATAGATCGTATCCAAACACACCACAAGTCATAATCGATAAGGTTCGACAAAAACAAATACCAATCAGGGATAAGAATCAATGAGAGGCCACTAAATATGCGTTGCAAATCAATGAGAAGGATCTCACAAGGGGACTCACCACTCATTTGTAAAGCACTCTCCAAGCAGTTAAATTGACTGCTTCTTTCCATCCCCAGTACCCGTCCCTACTCTCACACTCGTGTGTTTGAAGGGTGATATATGGCGCTCAATTGCTCCACTTCACCAAGTTAGTCCATAGGCTTGTATCATCTCTCCACATCAGGTAGTTATACATGCAAACAAATCATATGACTCAATTAAGGTTGTAATGGGGCTTAAGGTGGTAGGTGTGGCATATATTTGGGAATGTGGTGCTTAAGGTAGTGAAGTATTACTACAACTTTTGAACGAACATCCCACACATCAAATAAATTGCAACACAACTATGACCCATTTTTCTTTCATCTCACCTCCTTTATTCTTCATATAACCCAAGTAATGACTTCCAATATGACATAATTCAAATGAGATCTCTCTCTTAGAATTTTTTTTTTTTTTTTTTTTTTCATAATTGCTCTTGGAAATCTTACTTGTCATGTTTTTAGGAGTTCTCTACTTTAGCTACTAGCTAATGAGGATAGAGAAGAATTTCTTTTGCACATGTAATCAATCATATTTGTTCTCTTTCTTGCAATCTTTTCATTCATACCAACAACCAATTTCATAAACCACAAGTTAATCAACCAAAAATTCCTAAATACTTCACTACCAATGGTAAAGAGACGTATTTTTGGAAAAATGAGGAGCTCATAATGTAGTTGTCAAAAGAAACAGGCTCAGCTCAGAGTGGTTAACTAGGGGAAATGAATGCAGGGAAGGTCATTTGGTCTTTTGGTGCAAATTCCTACGTGAGTCATAATCATTTTTGTTTAGACATTGTATAACTAATGCATCAATGGAGAGAAAACACAAGTTCTAGCATCCCTCATGAAGTGGGCATACACACAAGAAAAGCATGACGTTAAGGCACAGAAGCTCACGCTTAAGCCTAAACATGCTTGCGGGACATATAGAGTGCCACAATCTTGATTCTTATCATAGATCTAAGTACAGTTATGCCATGCCTTGGTGATCAATCATTGTTTCGTGTCCATCAACAATCCAAAGTCAAAACAGCATTATGATAGCATGGGGCACAGGGAAACAACTATTCAACCTGGACTTTGATTTTTTTTTTTTTTTTTTTTTCAGCAGGCTTCACACATCATACATGGTGAAGACAAAACAAACCAAAAGAAAAAGAAAGAAATAAAAAGAAAAGAAAAAACACACAAAACACACCAAAGAAAACAATGCTAAACTGAACTACAAAAGTTGTAAACTACCTAAGAAGTGATAGAAGATACCATATGTGCACTGAAGATCCTCCCCCAAGTTGAACTTGGCAATGTTCGCATTGCAACAAGGAGAAGGCAAGGAACACGGCCCTCAGTCGGCCATAGAATCGGAATCAGAATCATCAGCAGCAGGATCCTGAGTACCGGTGCCTGCGCCACTCCCTCCAGCTCCACCATAGGCGGGGTTCCAGGTGTACCAACTAGGGTGGGGACCCGCCTGTGCGATCGTACCAAGCCTGCAATAATCATCATACATAGGGAACATAGCAAGGCGTTGGTCATCGTAGATGGTGTCTACGCGGCGCTCTAGGCGCTCTAGAGCTTGAGTGTTGGCAGTCATATTCAGTTCCATACGCTGCAACACACTCATCATCCCCTCAAAGTCAGCAGTAGGGGGAGGGGGTTGGGTAGAGGAGGAGGGCATGAAGGAATCGGCCTCTCGCCTACGGTAGACGTGTGGAGGCTCAGGTACGGGACCAGTCTCAGATGGGTGGGCCGCATCTCCAACAGGAAGGAGATAGGTAGGTAGAGCGGCATTCCCTGTGTGGTCATCCTCTATAAGCGGCTGGGCTAAGGTGGGGTCTGGAAGAAGTATAGACTGGTTAGCGGCAATCATCCACCTATAATTCCGACCACTAGGGACAATGTACCGGCGCATAAGAAGTGGTCAAGGTCAAGGTAAGAAGGCCCCGAACAAAGATTGGCCCGAATCTCAACATGGCCGAAATGACAGGGCGATGTGGGTGACTAGTCCCCCAATGACAATAGGTACGGAGGAACGGACACCGTCCTCCTCAAAAATGGGGTAAGTCGTAGAAATCTTATGCAGATGATGCATAAATGCATACGCAAGATCAAACTGCATAGGCATGGTGACGGGCCACAGATAAGTGCCAAGAGCACTTAGTTCCTCAGTCCTAGAGGTGTTGGGTTCCCACCGCCCAAAGATAGTACTCCCCAAGAATTTTAACAGGAATCGAGTGCTAGGATGATGGACCGACTTAATCTGTAAATGCTGACAGTTGGGTGGTCTAACACCAAGTGAGGGCTTCCCGCAGTTGGCCTAGCGTAAATGTCTCTCGGTTTCTTCCTTTCCCCCCTAACGGTCATACCAAATAGCTGTGCAAATTGACGGAGGGTCAGTCTCCTATCCACATTGGAAATGCGAAAATACAGGACATGATCATTTTGAGCGTGTTTTCGAATCTCTAAGGAACTTAGAAATTCTAGGGTCAGGTCTGCATATGTGCCATGGTACAAGGTGAGGAATTGTTCTATTCCCATACCAACAAATAATGTGCGGGTAATTTCAGCAATACCCAAGACATGCAAGAGGTCACGATGAACAAATCGGGTGGGGGCAATCATACGGTGCTTAAGTTTTTTGAAAACGCACCTTGTGAGCCTCATCCTTGAAAATTATATGAGGAAAGTCAGGATCGACCTCAATTGCAGTAGGGTGAGAGCCACGTGTACCTCGACGACCCGCCATTAGAGATGATGAAAACCTGCAAAAACAGAGCAATGGTGGAGAAATTGAGAATTTCACAAAAATTTGAAGGAAATCATCTCATAATGCACTATAAAGTTTGAAAACGCAATTTTCAAGGTTAATCTAGCAAAAATCACCATAAAAATCAAACCTTTACTCAAGAAAAACCCAAAGAGGAGGAGTGAGAAGAAGGATGAAGAGGAGAGAGAGTGAGGGGGAAAAGTTTGTAAGTAAGATGGGGAATTTGGTGAGGATGAGTGAAAGATTAGAAATTTTGAAGGAATTTGAGAGTGGATATGGTGAGCAAAGAGAGAATTGGGGTTAGGGTTTTGAGAGGAGAGAGAAAGAGTGAGAGGAAGAAGATGAAGTTAGATGGGGGTTTGAAAGAGAGTGAAGGAAAAGAAAAGATTTTCGTGGGTTTTACTCGAGAATCTGCATCTCGCCCGACCGGGCGGGTTTCGCCCGACCGCCCGGGCGGAAATTCTTCCTTAGTTTTTTTCGTGTTTTCTGAATTTCTCTCTTGGATTTGTGCTTGCGCGCCTGACCGGGCGGATTTCGCCCGACCACCCGGGCGGAATTTCGTCCTTAGTCAATTTTCACGTTTTGGATGGCCCAGCTTAAGTGTGCTTGCGCGCCCGCCCGGTCAGAATTCGCCCGACCACCCGGGCGGTTCCCAGTGCACATAATTTTGTTCCGCTTTAGTCCGTTTTTTCTCATGGTCCTGCAGTAGAGTTCCACACTTGTGCAAATTTTTTTTTTTTTTTTTTTTTCACTCCAAAAAGAAAAATAAAATCAAATCAAATCAAAAGAAAAAAAATGAAAAAGTAGGAAATTGGGTTGCCTCCCAATAAGCGCTAGTTTTTAAGGTCATTAGCTCGACCTCCTCTAGTATCACTCAGGTGAAGGGATGGAGAGTATGATGTCAACTTGCTCAGCAATGGGATCTCCAGCTCGGTAATGCTTCAATCGGTGGCCATTGACTTTGAAAGTGTCTCCTTGCCGGTTCCAAAGCTCCACTGAACCATAAGGAAAAACCTTGTAGACCTTGAATGGACCGGACCACCGCGAACGAAGTTTACCAGGAAATAGCTTCAGACGAGAATTAAAAAGAAGAACCAAGTCCCCTTCCTTGAACTCGCGTCGCACAATTCCCTTGTCATGCCATCTCTTAGTCTTCTCCTTGTACAATCTAGAACTCTCATAAGCATCCAGACGAAGCTCATCAAGCTCAGCAAGTTGAAGGAGTCTCTTCTCGCCCACCGTGTGAGAGTCGAAATTGAGGCTCTTAATAGCCCAAAATGCACGATGCTCTAACTCAACAGGGAGATGACATGCTTTCCCATAAACAAGACGATATGGTGTGGTACCTATGGGGGTCTTGAATGCTGTCCTGTAAGCCCATAATGCATCATCAAGTTTAGCAGCCCAATCTTTTCGTGTTCGTGCAACCGTCTTCTCTAGGATAGTTTTGATCTCACGGTTGGAAACCTCCACTTGTCCACTAGTTTGGGGATGATATGAAAGTCCCACTCTATGATGCACCCCATACTTCTTAAACATAGCTTCAAATTTATTCTCCAGAATATGCTTACCTCCATCACTAATCAAAACCCGTGGAATGCCAAAGCGAGGAAAAATAGTTTTCTTGAAAAATCTACTAACCACACGAGCATCATTAGTTGGAGAAGCAAGAGCCTTCACCCATTTGGAGACATAGTCCACAGCAACCAGAATATACTTGTTCCCATAAGAAGAAGGAAACGGACCCATGAAGTCTACACCCCACACATCAAAGATCTCCACTTCAAGAATAGCGTTAAGAGGCATCTCATTCCGACGGGAAAGATTTCCCGTTCTTTGACAGCGATCACAAGAATGCACATAATGATGAACATCCTTGAACAAAGTAGGCCAATAAAAACCACATTGAAGAATTTTTGCTGCAGTTTTATTAGTACTAGCATGACCTCCACAAGGTAAATCATGACAATGAGATATAATAGAGGATACCTCATTTCCAGGAATACACCTTCTAATCACCCCATCTGCGCAAGACTTGTAAAGGAAGGGCTCATCCCAAAAATACCTCCTCACATCCTTAAAGAATTTCTTCTTTTGTTGAGATGAATATCCATGAGGAATAGTGTCACTAGCCAAATAGTTGGCTATGTCGAAGATACCATGGGATCTCTCGAGTGGGCTAAAGCTAGAAGCCGCTCATCGGGAAAAGTATCATCAATTGGTAGAGCCTCATCACCCTCAGCATCCAGAACAATTCGAGAAAGGTGATCTACAACAACATTCTCAACACCCTTCTTGTCTCGAATCTCCAAGTCAAATTCTTGTAACAACAAAATCCACCGAATCAAACGGGGCTTAGCATCCTTCTTGCTCATCAAATATTTAAGAGCCGCATGATCAGTGTGAATTATCACCTTCGACCCCACCAGATAGGACCGAAATTTCTCCATCGCATACACCACTGCTAACAGTTCCTTCTCAGTTGTGGCATAGTTCATCTGGGCCGGAGTAAGAGTCTTGCTTGTATAGTAGATGGCATGCAGTTTACCATCCTCCCTCTGACCCAATACTGCTCCCACTGCGTAGTCACTAGCATCGCACATAATCTCGAAAGGGAGATTCCAGTCAGGCGATTGAATTATAGGAGCAGAAATAAGAGCTGCTTTTAACCTGTGAAAAGCCTCAGTACAAGCATCAGTAAACACAAAGGGGACATCTTTGCCTAAAAGCTCAGTTAGAGGTCGAGCAATTTTTGAAAAATCTTTTATGAAGCGGCGGTAGAATCCCGCATGACCAAGAAAACTCCTTACTCCTTTGACAGAGTTAGGAGGTGGTAAACGCTCAATGACCTCTATTTTTGCTTTGTCGACTTCAATGCCCCGATGAGAAACAATATGACCCAGAACGACTCCTTGTTGCACCATAAAATGACATTTTTCCCGATTGAGAATCAAATTAACTTCTTTGCATCTATGGAGCACCTTTTGTAAATTAGCAAGGCAAACATCAAAAGATGTTCCATAGACGGAGAAGTCATCCATAAATACTTCCATAGAGTTCTCAATAAGACTGGAGAAAATTGCCATCATGCAACGCTGAAAAGTGGCAGGAGCATTACATAATCCAAATGGCATCCTTCGATATGCAAAAGTGCCATAAGGACATGTAAAAGTAGTCTTTTCCTGGTCACTTGGATGAATAGGGATTTGGAAAAAACCAGAGTATCCATCCAACCAACAGAAAAAAGAATGCTTTGCCAACCTTTCCAACATCTGATCAATGAAGGGGAGGGAAAATGATCTTTTCGGGTGGCCTTATTCAATCTTCTATAATCAATACACATGCGCCACCCCGTCACGTCCTAGTGGGAACTTGCTCACCCTTATCATTCTTGACAACGGTCATACCTCCTTTCTTAGGGACTACTTGAACAGGACTAACCCACTTACTATCTGAGATAGGGTAGATTATACCTGCATCAAGTAATTTAAGAACCTCTTTCTTGACTACTTCCATCATATTTGGATTAAGTCTTCGTTGAGATTCTATAGAAGAAGCATGTTCGTCCTCAAGGATGATTTTGTGCATGCAAAATGAGGGATTAATACCCTTAATATCATCAATGGTGTACCCAATGACATTCTTATATTTCCTTAAAACATTGAGCAATTTTTCAATTTGAATGTCATCAAGCTCAAGATTAACAATAATAGGGTATGTATCATTGGGACCCATGAACACATATTTCAAAGTAGAGGGGAGAGGTTTCGCTTCTACCTTAGGAGGCGTAGTACTCTCCTTGGTGTCCTCATAATGCAAAGAATTCCCGGAGAGGCTCTTCGATTCGGTGGCTCGTGTTTCCTCTAGAAGTCTCTTGTATTCCTAAGTCTCCCAATCTTCCTCATCAGCACTACCCATCAAGACCATTTGTAGCGAATCATCCAGTTGCAGATTGAAAGCCTCGGCTTCTATCACCTCATCAAGAGCATCCACTCTATAAACAGTTTCTCCCATAGAAGGAGAAGTCATGGAGTTTGTGAGTGTGTACTCCATCTTTTCATCACCTACTTCAAAAGTGATTTTACCCTTCTTCATGTCAATAATGGCTCCAGCAGTGGCCAAAAAAGGTCTTCCAAGAATTATGGGAACTTGTGCATCTTCCTTCATCTCCATGACGACAAAATCACAAGGAATAAAGAATTTACCCACTCGAAGAGGAACATCTTCAAGTATACCAAGTGGAAACTTCACAGTCCTGTCAGCTAGTTGTAGAGAGATGCGTGTGGGTTTTAGTTCGCCCATGTTGAGTTGCTTGCAGATAGATAACGGCATGAGACTAACACTAGCCCCAAGATCACACAGAGCATTCTTGATAGCAATGTCTCCAAGCTTGACAGGAATGGAATAGCTGCCCGGATCTCCTAGCTTTTCTGGAAGCGTATTCTGCAAAATAGCACTACACTCAGCAGTTAGGGAAACAGTGACATTTTCTTCAATTTTTCGTTTGTTAGAGAGCATGTCTTTCAAAAACTTAGCGTAAGAAGGCATCTCAGATATGGCATCCAAGAAGGGTATGTTGATGTGTAGCTTCTTCAGGATGTCAAGGAACTTCCCATATTTCTTTTCAAGTTTTGCCTGTGCCAATCTTTGAGGGAATGGAACAGGTGGCTTGTATGGTTTAATAGGAACGACAGTGGGTTCCTCCTTCTCAGACTTATTAGCTTCATCTTCCAAACCCGTCTTCTCTTTTGCAGTGTTGTGGTGCTCAGTTACCCTCCTTGTAAGCTCTTGCAATTCCTTACCGCTCCTCAATGAAATGGCATTGATATGCCCTTTGGGATTTGGTTCAGTTTGCCCAGGAAGTTGGCCTGAAGGTTTAGAGAGGTGGCTTATTTGTTGGGCTAGTTGGGTCATCTGACTCTCCATCAATTTATTATGAGCAGTGATTTGTTGGAGAGAGTTGTTGAAAAAGTCATTCTGCTTGGCTTGGTATTCAACTTGCTTAGCCTGAGAGGAAGCTAAATTCTCCATGATAGTCTCAAGGTTGGGTCGAGAGGATGATGATGAAGGGTTGAATGGTGGTCTTTGTTGGAAACCAGGTGGCTGGGAGTAGTTGGTGTGTGGAGGTTGAGGTTGGTTATTTTTGTAGGAGAAATTTGGGTGATGCTTCCAACCTGGGTTAAATGTGTTTGAGTATGGGTTGTTTTGTGGCCCTGTATTTGTGTTAAGGAGGGCATTGACATGCTCAGTTCCCGCTCCCAGATTATTATATTGACACTCGGTGAAAGAGTGACCTTGCACTTCACAAATCTCACAAATAGGCGCTGCTGGTCCGCTACTCAACTGATCAACTTTAGCTGCCAAAACTTGCACAGTGTTAGTTAAAGTAGCAATAGCATCAACCTCATACTTACCTCCCTTTTTAGGGGCTCCACGAGATATACTCCAGTCATTCAGGTAATTGTTGGCAGCCATATCATCCAACAATGTCTTCGCGGCTTCTGGAGTTTTTGCCATGAAAGTACCGCCAGATGCGGCATCAATAGAACTTCGAACTTCATGCTTCAGACCATTGTAGAATGTCTGAATCAGCAACCACTCAGGAATGCCGTGGTGTGGACACTGCCTTTGCAAAGCCTTGTATCTCTCGCCATGCTTCGTAGAGAGACTCCAATTCATGTTGTTGAAAGCCAGATATCTCGTTTCGAACTTGGAAGTTCTCATAGGAGGGAAGAATTTGTAAAGGAAAGCCTTCTTCAGTTCTGGCCATGTGGCAATCTTCCTCACTTCTTCTTCCTTAAACCATTCCTTTGCTTCGTCCCTGAGAGAAAAAGGAAAAGCACAATACCGAATTAAATCATCAGAAACATTAGTTAATTTCAAAGTATTGCATTTTTCTAAAAAATTAGCCAAATGATCGGTAGGGCTCTCTTTGGGTGTTCCCGCATAGGAATCCCGTGAGATAAACCTGGATGAATTGTGGCTTGAGCTCAAAATGATTGGCAGCGGTTGTCGGTCTGTTTATGGTGGTGGTGGTCTCATCGGGCATAGCATATTCCCGTAGAGACTTTGGTGGTGCTTCGTCTCCCATTGTTGGTTCTTGTTGTTGTTGTCTTCTTCGGCCTCCTAATCTCCTTCTTTGTAGCTTCGATCTCGCGATCAAGAGTAATCAGATCTTGTGGACCCTTGCTACGAGTACGCATGCAACAAAAAGACCGAAAGAAAAGAGATCAAACAAAGAAATAGAGTGACAATGATCGAACAAAGACAGCTTTAGCTAAATAAAATCAAAGATAAACTAATCTAATACCGTTAGTCCCCGGCAACGGCGCCAAAATTTGGTAGGCGTGTCGCGCACCTATCAAAAGTAATTACCTAACCAACTACCCAACTATGTAGCAGAGCAAGTCAGGGTCGAATCCACAGGGACAAACAGCATCAAACACTAGATATCTTGACTCAATCTAACTAAACGAATGACAAACAATGATGAAAGGGGTGTTGAACTAATTCTAACACTAAACTATGACAATCACTAGAAATGCACAAGGTATAATCAGTTAATTAAAACATCTAGAATTAAGCATCACCACTAGCATGACCAATACATGAATAATTTCCATCCCAAATAAACATAATCAACGGTTCAAGAGGAGTAATGCACCCTATAACTACCAAAGACCTCTCCCGAGTACCAATGGCTACTCTAAACAAGCAATCAAACATATTCCCATAGAATCATGCAAGAAAGAGGCATTACGCATAGCATCACAATTAAATTCCTAGCAATCCCATCTAACTATTCCCATAGAAGATATTCATACCATTGATTGGATCAACAAAACCATCTAGATTCAATTCCCATTGAAAATAAGATATACGGAGTCAAATCAAAATCACCTATCCCTAGTATGATAATGAGCATAAGAACAATCCAATCAAACAAGAACAATTGATCATATAAACTTGGGATTAATCGAAGAATTCATATATTAAATCATTGCTAGGGTTTTACTTAACCCTAGATTAATGGACTACTCACACATAATTGAAATAGCAAAACAAATAATAAACAAATTAAGAGACATAATAATAATGAAAGGAAAGAAGAGATTAAGAAAACTTAGTCTTTACTTCAAGGAATCAAAGCGTAGTAATCAATGTTTTACAATGGAGTAAACTCCAAAGCTCTCAAAAAAGTTATAAAATGTATTCTCTAGTAAAAAGGCGTCCATTCTAATTCTAAGAAAATAGGTATTTAAATGTCTCATAAATCTGGCGCAACACGCGCTTAAAACGCTCAAAGATCGTCTTGCCCGACCGGTCGGGCGATCATCAGGTATTATAATTCTTCGTCGCGCCTGACCGGGGGCCTTTCAGCAGGTCTTCGTTCGCCTCGCCCGACAGCCCGGGCGGATTTCGCCCGGTCGGGCCCGCATGTAAGGTTTGCCTGGCAGCTTAACTTTTCTGAAAATGCGCTAAGTAAGTTCAGCATCCGAATTCTGACTAAGTAAGAATCGCCCGACCACCGGGGCGGATTGCGCCCGGTCGGGCGGTTACCAGGTTTTTGGGCTCGATGTGAGATTTTTACACGTCCCGACTTCTTGTCTCATGTAGCGATCTCAAAGATTAGGAAATGCACCAAAAATAGGTTATTCCTACAAAAATCAATCTGAAAACACAACCACACTACAAGACACACATTAGTACTAAAAAGGGCTCCGAAGAGCGCAATTAACACCAATAATCCATGGGAAATTGGGGTAAAATTCTATATAAAATAGACATATCATTGGAAACAAAGGACTTCACAACATTCAACATTGAGCAACTTACTGATTCCTTGATGACCCATGAGTTGCATCTACGAACTCATGAGACTGAGACAGTGAAGCCTAAGGCTCTGGCTCTCAAGTCAGAGGAACAAGAAGATTCAGAGACTGATGATAAAAAAGCAGCTATGATCGTGAGAAGGTTCAAGAAATTCTTTAACAAGAATTACAAAAAGTCACAAGGAAGCCTGCCAAGTTGAGCTGTCATAAATGTGGAGGCCTTGATCATTTCATCAAGGAATGTCCTCAATGGGAAACTGAGAAAACCAAAGGAAAGTTCAAGGAGAAGGGCAAGGAACAACAGAAACCCTTCTTAAGAACAGACATGAAAAGAGTTATGGTAGCAACATGGGGTGAATTTGACTCAGACAAGGAGCAGGAACATACAGTGGAAGAAACTGCCCATCTATGTCTCATGGCAAAAACTGAGGACAAAGAGGAATCATCAAACCCTAAGGTATGCTTTAATACTATTGAGGAGGAACTTACATAACTGAATAAGAGCCAACTTATAAAACTACTCTTAGAAACCTTAGATGACTACAAGGAAGTTTGCGTAAAAAGTGAACAAGTAGAAAACGCCTTGAGAGTCACTAAGAAACATTCAAATTGGCTAAAAACTTTAAAATATGCACCTAAAAAAGATGCTTTGAACTTTTTGACAAAAACAGAGCTTTTCAAGAAGCATTTGAAAAAAATAAAAATTATCTTTTGAACATGGAATTGGCAGAATTGAAACTATTTGTTCCTAAAGGAACAGTTCCTTCAACAAATACCAGAATTGATTTTGAGAAATTAAAATCTGATTATGAAAGCGCTTTATAAGAAAATCTGGTACTAAGAAAGGAACTGGATTCCTCGAGGAACAAACTTCCTGATCCAGTGAGATGGATCCAAAAATATAAGAACAAAGGACGGGATGGTCTAGGTTTCAATCATGAGAAGAAGAACAAAAAGAAAAAGTATGTAGATCTGCCAAGTAACATAATATGTTCTTATTGTGGGGACAGTGGTCACATAGTGTCAGACTGTTCCACCAGGGAAGCACGCATTGAGAGGAACACTTACATAGTCAAGCAAGTCTGGAAAGTTAAGAGTGATTCAAGCCCAACAAAGGAACCCAAGCAGGACTGCATTCCTGCCACTAACTAGTTGTTATGGTGCAGACTGAAGTAAGAGGGAACAACCTGTGGTACCTTGACAGCGGTTGTTCTAAACACATGACATGAGACAAATCAAAATTTCTCTCACTTTCAGTTTACAATGAAGGAACTGTGACCTTTGGAGACAATCTTACATGTAACATTGTAGCAGTTGGTAAGATTGGAAAATCTAAGTCACATTCCATAGATAATGTATTTTTAGTCGAGGGTTTAAAGCATAGTTTACTTAGTATCTTTCAGTTTTGTGATAAGGGTAATGTAGTGAAGTTTACTAATGAGTCTTGTGTAGTCAGCAATGATAGTACAGGTACCAAAATTCTGGAAGGAATAAGGAAGGGGAATACCTATGTTGTAGACCTCAACCTGGTTCCTAGGAACAACCTCACATGGTTGAGCGTAATTATTGAAGAGGAACCACTACTGTGGCACAAACAATGTGGTCATGCAAGTTTATCACTATTGCACAAACAAAGTGGGAAAGACTTAGTTATTGGACTACCAACAATTAAGTTTATGTACCATGGTGTTTCTGATGCATGCGTGAAAGGAAAGCAAGTGAGATCCTCATTCAAATCCAAGAAAATGGTAAGTACACAAAGCCATTGGAGCTCATTCATATGAACTTATGTGGCCCTGTAAGAATCCAAAAAAGATCAGGTAAGAGATATGTGTTGGTCATTGTAGATGATTTTTCTAGATACATGATAAGTGCATATTCTAACATCATTTAGTTGCATATTAGGGTGCATTTTCATGTAGCATTAGAGCATTTACATTGCATTTATGCATATTTAGGTCTCTTTTTATAAGCTACGATGCTTTCACGGGTTGTTTGGTCTTTTGATGTAATCTCAGGTACTTTGGACTCCTATTTGAGGATATGATGATTAAGGCACTTGGATGACCTTCAAAACGATATATCATGTACCCAAAACGGATTGGAAGTGAAGAAGATACACACGACTTTGTGTACTTGTGCGAAATATGACACCTCTGCACCATTTTACCCATAAATTTTGACCAATAATGATAATGAGGTAATTCCAACTGGGTTGGAATTTAGACTTCAAGAGATTTCCAACGATATATTATATGTGCAAAACAAAGCTCTGGATCAAAAGTTATAGCTGTTCAAAGTTGAGCTGAAGCCACTGCCTCGCCCGCACGCCCGTGCGGATTTATGCTCGACCGTGCAACCTGCAATCAAAAGCCACGAATGGTTCTGCCTTGCTCGCATGACCGAGCGAGATTTCGCTCGACCGTGCACGACATTGCATGCCCGTGCGCGTAGTTGCTTGCCCGTGCATCCTGCTGTGATGTCCTATCTTCCGCGTGACCTAACTTATGTCGGTTTATATTAATCTTAGCTTATAAATAGGACTTTAAACATTATTTTGAGCAGCTTAGATATTATATCATCATTATTAGTTTATACCTAGGGTTTTTAGAGAGAGAATTTAGATAGAGAAGCTTGTAGATCTTCATTGTTCTTCAAGACTCCACCTTTCTTCCATTAATTCAAGTATCTCTTTTCTTCTTCTCTTCTCCTTGTTTTCAATTATAATGTTTTATTATTCTTCTATATATTTATTTATTTCAATTATGCTTTCATAGTTTTATAATCTATGGTTAAGTTGAACCCTAGTATGATTTAATTCATGATTATTTCTTCACATTCTCAAATTAATTGCTTAATTGTTCTTGCTTAATTGATTGTGCATATTCCAATACTAGATTAGGGATAACTAGTATTATTATGATTCCATTGTCTTGATCACAACGGCAGTTGGGTTTTGACGGATTTGAATATTTCAATTAAGGACATGAAGTTCTCCACGGGAGTAGGTAGAATGGATTGTTAGGAAGTTAGAGTGTCGCGTTTAATGTCTTTAATTTGCATGATTCCACGGGAGTAGGCTTGAGAGCATATTAGGGAAGCCATAGATACTCGGGAGAGGTTTATGGTATTTTATAAGGTGTACTTTTCCTTGTGATCATTTAATCACACTAGTACATAATCGACGATTTGCGTCGGATGCGAGACCCCCATTTGCGTCGGACATGGGTCCGAAGACACAAGCCTCGATGCAATTAATGAGAGATGATCTGCGTCGTATCATGACTCGACGCAGATATTTAGCCATTTGCGTCGCATGTTCAACTATGTGCGACGCAATTCAAGCATTTTGTATTAAAAAAAAGGAAATCTGCGTCGCATCTTTAGTTATATGCGACGCAAATCAGGAATTTTTTATTTTAAAAAAAAAGGAATCTGCGTCGCATGATTAGCTATGTGCGACGCAAATCAGACAACTTTTATTTAAAAAAAAAAATCAAACATCAACAATCCAACTTCCTTTGCAGATTATCTCCACAACAATTATATTCGTTCCATTTAGTGCTTCAATTACAACTTGTATACATATTTGCTTAAATTAAAATTAAAATTAAACAATCAAACATCATCTCTAAGTTCATCCTTCACGTCATCAGCTTCGGCATCCACTGCAGCATCAGGGTTGATGCTGAGGCTAGTTTTCATCATCAAATTTTTCATCCTCAAAAAATTCAAACACATCTTCTTCCGCATCATTTTCTTCCATTTTAACATCAATAAAGCTTGGATTTTTTTCCTTCTTTTGGGAAAATAAGCAAAACCCAGTTCGCCCCTGATAAAGAAAGGCATATAAATCAAAAAGGGTATTTCCAAAATTGTTGTTTTAAGCAAAAATTTAAAATATAAGGGAAAAATATGGTGAAATTATACTTACTGAAATTGATAACGGGGAGTAATTGAAAAGTTGTTTGTGGGTTTGGTCTTGGAAGATGAGAGAGAATGGAAGAGTTCTTGAGAAGTAGAGGTGGCGGTAGAAGCCTTCCTACGCCCAACATCGTTGGAGGAGTGAGAAAAAGATAGAGAATTAGCGACTGTCTATTGGTGCGAGTAGCGACCGTATGAGCTGTGCTGTTTGCTTCACACCATCGTCCTGCACAAAAGATCGATGGAAGTTATCCAGATTTTGGCCAAAATAAACTGCAAAAAGCCCAAAATAAACAGATACAAAAACTGCAAAAAACCCAAATCAAGATTAAAAAAGAAAATCAAAGCAAACCGACATCACAAAAACTCAAATGAAAGCCAAAAAAATTCACACTCACCAGATCTGGAAGTGAGATGAAAGAACGAAACACCGCGACAAACACCAACGTAAACCGACGAGAAACAACCACGAAATCCCGATGAATTTAATTTCCGGCTGCAATAATTTAGATGAATTCAGTATTTGAAGGAAGAAAGACGGGAAAGAGAGAAGGAGAAAGAGGGAGATTGAGAGGAGTGACGGGCTGACGGCTGTGTGAGGACTGAGGGAGGAATAAGTTGGTAGGGTTTATAACCCTGAGTGAATAAAAAGGAAGCGCGCTACAATTGGGCTTTCACTATCTGCGTCGCACTCTAAGTGAAGTCCGACGCACATTGTTGGATTCAAATTGGGCTTTAATCATCTGCGTCGTATCTAGGTGCACATCCGACGCATATTGTTGAATTTCAATCCTTGAGCCTTTAATCATCTGCGTCGCACTTTTGTGCACGTTCGACGCAAATCTTCTTTTTACTCATTTTCTTTGGTTATTTGCGTCGGATTTTGACTACGATCCGACGCAAATCGTCCGTTCCTAAACATTTGCGTCAGTTGTTATTTCGTTCGACGCAAATAGAGAGACGCAAATTATCATTTTTCTACTAGTGTCAATTAGTTTGGGGTAGGAAGTATTATTGTATTAATTCATGCTAGTGGGGATACTTAACTCTAGAGTCTTTTATTTTAATATTGATTAGTATAGTTTATTCCACCATCATTGATATCATTCTCCTTTAGTCTTACCATTGTTTAAGAACTAATCATATAACAACTTTCTCTCTGTGGGATCGACCCTGACTTACCCTACTACAGAGTTAGGAGGATTAGTTAGGTTATTTGTTTTTGTTAGGTATGTGATACGCCTATCAAATTTTGGTGCCGTTGCCGGGGAAATAGTTTGTTTTATTTAGTTTTTATTTTTGGTGAGACTAGACTGTATATAGTTTTTTTTCCTTTCTTTTGTGAATATTTTTTTTTCCTTTTTTTCGTATCATGCACTCATATTATTATTTTGATGGGGATAATTCTTCTGATAAGCAACATAGTTATAATTCTTGTGGTTCTCATGTTTATAGTTTTGATGCATCATATCAAAATTCTCCCAATTTTTGCATGAGTTCTCATGAATTACCATATATGTTCCGTGAACCCCAAATTCATGCTACTAATTCTAGAGCAATTTTTTCTTTTCCTCAATATGAGAATGAAGTGTTTTGAAAATACTATCATAGACTTGGTGATTTTATTGGTCCTAATCATGGAATTAACTATGGGATATGTGCCTAGTGATTTATGAGGGGTTAAATGAAGAAACTAAGATGGTGGTAGAATATATGTCTAATTGAGGATTTCTATTCCAATCTCCTGATTACTATTGGGATTTAATTGAGTGGTTGGCTAGGGATACTTATGAGTGGGAGATGTCTTTATCTGCTAGAGTAATTCCTTCACCCCAAACTTACATTACTCCACCTCCTTATTGTTCTAATTGTCACTCTACTTCTCATGATATTTTGTCTTGTGATGTGATTTTAGTGAATGATTTCACCCCCTCACGCCAATATGAATTTGATTATTGTACTCAAAATTCTCATCCCCAACCGTATATTTATGATGATGATGATGTGGGTTGGATAGAAAATGAGTGTTATGGGATTGATGTTCAAAGTATAGGTAAAATCAATGTCATGGATATTTTAAAGGAGGAAGAACCCTTGGTTGAAAAACCTTTCTTGGAGAAGTCTATAGATGAGAGTGATGTGATTCATGAGTCTTTATCGGTTCCACCTACTGTTTTTGAGTCTCATGTTCCTTTCTCTCAAAAACTTGACCTCATTCCTTCTTTCCCTATATTATATCCTCCATCATTCCTTATTTCTCCCTCTTTAGTTTGAATGACTTCTGTGATCATGTAATTAATGTACATTCGGTTTCTTCCCAACCCGTTGGGTCATGTAAAAAGTTTAATAATTTTTTTTTTCTTCCTTCTCTTGTGGATATAACTTTTTATTTGATTTTCCTTTTTGCAGGTCTTGTAGAGGAATTAGAACTAATTTATTTTACATTTTATTTTGTATATTATTTGCTTTTTTGTGAGATGCATGCAGATGCATTTGACAAACTACTAAGGGCTTTGATGAGCTATTCATGGGGGGCAGCACAAGTTTCCTAACCCTACTTTTTTTTCTTTTTACTTTTAGATTTAGGACATTTTAATTTCTCATTTAATTACTAACTTCTCGTTTTTGTGCAATTTGTGATCCAGGGGTTGAGTTCCTAATTTCATTCACTGAGATTTACTCCTAGGTACTCGATCTTATGATGGCTGAGGAGGTTCAACTCTGGGTTTTCACCCACAACACTTTTGGTGTACTCTTTCCTTTCCCCCTGTTCAAGTTTTTGAGAGTTATATCTCTTTTTGCCATTTATTTTGGTTTAACTTGATTGTGTGATTGAGAAAGTTGATCCTGTTATGTGGTTGTGGATGTTTCTCTTTCCCTTCTCCTCCCTATATTTCTTTGTCACATTGAGGACAATGTGTTATTTAGCTTGAGGGAGGATTTACTTTTTGGGTCATAACTTTGCACATATTTTCGTTTAGGTTCATTATATATTTTATTTCTTCTGCATATTTGCATATTTTAGCTTTGTGGGTATGCCTTCTGAAAACCTTCACGAGACCTTACTCGTCCACTAGGGCAGCCTAGGAGTTTAAAGGGCTTGTTGCACATGCTAAGTGCAATCGTGTAACATACGAAAGTGAGTTAGGATTTATTGCTTTCTTAGTATTAGGAGCATTTTAGTTTAGTTTTGCATTTTTGTTGCATTCATACAGGAAATATATGTTTTAATTCATGACATTGATAACTCATGAGATTTGGGCATATCTTGGATATTGTAATTAAATTTTATAAGATTGAGTTAGTCTTCATTGACCGCCTCGTGGTATGATTGTTTTGCAATTTGAATGGATTTGTGGTAAGATTGGTTGACATTCCCCAAGAAAGACTTGATTTTACTCGGTAAGCATAAGCCTAGTGAGGATTTTTCAAGCCTTATAGACTGACACATCTACATCAGTCTTCTGTTTTTTGTTGTGTGATAGTTCCTCATGAAGTGTGATTCTTGAACTTGCCTTGGCACTCTTTGAGACTTATGTGGCATATGCATGTGTTGATATGATTGAGGCGTTCTTTTTATTATTTTGAGCCTTCGGACATTTTTCTTTTCATATGTATTATTCCCTTTAATTAACCCATCTTGAGCTTTTGATATCCCATTCTCTTGATCAACCTACATTACAAGCCTCTAGCCTTTTATGATTTCTCTACCAAAGCCTTGCTAAGTGGAGTAGCATTAAAGTTCATGTTTTGAGCTTGTGTTTGTGGTTATTCGGTAATTATTGGAAGAAAATATGTTGAAAGAAAAAAATGCTTAAAATTATAGTGTGAAATTGCAAAATGAAAAGAATGATGAAAAGGTTGTGAAGAATAATTTTGAAAAATTGAAAAAAAAAAGAAGTGAAAAAAAGATTGAATAAAAGGTGAAATAATGTTTGTTGAAGTTTGATACGCTCAAGTTATACGACGTTTTAGTGATATTTGAGGTGCACTTTGCTAAGGGTTTGATTGTAATTGTTAACATTCGTGTTTTATTTAGCCTTTAGCGGAAATTCGGAGCTTTGCGAGATAATTTGGGTTAACGCCATGTATTCCGAGCTTTCAAGATGAAATGGATTTGAATGATGTTTGATTGAAGTGTCTTTGGAGAGCTTGGGAGATTTGGCATCGTACCATAATGGGCAATCATCGGAAGCTCTAAGCACCAAGCATGCGCGTAACTTCGACCACCTACACAGCTCACGTCAACCAAGCAGCAGCTAGCGTCATCGCCCACCAAGCAGCAGCCAGCCATCGCACAGCCCAGCACTCGCACAGCCCAGCGCGCGCACAGCCAGCACGCTGCCCAGCAGCAGGCTCGCGACTCGCGAGGGATGTCGCGACTCGCGACCCCTGCTTGTCGCACCTCGCGATGTTCTTCGCGGCTCGCGACCTGCGTGCCAAGCCATTTTGTGCGGGGAGACAGAGTCCTCGTCGCGACTCGCGATCAGTGTCGCGACTCGCGACGCTTAATTCGGCTTGGGGCCACGATTTTGTGCGGGGTTTAAATGCTTCCTAAAACCTAATTTTTGGGGGAGACGAAGTGGAGACGAAGAGAAGGAGGAAGAGGAGAGCTGAAATGTAGATCTTGGAGTGGCAAGCTTGAGGGGAGAGCTCCTCTCCTCATCCTTCCTTCTTCATGATTCTCTTTTCATCTTTCCTTCTTCGTTCCTCTTTGTTCTTCATTTCTCTTTTCTTTGTTTTTCATTTCTTAGTTTTAGTTTTCAATTCTTAGTTTAGTTTTTAGGGATTTCAACTATGGGTTTGGTTTTTGCTATCGGATTGTAGCTTGAACTGTTCTTGGATCAATTAACATGAAGCTTCAACCGTTATTGTGAGATCTTTCCTCTCTTTCTCTTTTCCTTGATTATGGTTTAATTTCTATGCTTGCTTTCCATGATTGTTGCATGATTAAGCTAGGAACGTTACTAGTTTGATTGTGTAATTAATCTAATGCTAGATTTAAGAATAGAATCGGATTGTTTTATTCTTTTATCAATTGGTAGCAAACTAGGGAGTAATTTAGATGCTGATCTTCTTGATTATTTCTTAGGGAAATTGAATCAACTGTTGAATGTTTATCGCGTGTATGACATTAGCAGGTCTATTGGTTCTCTGTGTTTATTGCTGCTATTGGATTGAACTTAGACGCAGATCGGACTAGGTTATCCTTTAGTTAGGGTTTTATAGTCACGCTGATCGTGCTATTCAACTAAGAATAAGGAGAACGCGAGATTAATTCTCAACAATAGATAATTATGGAAATAATTAGAGTGGAGGTTCGAGGATCGATAATGAATTGAAGTGGATGTTAATCGGATTCAAGATCTTTCCATAATTGATTTCTCATTTTATTTACTTGCTAGTTAGTTTTAGTTTGTTAATAATATACTTGAAACCCCCCTTTGTAATTAGGTTTCTCGGCCCTTAGCTTAATCTAGGTTTCGAATCACGCTAAGTACTAAACTCGTCCCTGTTTCTCTGTGGATACGACCCCTACTTCCGCTATACTACCTTAGTGTAGAAGAGAGTAGGAGAAATTTTATCTTTGGTCGGGTGCGGTGTAAACAACGACACATCCGCGCCCGCGCACCAAATTTTGGCACCGTTGCCGGGGAAACGGTGTTACTTGTTTGTATTTAGCGTGATTTTTGGATGGTATTGCTTGTGCTCTTTGTTTTTGATTGGCCACTCATATAAAGAATTCCCTTTTTGTTTGAGTTTCTAGTTTTCATCTTCCATTGAGCTCTATGTATTTCACTTTCGTATTTTGGACAAGAAGCATGGAACTTGTTGCTTAAACTATCTTGGGAATGATTGATTGAAGCTTTTGACGGCTTATTGTTTGGTTATTGTCTAGCTTTAATTATTGATATTAATGGTCATGACTTGGATTAGCTAGGAGTACTACTAGTTGATGTTTGTTGTTGACTTAATGCTAGGTTTTGGATATAATCTGATGTTATATGCTCAACCATGATGTAGTAAGCTAGGCACTAACAATGCATTGCAAGAGTCCTTCTCAATCAATTTTGCAGGTATTTGAAGTGGAGATTGACATGGAACCACCATTGTCACACATGGAGCACAATCTCAATGATTAAGCTTAAGGTACTAAGTCGAGCTAACGACTATAAACAACAGCGCTTCTCGGGAGGCAACCCGAGACCCTTTTTATTTTCTTTCTTTTCCTTTATTTCTTATCAAATTTCCACCACCACAACAAATTTTCTTCCACCCACCGCCCACCCACTCAAAAGAACCACAACAAATCTTAATCCACTTTGAGCCCAAGTCCACAAAAGAAAACCCGTTGGGAGGAGTTCAATAGCTAGGAGTTGGTAACACTAGAGGAGTGAGATTGTTGTATCTTTCCGATCTCTTAAGCTAGGTGCAAATCTCAAAAATTCGAAACTTTTGAATTTGCCATTTGTTTGAGTGATTCGAGGGAGAGGGTTGTGAGTTGATTTATGAGATTTAAGTTGGTGTTGTTAAGAAATTTGAGTTTGACGGATTGTTTGGTCATGAGTTTTGAGCATTCGATCTTCGATTTGCCCGATTTTCGATTTTCTCCCCCCATTTTCAGTTTACTTTTTCTACTAATTGTCGACACATTGAGGACAATGTGTAGTTTAAGTAGGGGGGAGGGTATTCTCATTCTCATGTATCTATGTTGTATTTTATGTTGTATTTATTTCAATTTGAAAAAAAAATGAAAAAAAAATTGAAAATGAAAAAATATAAAAAAAAAAAAAAAACAATGAAAATGAATCCCGCTGAGTTGAAAACCCGCAAGGGCGGGCGACTCGGGCAAAAATTGGGGGCCCGGATAGGTTGAAAACCCGAAAGGGCAACCTATGCAAAAAAGTGGCTTATATTGAGCGGGTAAGATGGTGAGGTGCAACCAAAAAGAAATGTGTGAAGCTAGGATGAAAACCCGAAAGGGCTCCTAGGCAAAATGAGAGATTAAGAGAGAATTATGTATTTTGAAGACTCATTTGCCGGAGATTTGTTTTGGCTTTCACTTTCTTTTGGTTGATTGTTTTTGGGAGTAAGCATGGAATTTATCCCTTTTTGTCTTTGATTCCATGGCTTGCTATTTTAAGTTAGTTGTTGTAGTAGTAGTTTATCTTTTGAGGTTTTAGGCGAGTTGTCATTTTGATTGTGGCGTTGGAGTGAGTTCAATTCCTTTGAGATCCTTCAGGATTTGAGCTCACATTTTGGTTGTCGTTTGGTGATTATTGTTGTCGCGTCTTTGTATTTTTCAGGTGAGCTCGAATCTAAGTGTGGGGGAATCAACGTCCCTTACGTTTAGGTTTTTGAGCGGATGTTGTTAAGATGTGATGATGATGATGTAGTAGATGGGGAGTGTAGGTTGGTGTCGTTAGCTTGAGTGATGATTTATTTGGTGATTCTCACTTTTGAGTTTACTCGAGGTCGAGTAAAGTTCAAGTGTGGGGGTATTTGATACGCTCAAGTTATACGACGTTTTAGTGATATTTGAGGTGCACTTTGCTAAGGGTTTGATTGTAATTGTTAACATTCGTGTTTTATTTAGCCTTTAGCGGAAATTCGGAGCTTTGCGAGATAATTTGGGTTAACGCCATGTATTCCGAGCTTTCAAGATGAAATGGATTTGAATGATGTTTGATTGAAGTGTCTTTGGAGAGCTTGGGAGATTTGGCATCGTACCATAATGGGCAATCATCGGAAGCTCTAAGCACCAAGCATGCGCGTAACTTCGACCACCTACACAGCTCACGTCAACCAAGCAGCAGCTAGCGTCATCGCCCACCAAGCGGCCGGCCATCGCATCGCACCCAGACTTCGCACGGCCCGGCGCGCGCGCACAGCCAGCACGCTGCCCAGCAGCAGGCTCGCGACTCGCGAGGGATGTCGCGACTCGCGACCCCTGCTTGTCGCACCTCGCGATGTTCTTCGCGGCTCGCGACCTGCGTGCCAAGCCATTTTGTGCGGGGAGACAGAGTCCTCGTCGCGACTCGCGATCAGTGTCGCGACTCGCGACGCTTAATTCGGCTTGGGGCCACGATTTTGTGCGGGGTTTAAATGCTTCCTAAAACCTAATTTTTGGGGGAGACGAAGTGGAGACGAAGAGAAGGAGGAAGAGGAGAGCTGAAATGTAGATCTTGGAGTGGCAAGCTTGAGGGGAGAGCTCCTCTCCTCATCCTTCCTTCTTCATGATTCTCTTTTCATCTTTCCTTCTTCGTTCCTCTTTGTTCTTCATTTCTCTTTTCTTTGTTTTTCATTTCTTAGTTTTAGTTTTCAATTCTTAGTTTAGTTTTTAGGGATTTCAACTATGGGTTTGGTTTTTGCTATCGGATTGTAGCTTGAACTGTTCTTGGATCAATTAACATGAAGCTTCAACCGTTATTGTGAGATCTTTCCTCTCTTTCTCTTTTCCTTGATTATGGTTTAATTTCTATGCTTGCTTTCCATGATTGTTGCATGATTAAGCTAGGAACGTTACTAGTTTGATTGTGTAATTAATCTAATGCTAGATTTAAGAATAGAATCGGATTGTTTTATTCTTTTATCAATTGGTAGCAAACTAGGGAGTAATTTAGATGCTGATCTTCTTGATTATTTCTTAGGGAAATTGAATCAACTGTTGAATGTTTATCGCGTGTATGACATTAGCAGGTCTATTGGTTCTCTGTGTTTATTGCTGCTATTGGATTAAACTTAGACGCAGATCGGACTAGGTTATCCTTTAGTTAGGGTTTTATAGTCACGCTGATCGTGCTATTCAACTAAGAATAAGGAGAACGCGAGATTAATTCTCAACAATAGATAATTATGGAAATAATTAGAGTGGAGGTTCGAGGATCGATAATGAATTGAAGTGGATGTTAATCGGATTCAAGATCTTTCCATAATTGATTTCTCATTTTATTTACTTGCTAGTTAGTTTTAGTTTGTTAATAATATACTTGAAACCCCCCTTTGTAATTAGGTTTCTCGGCCCTTAGCTTAATCTAGGTTTCGAATCACGCTAAGTACTAAACTCGTCCCTGTTTATCTGTGGATACGACCCCTACTTCCGCTATACTACCTTAGTGTAGAAGAGAGTAGGAGAAATTTTATCTTTGGCCGGGTGCGGTGTAAACAACGACACATCCGCGCCCGCGTACCAAAGTTGATAAGGTTGGGTATTATCTTGATTTATTGGCAATGTATTGTTGAACTTCTAGTAGAAGTTTTTGTGGCATTTGCATCTAATGGCCATAGATGTTAAAGTGTTATTTTCTCCACTAGTTGGCTTTTAGCACCACATTCACAAATATTTTCCTACCGTTACCTTAGCCACACTACAACCCTTTGTAAGTCCTCATGATCTACATGCATGTTTTCGCCAGTTTTAAGTGGATAATGAGACGATAGTCAAGTTTAAAGAAAAATATTTCATTTGAGTCGACTTGGTATATGTTTGAGCGAAAAAATCATTACCTATAAACACATGAGAGAAAGTGTGCTCGACTAAAGTGAGGTTCATCGAGTTTAATTGAGTCTAGCTTGGGGGAAGGTTTGTGGTTTGCCATGGTGAGTAAAGTTGCGATTACATTAATTTATATGAGGTGTGATTTGTGGTCTATCTTAGTCTAATATTATAATTATAATATCTTTCATATGCCCGAATTTCATGTCTTGGAGATTGAATGGTTGAACGTATAAGCCCTTTACAAAGCTCATTTTACTCTTCCCTTGAATTTCTAGTTTGGATTGCTTGAGGACAAGCAATAGTTTAGCTTGGGGGAGTTTGATAAGTGCATATTCTAACATCATTTAGTTGCATATTAGGGTGCATTTTCATGTAGCATTAGAGCATTTACATTGCATTTATGCATATTTAGGTCCCTTTTTATAAGCTATGATGCTTTCACGGGTTGTTTGGTCTTTTGATGTAATCTCAGGTACTTTGGACTCCTATTTGAGGATATGATGATTAAAGCACTTGGATGACCTTCAAAATGATATGTACCCAAAACGGATTGGAAGTGAAGAAGATACACACGACTTTGTGTACTTGGGCGCAAAATGACACCTCTGCATTATTTTACCCATAACTTTTGACCAAATAATGATAATGAGGTAATTCCAATTGGGTTGGAATCTAGACTTCAAGAGCTTTTCAACGATATATTACATGTGCAAAAAAAAGCTCTGGATCAAAAGTTATAGCTATTCAAAGTTGAGCTGAAGCCACTGCCTCGCCCGCACGCCAGTGCGGATTTATGCTCGACCGTGCAACTTGCAATCAAAAGCCACGAATGGTTCTGCCTTGCTCGCATGACGGAGCGAGATTTCGCTCGACCGTGCACAACCCTGCATGCCCGTGCGCGTAGTTGCTTGCCCGTGCAACCTGCTGTGATGTCCTATCTTCCGCATGACCTAACTTATGTCGGTTTATATTTATCTTAGCTTATAAATAGGACTTTAAACATTATTTTGAGCAGCTTAGATATTATATCATCATTATTAGTTTATACCTAGGGTTTTTAGAGAGAGAATTTAGAGAGAGAAACTTGTAGATCTTCATTGTTCTTCAAGAATCCACCTTTTTTCCATTAATTCAAGTATCTCTTTTCTTCTTCTCTTCTCCTTGTTTTCTATTATAATGTTTTATTATTCTTCTATATATTTAATTATTTCAATTATGCTTTCATAGTTTTATAATCTATGGTTAAGTTGAACCCTGGTATGATTTAATTCATGATTATTTCTTTACATTATCAAATTAATTGCTTAATTGATTGTGCATATTCCAATACTAGATTAGGGATAACTAGTATTGTTATGGTTCCATTGTCTTGATCACAACGGGAGTTGGGTTTTGACGGATCTGAATATTTCAATTAAGGACATGAAGTTCTAGGTAGAATGAATTGTTAGGAAGTTAGAGTGTCGCGTTTAATGTCTTTAAATTGCATGATTCCACGAGAGTAGGCTTGAGTGCATATTAGGGAAGTCATAGATACTCGGGAGAGGTTTATGGTATTTTATAGGGTGTACTTTTCCTTGTGATCATTTAATCAATTAGTTTGGGGTAGGAAGTATTATTATATTAATTCATGCTAGTGGGGATACTTAACTCTAGAGTCTTTTATTTTGATATTGATAAGTATAGTTTATTCCACCATCATTGATATCAATCTCCTTTAGTCTTACCATTGTTTAAGAACTAGTCATATAACAACTTTCTCTCTGTGGGATCAACCCTGACTTACCCTACTACATAGTTAGGAGGATTAGTGAGGTTATTTATTTTTATTAGGTACGCGACACGCCTATCAATACACTTGGGTTATTTTCTTCATAGCAAAGATGAAACATTTGATGAATTTCTAACCTTTGCTAAAAAGATTCAACGAACTAGTGGTTATAAATTGAAACATTTGAGATATGACCATGGTAAGGAGTTTGAAAACTCCAAGTTTGATGAATTTTGCAGCAATGAAGGGTTAGATCATAATTTCTCTGCTCCGAGGACACCACAACATAATGGTGTGGTTGAAAGAAAGAACCGGGCCCTAAAGGACATGGCTAGAACGATGATTATTGCAAGCGGTCGTCCAAAGAACTTTTGGGCTGAAGCAGTGAACACGGCATGCTATATCATCAACCGAGTTATGCTAAGACCAATTACATTGAAAATGCCCTATGAACTCCTTTGAGGAAGAAAACCCAATATCTCTTATTTTCGTGTCTTTGGATGTAAATGTTTTGTACATAACAACAGAAAAGGACAATTTAGGAAAGTTTGATGCTAGAAGTGATGAAGCTATATTTCTAGGATATGCTTCAAATAGTAAGGCTTACCGAATCTACAATAAACGAACAATGTGTGTAGAGGAAAGTGTCCATATTATCTTTGATGAAACTAACTCCCTGCAGTTCCAAGTTATGATGATAATTTTGAAATTAGATTGACTCGACCTGAAGAGTCAAACCACTGTGATGAGGACCTAACCCCTGCAGATATCGAAAAGAATCATGTTCCTGAACCTGAGAACCATGTGCCTGATCCTCAGGGGGAACAAGCAGAAGGAGGAACTCAGGAAGAAGAAGGAACACCTGAACCTGAAGAAGATCAAATAATTCAAACACCTCAAGAAGCACCAGAAGCAACCAGGAGATTTGATCCAAAGCCTTGGAAACACCAAAATTCTCATCCCTTAGAATTAATTATAAGTGATATTAAAAAGGGAACTCAAACGAGATCCCAAATGAAGAATTTTTGTGCTTTTCTATATATCTATGACAAAACCTAAGGATCATATGGAAGCACTAAGAGAGGTTGATTAGATAAATGATATGCAAGAGGAACTGAATGAGTTTCAGAGAAACAAGGTCTGGCACCTGGAGCCAAAGCCAAAGAACCAGAAAGCAATTGGACTTAAATGGGTCTTCAGGAACAAGCTTAATGAACATGGTACAATGATAAGGAACAAGGCCATAATTGTAGCCAAAGTGTACAATCAACAAGAAGGTATTAATTTCGATGAAACCTTTGCTCCTGTTGCTAGGATAGAAGCTATTAGAATTTTGATTGCTTTTGCAGCATTTATGGGATTTAAGTTGTACCAAATGGACGTAAAATGTGCATTTTTAATGGCTTTTTACTATAAGACGTCTATGTGGAACAACCTCCTGGATATTAAAATCCTGATCTTCCAAATCAGGTTTATAAGCTTGATAAAGCTCTTTATGGGATAAAATAAGCTCCTAGATCTTGGTATGAAAGATTATCAAAATTCCTGCTTTCTCATGACTTTGTTAGAGGAAAAGTTTATAGGACCCTGTTCCTTCGTTCAAGAGGAACATACATATTAGTAGTTCAAATCTATGTCGATGATATTATATTTGGTGCTACTAATGATCTTCAGAGCAAGGAATTTGCTGATCTTATGAGTAGTGAGTTTGAAATGAGTATGATGGGAGAATTGATCTTCTTTCTCGGTTTGCAAATCAAGCAAACTGAAAGAGGAACAATGATCCATCAACAAAAGTATGTAAAGGAGCTTATGAATAAATATGGACTGGAACAATCTAAAACAACCACACTCCCATAGGAACAGGAACAAGGTTGGATGAGGACACAAATGGTAAGTGTGTAATTGATAAGCAATATAGAGGTATGATAGGATCTTTACTATACTTTACTGCAAGTAAACCTGATATTACTTTTAGTGTTGGTTTATGTGCAAGATTCCAATCAAATCCCAAAGAATCTCACTTAACGGCAGTTAAGAGAATTCTTAGGTATTTGAAAGGCATTGATGACTTATGTTTGTTCTATCCTCAAAGTGATGTATTTGACCTCGTAAGTTATTCGGATGCGGATTATGCTGGGGACTTGGTTAATCGCAAATGCACCTCAGGAATTGTCCAGTACCTAAGAACAAGCTTAGTCTCATGGAGCTCAAAGAAGCAAAATATTGTTGCCTTGTCCACTGCAGAAGCAGAGTATGTGGCTGTTGTTGCATCTTGTTCCCAAGTTCTATGGATCAAGCAACAGGTACGAGATTTTGGTATTAAGTTTAAGTGTGTTCCTATATACTGTGATAATACTAGTGCAATCTGCATATCCAAGGACCCAGTACATCATTCAAGGGTCAAGCATATACATATTGGGCATCATTTCCTTAAGGACAATGTTGAAAAAGGACTTGTCAAAGTTGAATTTTGTCCAACTGAAAATCAAATTGCTGACATTTTGACTAAACCTCTTCCTAGAGAAAAATTCGAAAAAATTCGTATGTTGCAAGTTTACTCTAAGTGACCAGCAAAAATTTATGAATTTATTCATACAATACACAGTCAAGATAAAGGACTCGCATTAGTCTTCATAATACTCCCCTTATTGTCCACACGTACATATTGAGCAAAAAATTGGTAAGGCATGTGTATATTTAGCTTGAACATGTAACATGCATGAGTTCATTTTTTATTCTTTTTATTCCTATAATTCCGTAAATATATTATTCATATTCTTTTATTTTTCTCTTTTTCACAAATTTATTTTTTATCTCTCTCCTTCATTCATCTTCCATAAAATTTTCATTTTTGATTCAATGCAACGTTTCACCAGCGTCTAAGTTCAAAACTTAAAAATCAAAATTCAATGGATTAAGAGAAATGGGAAGCACCGTCATAAATTACTTCACAATCTCCCATAAATCTACCCCCTCATAAACCCCTCCATCACATCAACTCTTTTTACACGGCAGTTTTTACTTTTTACCCAAAACCATCAAACTTTGCAAAAACCACTCAAACCCTCTCAAAACCTCTCATCTTCTCCATCCTTCTCAAAGTTCATCAATGGCCCCCAAGAAGAAAAATTCGGAAGAAACAAAAAATTTCCCAGCCGAAAAATCATCCCCATTGGTTGACTATAATCAAAGCGACAACGAATCCTCTAACTCAAATGAGGATTCCGTGGGTTCTCAAGAAAACTCATCGACTCATGAGGTGGTCTCACCCAAGAAAGAAGAAGAGGTTGAAGATGCTGAAACAGAGCAAGAGAAGGAAATTATGGTTCCTACCAAACGCGGTAAGAAATGAAAATCTTCTAAGTATATAATCGGGTTTTGTGTAGATCTTGCTTGGTGCAAGAAAATTAAGTGGGTAGAGTTTCTTGATGTTGTAAAATTTCAAAAATGGTCTAAGGTTTTATGTTCTAATTAGGGTCTCTTTGAGGAAGAAATGAGCGAATTTTGCTCAAAGTTTGAAAATACTGATGGGTTGTGTATTAGTATAGTTCATGGGAATTTAGTGAAGTTTAATGAACAACGAATTTGTGATTGGTTTGATGTACCGAATGAAGGGTACAAAGCATACATTAAGGGTAGGGCAAAATTGAATGTTAATGGTGCTTCTAATGCTAAAATTCTAACCTACTTTGGTGGTAATCCATATGACCAATCCCTGGACCAAAAAGATCTTTCCCCCTTCCATAAACTGCTATTTCAATTAGTTTGGCGTTTTATTTTACCTAGAACCTCCAAAAGGACTCAATCTAGTCTTATGGACCTCTCTCTCATGTACTGTCTTGCTAATAACATCAAAATCAACTTTCCCTCTTTAATGATCTCTCACCTTTCCTATTGCATTGCTCACAACAACAAAATTGGGTATGGTCATCTTATTACCACCATTATCAAGAAATGCCGAGTTAAACTCCCTGCCAGTCCCTCCTTTGAACTTGAGCCAGAAAATTATTTGACCAAAGACACCTTATCTAGACTCAGTTTGAGGGTACATGGTGGTAAGGTTGAGTATGATGTTGAGGAGCCTAAGGTGAAGGGATAAACTGGAGTTAAGAGGAAGCAAGTTGAAGAAGTTAGTGTTGGGGGTCCTAGGTCTGTGCGCAAGAGTCAGAGACTAGCAGACACTAAGTCTCCATGGGATCAAGGTCAGGGTGATGTTGTCATGATAGATCTGGATGAGGATCTTATCTCTCTAGGATCAACTGATGTGGATTTCCCAATACTCTCCACCACCAGTCTCCATGGTCTGCTGCATACCATTCAGGAGTCCATGTCCCTTCTACACTCCAGGATCTAGGGTATGGAGGCCAGAGTTGCTCGGGTGGATCTCCAGCAGGAGCAAGTCCTTGCTGCAGTCAAGAGAGGAGAGGCTGCTGTTAGAGAGAAGATTGATGATGTTTTCTCTTCATTCTCCATCCGCACCAACCCTAATTTCCTTCCCCTTTTAATTAATCTGTTAAAACATTTTAATATTGGTTTTTGTGTTGTAACTAAATGATGTCTTGTTTATTGCTTTACTTTTTGATCTCTTTTAGTTGGTATTATAGTTGTTTTTGAGTTAGCTAGTTTGTTAGCTATCTCCTTAATTTGTGCAATTTTCCTCCTCTTATGCACTTTCTTTGGGCGCTTTGTTTCATTTCAGGACTTAGGAGCATGCTTGGAGGATACTTGCACAACCCCGGATATTAAGATTGAAGATGAAGGTCAAGGAAGCTTCAAGGAAGCATAACCGAGTTCATGGGGACAAATATAAGAAGTTTTGGAAGGATTTACGCACAAGGGTCAACTTCAAATGGCTATAACTTTCATCACACAAAACATTTTTGAGCGATTCAAGTTGGAAATGAAATTTTGGCTCAATAGCTTTCTAACAAGTGGTCACAAGCTCAATTCCGATGCAAAACGAGTGAGATATGGCCGTTTGAAAATGAACTGACGAAACTAAAAACTGACCCGAGCGCTCGGGTCAACTGACCCGCCCGGGTCAATCTGCGATAAACTCATTTTCGCTCCTGTTGGTCTGACCCGCCCGGGTCAGGTGACCCGAGGGCTCGGGTCAGGCCACCCGAGGGCTCGGGTCATCTTACCCGCCCGAGTCGGGTCATTTTTCCAGAAACCTTTTTGCGACTTTGTTTGCTTTAATGCGGGGGTTGTTTTGTAATTTTCTGTTTAATTTCTTATGACTATTTAAGAGGGACTCCTCTTATTTTAACTTAAGCTAATTTACATTATATTTTAATAAAGTGAGATTTCAAATTCTTAGAACCCTAGGAGAGAGAAAATCTCATCTTCTAAAGAGAGAAATGAGAGAAACTTGTTGAAAACTTGGAAATTGAAGAATCTAAGAAGGAAACTTGAAGATTTGGAATCTCCTTGCAACTTTAATGAGAATTTCTTACTCTGTCTCATATTTTATTGCTTTATTTTCATATTGCCATGTCATTTTCACTCTATTTACTTGTTCATCCTAGATTATTGTTTTAGTTTATGTTAATAGTTGTTAATGTCTTTTAGTTTATAATTTTTCATGATTTGTGAGTAGTTATTTCTTTGGGAAGGGTTTGAAGCCATTAATGAGTTCATGAACCTCTAAATCCAACATTGGGCTTTGACTTGGGATAATTTTGGTTAATTGATTTGGCATTTTCATGAATGTTTGTGTGATTGGCCATCATAGGAGCATTATTTAGGTACCCTTAGTGAAGGATCGAGAGATGAAGTTAAGGGGTTGCCTCAAATCGATTATTAGGCTTGAAGGACCATGAGAATAGGGAATACCTAGCCTAGGGGATTTAGTTTACTTGTTTAAGTTCATCATGTTTATGGATATGCTTGGTTGAATACCTTAGCCATGAGAATAGGTCTTCGGTAAGAGACTAGGCCAATCTAGCTAGCTCGAGAGAGTGGTTAGAGTACCAATGGATGAACAATTCCCTTCAATTGATCCCCATTGTTGATTCCCTTTGTGATTGCTTGGTTTGTGAATGAGTTGATTGGTGGATACCCCTTCCCAAAGCCATTTTTCTTATTGTCCTTTCATCTATAAATCTTGAAAAACATAGAGTTTGCTTAGCTTATCATAAATCGATACTTATTAGTGCTTTCCTTAGTCCTTGTGGATTCGACCCTTTACTTGCCCTATATTGGGTAGTTTAGGTATTTTTGACGTGTTTACAACGAGCGCGTCAAATTTTGGCGCCGTTGCCGGGGACTTCGGCTTGCATTGATTCGTGTTGATTAGATAAGTCTAGGCTATTTGTGAATATTTTTTTTCTTTTTTTTTCTTTCTTTTTGTTTTGAAAAAAAAAATGGCAAATACTTCTTTTCCTCAATACGAAAATGAGTCTTTTTGGGTTTACTTTGAGAGACTTGGGGAATTTATAAAGTTTCATGGCTATGATATTGAGGAATCTTGTGAGATTACTTATTGGGGACTAAATGAGCATACTAGAGGAGTTGTTGAAAATATGTTTAATGGTGATTTTCGAGCGACATCTTCGGATGAAGCTTGGAATTTTTTTTTGTGGTTAGCTAAGGACACTTATGATTCCGACTTTTATGCAAATTGTCATGATTCCTCTAATATGTGCATGAATTTCAATGATGTGTCACATGTCCCCAATATTGATTCTCATATGCTTAATTGTAATCCCTCCCCCAAAATTGATTTTCAAGGTTCCTTGCATTCTGAATCATCGAAATCCGAATTGGAGCTGACTCTTGAGCGATATCTTATTGGGGCAAATTCTAGTGCCAATTATGAACCTCTCCCTAAAGTTGACTCCAAACCCATTGAGGATCTCTTTTTACAATTGAAAAGTGGTTTGAATTCGCTTGGGAAAAATCGGGGTTGCAAAAATGATATTCTCAAGTTTGATTATGTTGATTCGAGGTATATTGAAAATGAAAATCAATTGCAAAAACCCCATGATCTTGATGATGGTTTTTGGAGTAGTGACGATGAGGGGCATGTTTTTGAGGAGAAAAGGCCCATTATTGAAGATATTGTTGAAAGTGAGGATGTTTATGAGTCTCTACATACCCTTTTTGAGTCTCATGTATCTACATCTAGTGGATTGGACCTTACCTTCCCTCCTTGTGCTTTAGAGCATCCATCCTCTCCTACCCCTTCTTACTTGAGTGAAGATCTTGGTCAAGTTGAGGGTGAGATACCTCATTTGGTGATTGGTGATGATTTTGAAGTTTTGATGGATAATGAAAATGTTGTTGATAATAACTCATTGGTGGAAGAAGTCTCCCTTCTTAAGTCTTGCGATGTGAGTGAAGTGGTTAGTGAAAGCTTTGTTTCTATCTCTTCCCCTCATATTCCATTTACAAGAAGGATTGACATTATTCTCTCTACTCCCATTTCATATCCATTTTCATTTCTGAAAACTCCACCTCTTGATGAGTTTCTTGCCTCTTTTGACATTTAAGTACCCAATTTGGTTGTTTTTGAGGAAAAGAGTGAGATTGTCAAGCAAAAAGAGTTTGTCGAGGAGAATTTGCCGACTTTTTGTTCATTTTCTTATTATTTTGAGTCTTCTTCTTCCTATTTTCTTGATTTTTATTTTGATTCCACTTCTTTTAGGCATCCCCCTCCTCAATTTTTGCATAGAATTACACTATATTTTGTGCATGCTTTTTATTTAAGTATTGCATATGCTATAATAATGGAAATGTGCGCTAGTGCATTTGACAAACTCTTGCGATCTTTGAATTGCTATTTACTAGAAAGGTCAAGCTTAGGACCTTAAATAAGCCTTTCTCGGAAAGTAACCCGTGATTTATTGCTTTCATTTTTTTATTTTAATTTTACTCATTTTTTTTTAATCTTTACTTTTGATTTAGGTACATAATTAGAATAACACTCGTTCTCAATGGTACATGGAAAACAGATAATGGTTTTGAAGAAAGTTGATTACAAAAGGAGATATTGGGTCATTTGCGGGTATTTGCACCCACCTACTATCCGGTAGTTTCCTTCCTTTTGCTCTTTCTTCAATGCTCTATGATTTGTAGAACACGTACTTATTGGTTGAATGTTTCTTCCCTCCCTCCTTCCCTTTGATCGTCTTGTTCAAGCATTGAGGACAATGCTTTATTCTAGCTTGGGGGAGTAGCTATTTGCTAGCTTGAGGGAGGTGTGTATAGTTTATTTCTTTATTTTTCCCATTTTCACAAAAAAAAATTAATTATCTTCTTTCTTTCCATTTCATTTATTTTTCTTTCGAGTTTTGATTTCCTTCCCTCTAGTTCAAACAAAGTCAAAAAAATGAAAAAAAAATAAATGAATTGAAAAAACAAGAAAAAAAGAAACAAAAGAAGCGTTAGATATAAATAAAAATTTGGTTTGCTTGCCCAAGGAAGATGCTTAGTAATGATATGATGTGGATTCCTTGCTTTGACTTTGAGTATATGTTTAGAGGCTTCTTTTGGAAGAGTGTGAGCATGGGTTAAGGTATTTTAGGAGTTGATTAATCTTGATTGCATTAGAATCTACCAAAATGAAACTAATGAATGATCAATTGGATGCCTAGTCTTGAATCTTGACTAAGTTGCTCATGCTTGGATAATTTTAGCTTCAAATTTACGGTCCCTTGTGTCCCTAGATGTACTCATCATGTCCCGAAACAAAAGCTCTATAAGAAACTTAGTTTTTATTTCTCTTTGTATCCAATAAGTGGCACAAAAAGCCACAAGTTCTTATGTCTCTTTTTAGTGAGTAACTTCACATTTGTATAGCAAAAATTCCCATAATAAGGGAAAAAGAAAAAGCCAAAAACAGTCAAAAAAGGCGTGAAAAATGAAAAAAAGTGAAGAAAAACGAAAAGCAAAAAGAGTAGAAGAATTCCAATAAAAGAGGTTAATTTGTGGATGCCTCCCACACTTAGTACTATTTTCTAAAGTTTCGAGTAGAGTGGAGTCTAAGGCCTATTTGTGTGTCTAGGGATGGTGGACTAGTGGTTTGAGCTTTTTATAACACTTGAAGGGCCCTAAGTCTTTTGGATAGCTAGGTGTTCTCTAATGAGCGAGTAAAAAGTCTAATTAGGTGTCCTATTGCAATCTTGATTAGTTTCTTTCTCTACCATAATCTATGAGTACACTTGGAAATTAGTTGTTTTGAAAGTTGCTCTCTATCTTTGCTTGTGAACCATTTTATTAATAGTTGACTTGGGCATTAATTTTGAATTTGATTGAATAAATGGTTGATGAAAAACTAGAGTTGTGGGTTTGAAAACTCTTTGGAAACCCTCGCGAGATCCCACTCGCCCTCTAGAGCGATCTAGGGGTTTAAAGAGCTTGTTGCATGGGCTAAATGCAATCGTGATTCCTACGACAATGAGTTAGTGTAAATTCTTTCTTTATCCTTTTTTTTTTTTCCTTTTTTCTTTCTTCTTGATCTTGTTTTCTAATAATCTTCATTCTCTTACCCTTGTGTTTTATTTGATTTTGCTTGGGGACAAGCAAAGATCAAGCTTGGGGGAGTTTGATGCCTTGTTTATTGCTTTACTTTTTGATCTCTTTTAGTTGGTATTATAGTTGTTTTTGAGTTAGTTTAGGCTAGTTTGTTAGCTATCTCCTTAATTTGTGCAATTTTACTCCTCGTATGCACTTTCTTTGGGCGCTTTGTTTCATTTCAGGACTTAGGAGCATGCTTGGAGGATACTTGCACAACCCCGGATATTAAGATTGAAGACGAAGGTCAAGGAAGCTTCAAGGAAGCATAACCGAGTTCATGGGGACAAATATAAGAAGTCTTGGAAGGATTTGCGCACAAGGGTCAACTTCAAATGGCTATAACTTTCAGCACACAAAACATTTTTGAGCGATTCAAGTTGGAGATGAAAGTTTGGCTCAATAGCTTTATAACAAGTAGTCACAAGCTCAATTCCGATGCAAAACGATTGAGATATGGCCGTTTGAAAATGAACTGACGAAACTAAAAACTAACCCGAGTGCTCGGGTCAACTGACCCGCCCGGGTCAATCTGCGATAAACTCATTTTCGCTCCTGTTGGTCTGACCCGCCCGGGTCAGGTGACCCGAGGGCTCGCGTCAGGCCACCCCAAGGCTCGGGTCATCTTACCCGCCCGAGTCGGGTCATTTTTCCAGAAACCTTTTTGCGACTTTGTTTGCTTTAATGCGGGGGTTGTTTTGTAATTTTCTGTTTTATTTCTTATGACTATTTAAGAGGGACTCCTCTTATTTTAACTTAAGCTAATTTACATTATATTTTAATAAAGTGAGATTTCAAATTCTTAGAACCCTAGGAGAGAGAAAATCTCATCTTCTAAAGAGAGAAGTGAGAGAAACTTGTTGAAAACTTGGAAATTGAAGAATCTAAGAAGAAAACTTGAAGATTTGGAATCTCCTTGCAACTTTAATGAGAATTTCTTACTCTCTCTCATATTTTATTGCTTTATTTTCATATTTCCATGTCATTTTCACTCTATTTACTTGTTCATCCTAGATTATTGTTTTAGTTTATGTTAATAGTTGTTAATGTCTTTTAGTTTATAATTTTTCATGATTTGTGAGTAGTTATTTCTTTGGGAAGGGTTTGAAGCCATTAATGAGTTCATGAACCTCTAAATCCAACATTGGGCTTTGACTTGGGATAATTTTGGTTAATTGATTTGGCATTTTCATGAATGTTTGTGTGATTGGCCATCATAGGAGCATTATTTAGGTACCCTTAGTGAAGGATCGAGAGATGAAGTTAAGGGGTTGCCTCAAATCGATTATTAGGCTTGAAGGACCATGAGAATAAGGACTACCTAGCCTAGGGGATTTAGTTTGCTTGTTTAAGTTCATCATGTTTATGGATATGCTTGGTTGAATACCTTAGCCATGAGAATAGGTCTTCGGTAAGAGACTAGGCCAATCTAGCTAGCTCGAGAGAGTGGTTAGAGTACCAATGGATGAACAATTCCCCTCAATTGATCCCCATTGTGGATTTCCATTGTGATTGCTTGGTTTGTGAATGAGTTGATTGGTGGATACCCCTTCCCAAAGCCATTTTTCTTATTGTCCTTTCATCTATAAATCTTCAAAAACATAGAGTTTGCTTAGCTTATCATAAATCGATACTTATTGGTGCTTTCCTTAGTCCTTGTGGATTCGACCCTTTACTTGCCCTATATTGGGTAGTTTAGGTATTTTTGACGTGTTTACAACGAGTGCTTCACTAAACAATGGTGAATTGTTGCTACTTTTATCTCTTTTTGGATGTGTTAAGCACATCAGTTTCTTTTGGATATTTTTTTTCTCTCTCCTTTTTCCTTTTCTATTCTTCCATATTTTTGCTTACTTTTCTTCTTTCCTTTATTTTCTTAAACTCTGCTTGTGCATAATTCTTGTCTAGTTGCATCTATCTTGCCCTTGAATGTTCATTACAATGTCTGGATGGCTAGAATTATTAGATGATATGCTCGAGCTACTTTTAATTGTTCATGTTATTGTTAAACTCCTAGAGTGTTGTTGGCTGCTTTAGCTGTTTTTGATGATGACAAAAGGGGGAAGTAAAGTTGGCATATAAAAATATTCTAGTCTACTTAGTTTCTAAAGTGATACTTTTTGAATATTTCTCTCTGCACTACTTCTTGTAAATCACTTAGAATTTCTTAGCTTTTGATTCTTTTGCTTTTGGTTTATCTTTTGTTTTTTATTGTGTTATTGCATCTTATTTTTGTTTAATTTTTTATTTGCCTTATATATTTGCGCTTTTGGTTTATCTTTTATTTTTTATTGTGTTATTTGCCATCATCAAAAAGGAGGAATATTGTTGTATTCACTATTTTGATGATGACAAATACTTAGTTGTTTGTATAGTTTATTTTGCAAAAATATAAGGAAAAATTGTCATGAATAAGCCATCCTTTGCGTGATCTGCTAAAAATAAATAAACTAACCTTTTGATTATCCTGGGATAAGTCAACATTTAACACTTATCTATTTTTAACAAGTCATGACCTGTTATTAACCTCTTTAACAGGTTAAATGTGCACGTGTCAGTCTTTCATTCGTTTATGTATTAATTGTAATTGCTTTTAAAAGAACATTATTTTCCTTTTCTCTCACCACCACCACCTCTCCTCTGTTCCTTTCGCCACGCAACACCATCAAACCCACACCACCGCCCAGAGGGTGCAAAGAAGTTAATTGATGGAAGAGAGAAAGGGGGAAATTGAGATTGGAAAACTAACCCTAATTTGCAATGCTCTCTGACTAATTTCATAAACAACTCACGATCACGATCTTCTTTAACAGCAACGTCATCACTTGTAATGGGAAGATGAGAATGAAATCGAACGGGGGAAAAACAGGGGAAGTAGGAAAGTATATAAAAGAAGGTAAAAGAGTAGTAGAAGTAGTAGTATGAGTACCATGATGAAACAAGACAGAAGCTTCAATAACAATCTTCATCCCTTCCACTTTCGCTTCTGGCCTCTGGGAATGGAATGTTGCAGACTCTTTTACAGTAGCTCCAATTGCTTTAATATCTGACCTCTCCAATTTGCAGTATCCGAAATCCTAATTCACCCCCTTTTTCTTCTTGGAGTGTCATTTTTCACCTTACAGACTGAGACAACCTACGTTTGCACAAGAAGAGTGGGGTTTTATGGGTGGTTTTAGTTTTTAAAGGTGGTTTTGGTAGTACAGGTGAGCAAGGGTAGGGGTTGTTGAGGCATAGTGTTAGGAGGGTGGCTGAGGTTGTCATTTGGTGGTCGGTGGTGATGGGTTTTGGTCTTTTGGAGGAGAAGAGAGAGAATAGAGTTGGCACACTTGGGAAGAAGAAGAGAGGGGAGAGAGAAAAAAATAAGAAGAATTTCAAAATTGCAAAAAAAAAAACCTCTCAATTACCTGTTAAATCGGTTACAAGTTATTTGTCCTGTTAAAAGTTTAAGTGATATCAAAGTTAGCTTATTTCAGGATAATCAAAAGGTTAACTTATTTTTAGCGGATCACGCAAAGGTTGACTTATTCCTAATAATCTTTCCAAAATATAAAATCCCAAAAATATTGATTTATTAATTTTTACATGTTTTATCTTGTGGAGAAAGATTAATGAGTTTTAATCTAATCAAGATATTTTATTAATACTCGTTTTTATTATATGGTATGTTTAATGGCTCTAGTAACTTAGAATCTTTTGAATAAAAAGATTCTTAGTTATTAGAATGTTTGTTGATGTGTTATGCAAAATAGGTTGAACACAACGTTGAACAAAACATGGCTATTAATGTGCGAAGTGGCGCATGAAACTCGCCAACTACTTGCTGGGAGTTTTACTAACGGCTAGTAGAAGAAGCCCACACCTACAGTTGCTATTTTCATGGAGATCGTGCAATCAAGATCATGGAGCATATAATCCTAAATTCTAGCGTGAAGAAAATCGTGGAAAATCAATTGAAGCCAATAACTTGCAGCAACTATTTAAGGAGAAATCATTGTTCGAAAAATATACGACTTTCTAGCATTAAAAGATCAAGTTTTTACTTAGAAAGTTTTCTGTAATTTTCTTCTCATCTTCCATAGCATATCACTGTAATATTTCGAGTGTTTGGGTAAGTGAAAGAATCACAGAGTATTTGTGTAATCAAGTGAGAAAGAGAAAGAGAGAAAGAGAAGACTTCGAGTGAAGTCAAGTGAGTGTCACCAGTTCAAAGGGAACTAGGTGACTGGGAACAACTTCCTAGAGGAACAGAGCGAGGTCCAGAATTAGGTTGTATGAAGTATCATTTGACCTATTTTAATAAGAGAAGTATTGAGTCAATATCCCTAGTGGTCAAGGTTTTTCTTCCTATTGGGCCTAGGAAGTTTTCCTTGTAAGTTAAATTTATCTGTCTACTCCCTTATTTCTTTCAAGTTAATTTAATTCCGCAATAATAGTTAAAAATTCCCGGTACTACAATTCACCCCCCCCCTCTTGTAAAGTTATTCGGGTAAAAACCACAATCCAATCTAATCTAAACCGAATTAGCAATTCGAATTGAACTCGAACTATGTCCGGATTGGATTTTGATCGACTTTTTTCTGGAAATTTGGAATTCTGGATTTATTTGGATTGAGAGTGATTGAATCCAAAAATCTTAAATAACAGAATAGCAAATAAGCATTGTCTTGTATATTTGAGAATGGGTTTAAGTGTTTTCGATAAAATTTATGAGTTTATATGAATTATTAGGTTTTAATACTGAATTTTTTTGGGATTGCATGACTTACTTCTATTATCGAATACTTTATTTTAATGCTCGTGCCTAGATTATTTCATCAAAAAAATAAAGTTTAAAATTTTGAATATTTCAGGTTGGATCCAATTTAGTGTCTAAAAATTTGGATCGTATTAGTTTGAACTCAAATTCTGATTGGTTTGGATTTGGATTAGAAAATTGAAATCTACTTTTTGTTCATACTAAGCTTAAGTCAAAATCATACACTGAACTTTCACCCTAGTTCAAATAAGACTGGGAAAATCGAGCTCTACCAGCCACACACTCATAAGAATCCCTCGAGGTTAGGAAATTCTATGTTTATATTGCATATAATGTTTTTTAGATTTTAATTAAACAAATTAATTCAATTAAAATGAATAAACAAAATAATTCAATTACAATGAAGACATATAAATATGTATGTTTGTCATTTAATTAGTATCCTTGTGTTAAAAATAGAATCACAATGTTACAAAATTGTGGAAGATGGTTTTTCCAGTTTTGATATAAAATCATATTATGTGACTGATTATACTGATATTACATTTGTGTTTTTTGTTAATAACCATATATTTTGTTGTGGTAATATAATTTGCACAGAGTATTACCGCCACGTGACTATCACACTTTCGGCAACCAACTACTATCTGACCAAAAACTTGCAGCGAAAGACTTCAACCAAAAAAATTATAATACTTCTTTATTATTAAAAATAAATATCGTCTCAAACTTAAATTAAATAAACATCCTAAACTATGTGAAGTTCCCCTTCTTAGTATGCTCCCATGCACATCCAAAGTTCACCTGTAAAACTGCTTACCAAAAGGTAAACAGGAAAAAGCCAAATAGGAAAAAGAAAATACTCGTCACTATAAAACTGAGTACGATATGCACTAGATAAGTAACACATTTACTACTTCGTAACAATTTACATTTTGAAAACTCCATCACTTATAATTTAATGACATCTTTTATAAACAAACTCTTTCCAAATAACTTGGATTAAAAATAAACTTGAAAATAATTCCTATTCTTATCTCCCCTTCCTTTACCCAAGTGTGCACACCCCCCAAGCTAGTCATTCCATCACGGATCTATATCAAGGGGTAACAATAACTGCCAACAAGTGGACTTAGAAGCATGAACCCTTCTTGAAATTAATCAAACGGTAAATAATAATAATATGACTTGTAAGTCATGAATAAATCTCCTTTTCTCATAAACTACTTTTTGAACATTCAAAGTTCATAAACCAATCAACCATTCCTTGTAATAATAATTTAATTTTCCAAAAAGGATAACAAAACTTTCATATAAAATGATTGATAAAATCATTCCATCTTTTCATTTCTAAGAGTGAGTAATAAAATGTTGTAACCATTTTAAACCAAATTTATAAATCCATTCAACCCTTAAATCAATAAACAACTTTATCACATAAAACCACATTTCAAAAGATCTAGCTATACAACGTACCTTGATCTTTCACAAGAGTATACTAGTATCCTCACTTAGTCTTATGCTTGAACGATCTCCTAAGCAACCAATAATTTAAAAATCTAATAAGTAACTTATCACATGAACTTAATCATGAATTAAACATGAATATCCTATCATGAGCATAATATTTTTGAGTAAGAAACATGAAAATCTTTTTTCTTAAACCAAAGGAAATTGGAACTTGAATAAGAAATATAAAACTAGAATAGATTAAGAAGAGAGGAAGAACCTTGTAGTAAGAGAGTTTGGATTCTTCAAAGTTTTTGTGTGGAAAAGATGGCTTAAGGTATGGGGTATTTATAGGAGTAGAATAGGTAGTACTTAATTTCCAAAAGTAAATAGTTTGTAACCTTCACCATAAATTAGGAGATTAAACCAAGATTTGTGACCTCCATCATTAATTTGGAAATTTTAGGAAATCAAAACCCCCCACCTTTAACATAAGGTGGCCGGCCAAAATGGCTCTAATATTTTATTATTTTTTTAAAAATTCATTTTCAAATTTTTTTTTTTTGGAAAACTTATTTAATGAAATTTTGACTAGGATTTAAATCCCAAAAGTTTGACAAATCAAGTTTGGCGCTATAAACCCGCCAAAATAATTTAAAATCAGTGAAATTACTAAAATACCCTTTGCTTAAAATATTTATTTTAGAAAATAAATATTTTAATTACTTAAATAAATACTCAAAAATATGGGGTATTACAGTCTACCCCCCTTAAAAGAAGTTTCGACCTCGAAACTTAAGCCAAAAAGTCATAATCACTTTCCAAAAAAGGGATTAAAATCCCAAAATTTATGTTTCTGACTCAAATGCTCATACCTAAAATGCATATAATGACTCAATAATATGCTAAAATGCAATAACTATGGAAAAGCGCAAAACTCTATCGCATTCTACCCTCCTTAAAAGGAGTTACGGCCCCATAACTCGACAACTAACCTCGGAAAACAACGACGGATATTTCTTGCGCATATCCGCTTCGGCTGCCCATGTTGCTTCCTCAGTCTGATAGTTTGACCATAATACTTTGACTAATCTAACATCCTTAGTCCGAGAACTTCTAACTTTACTATCAAGGATTCTTACAGGTCGCTCTTCATAAGTCAAACTATCATCTAACTCAATGGTCTCAAGTTGCAGCACATGAGACACATCTGGAATATACTTCCTTAACTGAGATATATGGAAAACATCGTGGACTCGGCTTAAGTCATTTGGCAAATCCAAATTATATGCCACTTTCCCGATCTTCTTTAACACCTCATATATAATTTGGGCTCAACTTCCCTTCTTCCCAAAGCACATCACCCCTTTCATTGGAGATATTTTCAACAGTACCTTCTCTCCAACCTGAAACTCTTCATCACTTCTCTTCAAATCAGCATAACTCTTCTGTCGATCTTGAGATGCCTTGATCTTTTTCTGAATCACTTTCACTCGTTTAACCGTTTCTTCGAGGAACTCAGGTCCAAGAACCACGGTCTCACTAATATCATTCCAGCAGACTGGACTCCTACACTTCCGACCATACAAAGCTTTAAATGGAGCTGTTCCAATACTTGCATTATGACTTTTGTTGTAGGAAAATTCTATCAAATCCAAGAAATCTTCCCACGAACCCTTATACTCCATGACACAAGATCGTAACATATCCTCTAAAGTCTGAATCGTTCGTTCTGTTTGTCCGTCTGTAGCTGGATGAAAAGTTGTACTCATTAACAGATTAGTGCCCAAAGCCTTCTACAAACTCTGCCAAAAGTTGGACAAGAATCGGGAATCACGATCAGAAACAATGTCCTTAGGTACACCATGATACTTCACCACCCACTTTACCTATACCTTAGCCAACTGATCCATCGACCAAGTATTCTTCGTAGGTATGAAAGTCAGATTTAGTTAAACGATCCACCACTACCCAAATCGTATCATTTCCAGCCTTAATCCTTGGTAAGGCAGACACAAAATCCATTGATATGGAATCCAATTTCCAACTCGGAATATCCAAAGGCTGAACCTTCTTTTGCGGCCTTTTGTGCTCAAACTTGACCTTTTGACAGGTGAGACACTTAGCACGAACTCTGCTACCCCTCGCTTCATGGTTGGCCACCAAAACATCTGCTTCATATCCTTATACAACTTATCACCACCTGTGTGTACCGAATAAGGTGAGCTATGAGCTTCTTCCATTAATTTCCACTTCAACTCCTCTATTACTTGGTACACACCACCTCCCCTTGAACCGGATATTTCCATCATTAGCTATCTGGAAATCCGACACCTGACCATCTTGGATCTTCTCTCGAATCTTTTCTAACTTTTCATCCATTGATTGACCCTCCCTAATCTCATCATAGATCGAGGGTTGAAATGACAAAGAACTCAACAATTCTTCAACACCTCCTTCTTCCATTACTTCCAATGATAGCATCTGAAGCTCTACACATAACTGACTCGGCAGCACCATTGCATTAACCGAATGACTCGACTTTCGGCTCAATGCATCAGCAACAACATTAGCTTTCCCCTCATGATACTGGATCTCCAAATCATAATCCTTAATCAACTCTAACCACCTCCTCTGCCTCATATTCAATTCCTTCTGAGTGAAAATATACTTCAAGCTCTTATGATCCGTGTATAACTTACACGTTGCCCCATAAAGTATTGCCGCCATATCTTCAAAGCAAACACTATTGTAGCTAATTCCAGATCATGTGTTGGATAATTCACCTCATATGGTTTTAACTGCCTAGAGGCATAAGCGATGACCTTCTTGTTCAGCATCAGTACACACCCTAACCCAAATTTCGAAGCATCACTATAAACATCATACTGCTGACTCTCATCAGGTAGAGCTAAAACATGTGTTGTAGTCAATCTTTCCTTCAACGCAGAAAAAGCTTCTTCACACTCTGGCGTCAAGACAAACTTACATTCCTTCTTCATCAGGCTAGTCATTGGTCTTGAGATCTTCGAGAAATCCTTCACAAATCTTCGATAGTAACCAGCTAACCCAAGAAAACTCCTTATATCAGACATTGTCTTCGGTGTTGGCTACTCACGCACTGCTTGAATTTTTGCAGGATCCACCGAAACTCCTTCCTTTGAGATAACATGTCCCAAAAAGGCAACCTCATCCAACCAAAACTCACACTTAAAGAGCTTGGCATACAACTTATGCTCTCTCAGGGTGGACAAAACTTCCCTTAAATGCAACTCATGGCTGCTCCTATCCTTCGAATATATCAAAATATCATCTATAAACACAACCACATATTTGTCCAAGTAAGGCCTGAATATCCTATGCATCAAATCCATGAACACTACAGGTGTGTTGGTCAGACCAAACGACGTCACTGTGAACTCATAGTGACCATAACGCGTCCTAAATGCAATCGTAGGGATATCACCCTCAGCAATCCTCAATTGGTGATAACCTGACCTAAAATTTTCTTCGAGAAAATCCCCGCTCCTTTCAACTGATCAAATAAATCATCTATTCTCGGAAGCGGATACTTATTCTTGATCGTTACATTGTTCAACTCCCGATATTCAACGCACAACCTCAAACTACCATCTTTCTTTCACACGAACAATACAGGTGCACCCCAAGGAGAGAACAATACAGTAAACAGGGCAAAGCCAAATAGGAAAAGGAAATACACGTCAGTATAAAACTGAGTACGAAATGCACTAGATAAGTAACACATTTGCTAGTTCATAACAATTTACATTTTGAAAACTTCATCACTAATAATTTAATGACAACTTTTATAAACAAACTCTTTCCAAATAACTTGGATTAAAAATAAACTTGAAAACAATTCCTCTTCTTATCTCCCCTTCCTTTACTTATGTGTGCACACCCCCCAAGCTAGTCATCCCATCATGGATCTATATCAAGGGGTAACAATAATTGCCAACAAGTGGACTTAGAAGCATGAACCCCTCTTGAAATTAATCAAGCGGTAAATAATAATAATATGACTTGTAAGTCATGAATAAATCTCCTTTTCTCATAAACTACCATTTGAACATTCAAAGTTCATAAACCAATCAACCACTCCTTGATATAATAATTTAATTTTCCAAAAAGGATAACAAAACTTTCTTATAAATGATTGATAAAATCATTCCTTCTTTTCATTTCCAAGAGTGAATAATAAAATGTTGTAACCATTTTAAACCAAATTTATAAATTCATTCAACCATTAAATCAATAAACAACTTTATCACATAAAACCACATTTCAAAAGATCTAGCTACACAACGTACCTTGATCTTGCACAAAGAGTATACTAGTATCCTCACTTAGTCTTATGCTTGAGCGATCTCTTTACCAACCAATAATATAAAATCTAATAAGTAACTTATCACATGAACTTAATCATGAATTAAACATGAATATCCTATCATGAGCATAATATTTTTGAGTAAGAAAAATGAATTTTTTTTTCTTAAACCAAAGGAAATTGGAACTTGAATACACTAGTGGAAAAAACCTTATCTGTCACTTAGTAACAGATTCGGTTTTCACAAAACCGCATCCGAAAATCATTAAAAAATGGGAGGGAAAGCTGGGAGGAAAATCTGATCCGGTCCTTTAGTGAACCGGATCATATTTTAGAAACTGCTCCGGTTTTCTAAAATCTGATCCGGTTCACAAGACCGGATCAGATTTTTGTTATTTTTTTTAGAGGGAAAACCCGCCCAATTTCTTTTCTCGCTCTGTCTTCTTGCTCCCTTAGCTTAGACCCTTCAATTTTCCCTCCCACGCCTCTCTTATCCCCCATTCTAAACCCTAGCTCTCTCATCTCCCCCTTCTCTCCTCTCTCCTCAGCGACGAAGCAACCTCCTCTCACCCCGTCGTTCATCACCTCGTAGATCTCTCTCAGCCCCCTGGGCGTTCATATCGCCAGCCCTTCTCCTTTCCTCCCTCGTCGTTCATCTTCGTCGCTGCAGATCTTGAGGTTTTTCGTTTTTAGTTACTGATTTTTGTTTCGTATTTTAATCTCCTTGTAATTCCAGATTCAAGTTAATATTTTTCGTTATTTTATTTTCGTTTGTAATTCGCAGATCTAGGTCAAATTTATTTCTTTGTAATTAGACTGAAAGGATTAATTTTCGCTTAATTTCTCTATTTTTTTCGTTTCATTTCTTTTTTATTTTCATTTATATCTTCGTTTTTTGTATTTTCGTTCAATTTAATTTTTGGTTGATTTTCTTTAAAATCTGGGCTTTGTAATTTATTTCGATTTTATGGTTTATGTTCCTTTTTGTGTAATTTTGTCTGTTTATTGTAATTTATGTAATTTATTTTCGTAATTTATGTAATTTGTGTTTAATTTTCGTGTTTTTGTTCATATGTTTTGTATACATATTCTGTTCTTTTTAACATATTGTTTTGTATTCTACTCTTTCATGCAGTAGAGAAGCTGGCTTTTATGGTCTTCGTAGAGATTGATCTCCATTTGAAAGAAAAAGGCCAGGAGAATGCTCCCCTGTTGCACACGCCTAAGAGTCTTGTGCAGCATGTATTTTTTGGTTTATTCATTTCACTTCATGATTTCTTATATTCAGATGTTAGATATAAGCCTTTTTTTTTACATAGTTTTCAATTTCCTTGTAGGTTGGTGTACCATCATTGGTTTGCTTTTTGAACAAAGTGGATGTTGTTGATGACCCAGAGCTATTGAATTGGTTGAAATGGAGCTTCGCGGTAAATTTTGTCTTCTGACTATGCTAAAGTAGATAGATGTTTTTTTGTTTTTTTTTGTTTTGGTATAAGTAGTAATTAAGTTATCTGATTATTATTGTGTTCGTCTAACTTTTTATATCTGGGGATATGTAGAACTTCTCAGCTTCTACAAGTTCCCTGGGAATGATATCCCTATTGTTAGGGGCTCAGCCTTGTCTGCCATAAATGGAACAAATGAGGACATAGGCAGGCAAGCTATTTTGAAGCTTATGGATGCTGTGGATGAATACATTCCTAACTCTGCATTTTGTCTATGCTTTTTATTCACTAATCTATAAATTGCTCTTATTGGTTCTCTTCAACTTTTCGTAGTCTATGTAATATTAACAAGGGTTAACACCTTACAACAGAGGTGGTGTTTCATCATAAAAAAGGTAGCTTCAAAGGAAGCTCAATCCTGCATTCAAATGTCTTTCTATTGGAGCTCTTCCACTTTAATGCTACCTCAGTTTCTTGTTAGCTGCAATGTTTGCTTATTCAGTGTCTTCAACATACATCTTGGATGCTGTGGATGAATACATTCCTAACTCTGCATTTTGTCAATGCTTTTTATTCACTAATCTATAAATTGCTCTTGTTGGTTCTCTTCAACTTTTCGTAGTCTATGTAATATTAACAAGGGTTAACACCTTACAACAGAGGTGGTGTTTCATCATAAAAAAGGTAGCTTCAAAGGAAGCTCAATCCTGCATTCAAATGTCTTTCTATTGGAGCTCTTCCACTTTAATGCTACCTCAGTTTCTTGTTAGCTGCAATGTTTGCTTATTCAGTGTCTTCAACATACATCTTGATCACTAATATTTTATTGACATATGAGTGTAAACTCAGTCAATGTTTATAAAATTTGACCTCCAAAACAAATGTTGTCTTTGGGAAAAAAACGGAAGAAGTAGTTATTTAGTTTTGCTTCCCCTTTAATTCAGATCTTAGTTTTAAAGAGCACACCTAGGCGAACTCAGGCGATAGCAAAATTGCTCTAGCTGACCTCAGCAACCTAGGATGGGTGCAGGTCAGCGCGTGGCTCAGGCCGCCTTGAGGAGGCGCAAGGTATTGAGCATTGACAAACAATAGATTGTGCATGAGAATATATTATTAAGTCTCTAGTCTTACATTGGCTTTCTTGGGTACTTTAGGTGGTTGCTAAACCAGGAAGCACTTCATTCAAAAAGTTTGAGGCAGAAATAGATGTTCTCACCAAGGATGAAGGTGGGCGTCATACAGCCTTCTTTTCCAACTACAGACCTCAGTTTTATTTGAGAACAGCAGATGTTACTGGCAAAGTTGAGTTGCCAGATAATGTGAAGATGGTGATGCCCGGAGACAATGTGACTGCTACTTTTGAATTGATATCTGATGTCCCTCTTGAACCAGGTATGTGTAGCTCTTCCTTACTATTTCATAAGCGAAAAGCATGCTATTGGTTTTGATCCAAAGATGTATTCATAAGTTTTGCTCTGTGAAATGGCTTGTTTTTTAATCTCATTTATTTAAGGCTACATCATGTTCCCCCAAGATCATAGACATTCTGACTGTAGTAGAATAAGTCTTATCAATTGTAGTGGGTTTTTGTTCGAAGAAGTGTAAAGGTAGTAAAACTCTTGAGAATGATTTGAGTTATTAAGATGAAAGTAGTGAGAGGTCCGAGCAACGCCCATGTTATTAATATATTCATTAAGATCTTGTTAGATTCGTTTCACTCTATATTTTCGTTTATAGTAACGTTCATTTTTTTTACTTATTGATGATTAAAGATATCAAATTGCTAAAATTTGTTGTGGCAAGTGTGAAAATTCAGTATGCAAGTCCAACTCACGCACACGGTTCCCCTCTCCCTAGCTAACGACGAAGGATGGAAACATGCTATCTCCCCCATCTTGTAGGTTTCTATTACTTTCATAATAATCCCTCATAATACTTGTAGGTTTCTGTTACTTTCATAATAATCCCTCATTATTGTACCTAATTGTCATAGGAAGTACAAGTAGGCAACATTAGTTTATATATATTGTTTCCCACCATTTTTCATTTCCTTTTTTTAATTACTTTCATTCACTAATCGTTTGGATTTGCTTAACAGTACTTGTACTTTAATGCTTAATGATGTAAACTTGAGAAGCTTAAAATGGAATTTTTTGAAATTGCTTATATGTGTTTATATATTCTTTGTGGGTATTTGGTGAAATGTATAATAAGACTTGCATGTAGTTTAGATTTATCGTTGGATTAATCAAATTCTATTACTATTGAGTTTAATCTCATTAACAGAAACCAGGTACTTGTATTTGTGTGCAAATTGATGCTTCAATCAGATAGGTTTATGGTACAGCTCTACTTGAACTTGTATGAGCATTGAAATGAATTTATTTCATCATCACTTATCAATTAGGCTGTTTGGAGGGGGGTGTTTATGTGTTGGGGGTTGTATAGGGGTGTGTGTGTACAGGAGGGGGTGTGTGTAGGGGCTGGCAGGGGGTTGTGTAGGGGCTGGGAAGAAGAAGGTTGGGTGTGTGGAGGGGCATGATTCCAAATGAAATAATGACCAACCATGTTTGCGTCAAAGATCGCATTAGCATGTTTTAGAGAAGAAATAAATAATTGTTGCCATCAATTTCTCGGTTTTGATTCAAAACCATATATTAATTGGCTTCATTTTCTTTGCACAATGATAATGTATTAACTAGCCTTCTAAGTCAGGTAAATATTCTTTTTACTTGAATTTGGACTTTAGACTTATTAGTATTATAAGAATGTAACTATTGAGGATTTCCATTAAGGTCTTCTTGTTGCAGTCTATGCCACCCAAAGTTTATACGTATTCTCTGTTGAGGGTAACTGAAAATATTGTATATTCTATTAACATTGGAAGGCTACTAAATGGACGAACTTTGTTTACTCTCTCTCTTGGCGGCTCCCCATATTCACTAGCTCACGAGCTAACTTTCTATATATATATATATATATATATATATATATATATATATATATATATATATATATATATATATATATATATATATATATATATATATATATATATATATATATATATATATATATATATATATATATATATTGCTCTACCTTGTCATTGACCTGTTAATTCAGAATTACGTTATGGTTGCAGACTATGCGGAATAGAGATTTGCTAACCATGACTTTGTCTTAGCATTCCAGAGATCCTGGACTTCTGTGATCATGTTGTAGTTAGTTTCTGCTAACCAATCTCATGTGATGCTCGAACCAAAAGTAATCCTTGTCAAAATATATAATCAGCAAAATAGGATGTGCACTTATTTACCTCCACCTTTCCCCCGATACAAAATGAAAAATGATTAGAATGTTACAATATCATGTTTTTATTCTCTATTGATTATGGTGTCTTGTGACTGTATTTGCAGGTATAGTTTGAGTTACATTCCATTTGCCTGAGCCATGTCAGTCGAGTTATGGTCTCTTTTTTTGACACTGAATTTTAGCTTGATATACTTGCGAACCTGATGAAGCGTGTATCCTTCTGTAGAAGGGACTGAGAGAGAACTCTTGTTTTGTACGGATGGTTTAAGCCTTTGAGGTGTATCGACAACCCTTTTCGGCAGTTGATTGAGTCCCATGATTCTTGTTATGTACATACAACGCATGTAGAATTTTGTCTGCGAAGGAAAATTGGTGAATATAATCGTCACTTGTATCCTCGAGTTCTCCCGTGTAAATGCTTTTGTTGCATATCCCTGTTGGCTGTTGGGATTGATTTAGTACCATTAAGGTCTCAAATTTTATAGGATTACATTTTCTTGTATGTCATAGTTGTGTATGTTAATATTTTTATGTATTTAATTATTTATGCTTTAATTGGGCATAATATGCTTAATAAAATGAGTTTATATATATATTATTGATTTTGTATTGATTAATAATGAAAAAATGCAAAAAAAAAAAAATTGGTTTTTGGGGGGCGTTATCTGATACGGTTTTGGACCGGGTCAGTAAATATTTTGGATCTGCTGCGAGCCCATCCGATGCGGACCAAAACCGGATCAGTAAGCCCGGTTTTGACCGCATCGGATGGGCTTTTTTCCACTAGTGATAAGAAATATAAAACTAGAATAGATTAAGAAGAGAAGGAAGAACCTTGAAGTAACCTTGAAGTAAGAGAGTTTGGATTCTTCAAACTTTTTGTGTGGAAAAGATGGCTTAAGGTATGGGGTATTTATAGGAGTAGAATAATACTTAATTTTCAAAATTAAATAGTTTGTAACCTTCACCATAAATTAGGAGATTAAACCAAGATTTGTAACCTCCATAATTAATTTGGAAATCATAGGAAATCAAAACCCCCCCACCTTTAACATAAGGTGGCCGGCCAAAATGGCTCTAATATTTTATTATTTTTTCAAAACTTCATTTTAAAAAATTTATTTATTTTTTTATTTTTTTTTGGAAAACTCATTTAATGAAATTTTGACTAGGATTTAAATCCCAAAAGTTTGACAAATCAAGTTTGGCACTATATTCCCGCCAAAATAATTTAAAATCAGTGAAATTACTAAAATATCCATTTCTTAAAATATTTATTTTAGAAAACAAATATTTTAATTACTTAAATAAATACTCAAAAATATGGGGTATTACATAAATTCTTCAAGTAATTTAGGTTTCGCAATAAATAATCTCTTGGTTGATTTATTAATTATGTATGATATTGTTATTTCACTAGGAACACTACAAGAAGGGGGTGAATTGTAGTGTGAAACTTATTGCCCAAATAATGCGAAATTTAAAACATAAGCAATAAGGAACTGAAAGTGCAAGAGAGATTTTTATGTGGAAACTTCTTGTCTCAATACAAGAAGAAAAACCACAACCTCCTTAGGATTTAAACTCTTCACTATAATAGGGAACCTCCTCTATTACAACCTATTACATGCCCAAGTTCCACTCGGAACTTCAACTCTCTCACAAGCTCCACTAGGAACTCTAGACTTAACTCTAAGTCATTCAAGAGTTCCCACAACTCTTTACAAAAGGTTTACTCGAACCCTTCACCCCTAGATAGACTTCACCCTAAGTCTACGCACACACAACAAGAACTTACTCAAGTTCCCAACTCGAACTTGATACAAGAATTCACTCAAACTCTTCACCAAGTCCCCATTACAAGAGTTCACTCAAATCTTTTAACCCCAAACTCAAATACAAACACTTGATAATTTGGTTTAACTCTAGTATATAGAAACTGAAGAATTGTAAAGGAACATGACACTCGTAGGAACTTGGAACTCATAGGAACTGACTCAAAACGAGGAATAGAAAAACATAATTCTTTTGTAGCATTATTCCTAAAGCCAGACCTTATGGAATGACATAAGTCAGACACTATGGAAAGACACCAGTCAGACAATTAGAAACTTAATTGAACTTGTATATTTATAGCAGTCATTTAGGATGAATGTGGGATTAATCATGTGTTAGTGGTTAAACCATTTTCCCATGATGTTCCTTAACTAGAGGAACGCGTTCCTTTTGTTACCCATGATCTCCACGATCTCAATTGAACGTGGGAGATGGAAATGTTATTGCTTCCTAAAATCTAGCATTTACTTATGCAAACAGTATTTTAAATTTGGTTTTTAATTAAAAACTATTTTAATTAATAACACCAAAATTAAATCTTTTTATCAAATAATATCTTTAAAGGATTGTCTTTTAAATCCGAAAATGATTTTATTTTGGAATAAAGATAAAATCTTTTCCGTAAAAGATATTTCCTTTAATATCATATTAGAACCACATAAAATCATTTTCCTAAAATATAGCCTTTAAAAACTCAACAGATTCTTTTTAAGCGTTGCACAATATTTTACACGCCTAGTTCCTTTAACTCCTACTTCGTTCCTTTTGACTTAGATAAATAGTACCAGCACGTCTGTTCCTTAGAGAGGAACAGACAAACAGTTTCTTTACAAAAACTCATTATACATATTATAAATCTAGGCTTTTTATTTTCAAGAACTGAAAAGATAAAATTAAATAAATTAAAATCAGATTCCTAAAGAACCGATTTTATTAAAACTATTTTATTTAAAACTTATCTTTTATATTAAAACTAAAACTTATCTCTTACTTTAAAACTAAAACTTATCCTAAAACAACTAATGCATATTATCTAAAAATAATTAACCAAGTAGAGATTTATTAAGAAACAAACTCTAAATAAATTCTTATATATTAAGATAATAATATGCATCAGACTATTGACTCTTATATACTTTTGACTCTAAGTTCCACGAGTTCCTTTAGACCTTACGAGTTCCTTTTAACCTTGTTTACCTTTCACGTTTCCACATACTTACATGAATTCTAAAAAATAAACTCATATTTTCTGTCTCCATGCCCCATGCTGCTCCAACTCAAGAACCGCATGTTGATAGCTCCATCTCTGGAACTTCGGTGTGCTAGTTCCTTTAAGAAATTTCGCACGCATAGTTCTTGCTCAGGAACTTCTTGTTTCAACTCTGAAACGTCATCTTGCTGCTCCCACTCAGGAACTGCTTCGGAACTTCATATACAATGTTCCTCTTAGGATGTACCAAGGAACCGCGCTTGTTTGTGTTCCTGATAGGAACTCTTTTAGGAACTTCACTTGATGGAAGTCCTTCATGATGTGATATATTCAACCTTCCATGACTTGTTGCATGTTAATGTAATATGCACATCTCAAACACACATGTTAGTTAGATAATCATCATTTGTTTACAATCATCAAAACACTACATGACTCAACAATTTCCCCCTTTTTGATGATGACAAACAAATGATGCTTATCACAAATTCAACAATAAACGATGTACATTAATCCCCCTTAACTAACAAGTCATGCATGTATATAAAGAAAATATCAACATAGATAAACACATCATACAAATAATTTTCATCATATAAGGATTTAGACTTAACTATACTTGACCATAAGCATCATACATATTATTCCCCCTTTTGGCATTATCGAAAATGATCATCTTACACATATTTGGTTTAGGTAAATCATATACACATATTGTTATATGCTACACTTACCACCATAATGGTTAAATACTTGTTAGTCCCAAAAGTCTCAAAAATCTCAGTTTTTTCAAACTTAGGATGCATGTGCTACACGAATTTCCAACTCACAATCCATAGACCCAACTTCAAAAACCATCGAAGGAACTTGATAAATAAGAAAATAAAAGTCAAGCAAAAATCAGATTTGAAAGTCAAGAATGGATTAAGAGATAGGACATTGTAATATCCGGCTCAAAGAAATATGAAAGAAGTTTATGGAACAATTTGAGTAGAGGGAACTTGAGATATATAGGGTGCTCTATAGTTTAGATTTTTAATAAGAGGTTCTCAACAATAATTAGAGTGGATCACTTCACATCACATGATGAAATCTCTGCCAAACCTCACACATATTCACCTTGATATATATATATATATCTATCAAGTTTACTTTTACTCAACCAACCAACCGTGAGGAACTCATAATTGCACAAAGAAACTTTAACGAATTCATCTTTCTAATCAAGTTCTTCATCTTTCGCTTATGTTCCTCTTCTCAAATCAGCAAATCCATGAGTAAGCATTTTCACAACCATATCAAATATTGACTTCTAGGAAATAATAAAGATTTGATCACCCTTGTTTACCTTTTTTTCATTTTTTTTAAACAAGGGTGTCATTACAAGTTATTGTATTTTTACTAAAATGTCACATTTATATTGATTTCTTCCTTATTCCCCCTGAGTTCCTTACCATTCCTTCATCATTAGGAACTTATATGATTAGTTCCATCTAATAATATATCCTTTTGAGCATCAATTGATAAATCACAAAATACTTGTTTCTCACTTTTTCCGTAACTTCCCCCTCAAAATGTATTTACCATTTATCACTCTTTATGCATCATTGAACCATAAAAAGTCATGAATTTTAATTTAGAGCACATGGGAATTAGGAGATTTAAAGTGACATGATATGAATGGAATGAGGAATTAATCAATCAAAGGGTATTTGAAGAAGTGTAGTGTGAACTGATGATAGTTGGCTAAGAATAGATTTGTTCCCTCTAAAAGTTAAATGAAATATATTAAGGGAATTTACCTGTCTTGTTCTATCAAAGTTTATTTCATTGTATCTTTGGCAACATAGGACTTTCATGATTGACAGCATCCACAATTCTATTATGAGACCTCTAACACTCTTAGGTAAGTGAGTATGCCTTCACGACACAAAAATTAAGTGTAACATATTTACGCTAGTGTGCATATAATCACTTCAATTTTAGTATGTGTAAGAGCCCAATTCGACAAATTTTTTGGAAAAGAACATGTTTATACTCAAGTCATACTTCATTAAGTCTTGTTCCTCAAAACAGTTCATGAATAGGTGAAATTATAAAAAACATATATTCACATAATGTAAAGCAAGACTTATAAAAGTTTTGCATTAATAATTTAACAATGTAATTTATTAATCATGATACAATGTGAATAGGAACAACATACCTTAAGTCACATTTCACCATGCATATTAACTTTCAAGTACTGGAATAATTTTGATGACTTACTTTTGAATTCCTGGAGTGCTAGTTTCATCATTTTAATGCCTTCACATCTAATGGAAGCTTTCATTCCAACTCGACTCACACTCATCATTCTTCAAAAGTTCCTTGACATGTTTTTGTCCTTGCATCATTATGTTCCAAGAAAGTAGTTGTGTTCCCTTATCATGCTCATGTACGCACTAGCTTATAAGGTTAGCAAAAGTCCTTGCATAAAATAGTTACTTGTACTAAAAATATATTATCCATATTACGATGTACAACTTACTAAGTCAATTCCTCTTGAAAACAAAAATTATTGTCAATTTAGAAATCATTTTTCAAGAAGAAACTTGATGTTGTTCCTCATAGATTTCCACAAAAATATTTATTTTGTACACATTTAAAATCTATTTGGAACAACCTGAATCCCATGTAAGCAACAAGAGAAAATAATATATAATTATCTTATGACCTAGCTACATGAATAAAAGTTTACCTTTGTTTAGTTGTTCCTCTTAACAACTAACCTTTATAGAGTTCCTTTGTCGATGTCATTGTGAATGAATCGCAAGAGTACTTCTTATCTTCCAGTTATAGGCAAGGAACTCGAATACTGGAAGTATGAAACTGCCTGTTCCTATTAATTACATAGGAACTCACTTCCATATATTGATTGAGTTGAACTTCTATTTCAGGAATTTGAACTTAATCTTCATATTTTAAGCTCTTCTCCATGAGGTCATATAGCTGGCTATTGTTGCTTTTGTGAGTGACATATTTCATGTTAGGAATTCTAGCTCCATAGGAACTTGTGAGTTCAACATGAAAATCATCTTTAACCTATATACTATGAACAAACAAGTTAGTTTCAATTAAAATAATATGCTCACTCATTATTGTGCGCATTGCTTTATTTGTTGTAAACTTGGTATGCTTTGCAATTGAAGGCGCATCACAGGAACATCGCCTCTTCACTTATATCAACAAACTTCCCTAGTAGAATCTTCTGCTTTTTGAGTTTGTAGGGTGTCTTGTTGATCAAATATGTAACCATATCCTTGTTGATGATTGGGAAGTAGTATTGACGACTTTTGTTCAGAAGTTCCTTTCTGGTTATAATTTTCTTCACTTTGAAAGCTTGTAGTCAGTACCTTGTTTCCTGCAAAATCATCAAACTTGTTTGGAACTTGGTTCCATGGTTAGATCTCGAATATAATAATTTATGACCACTTAAACTTTTAATCTTCTTAGCAATGATTACACATTCTGTGGAATATTCATCTTTGTTATTAAATAAGAGATCAAGTGTCCCTTAAATAAATATCAACTACAACCAAGACAAATCTCCTTCAAAATTTTAATTTAAACACTTAAGATGCCACGCAAATTCACATGAAAAGGTTCCAAGAATTTGGGTGTATACTAAATTTTTTTAAAGAAGATAAGATCACATACTATCTTCATGGACATAGTTAACAAACTTTATCCTTTAGGAACTAGATATAAGATATACCTATAATCAAGTTCCTTGGTCTAAGTTTATCAGCCACGATGAAGTTAGAATGCTATCATTTTGAAAGATATAAGTAGATCATCTTCAATAATGACTAGTCATGTCATATTGCTGTTAGGAACCAAATAGAGATCCACAAAGTATGTGTTCCCTATTTGATTCCCTTCAAGTATGACATTTCTAGCTTTTATTGATGACGCAATTTAATTGCAAAACAACCAGAGTTCGTGAACTTTTAAACTTTAAATTGAATGTGCTTCATTAACTCGACAATAAAAATATATACAATGGAACAGGAACTTAACTTAATAACATTTAATTATTAAACAATCTTACCATTTTACTTTGGTTTATGAAGCTACAGTTCCTTCATCATAAGCATATAGTGAGAGTAATATTGATATGTCTATCATCATAGGCTTGGAACACTCGTTGTCGAGCTATATCTTACGAGTTGTTCCCCCTCACTAAATATTATTTGTTCCTTTATTTCGGGTTGTCATAAACAAAGAAATATAATCTGTAAAGCAAACCCAAAAAGAAATACTTTGTGCATTTTAATATTAGTTGGTTAGTCAAAAGAGATAATATAGTTAAAGCATAAAGTTCCAAAAAAATATAGTCTCATATGAAATGGAACTTCTGCTTTATTCAAGTGAACTAAGATAAAAAAATTCAAAAGAATTAGAAACTTGTGCCAACTATTGGAATGTTCCTATACCATTTAATAGTTCCACTAATCTTAGTTTACCATCGCTTCCTTCAAATTAATAGTCAATGTTTCTTGATTTGAAAAACTGATTTTATGCATTTAATTTAGTGGAAATAGAATAAGTAGACAATAGGAACAATTGGCTATTATAAGAGAATAAAGGCACTGATACTTTAATTACTTAACTCACATAATCACTTAGTCACGCACACTTAGAACTTCATTAATTAAGTTCTTATATAATAGTCATTTGGATTAAACGTGACATTAGATCATAGGATCATGGATTTGTGGCTTTAGAAAACATTGTTCCTTTGCTTGAGGAACAAGCACATCATTCTCCACTTTATATACGTTCAATTGAACGTGTTATATCCAGTATCCCACTTTCCTAAATTCTAGGAATTTGTTAAGCATGATCTCTTATTATTTTCTCTTATCCTAAATAAAAGTTTAATTTCAATTCTTTTTAATAATATCTAAGAAGATTTTTCTTTAAATATGAAAGATTTAATTTTTCAAACAAAATAAAATCTTTCCATAACCAAAAAGATTTTCTTAAAATGTTTTAACTTAGTCAAAATCTTTTCCTTAAAACCTTCCGAAATTTTAGCCTTAAACTTCCATTATTATTAGGACATGAAAATCAGTTAATAGATCTATTGATTCATGCTTAATTACTATGTTCCTATGACCATATTAGAGTTCCTTTGGTTCATTTTAGTTGTGCCAATACGTCTGTTCCTTTCAGAGGAACTGACGATCATTCTCTTGTTACATCTGCAAGTTCCTTTACCAATATTAATTATCTCCATAGTCAAACCTACAAAATATAATTATACTTGCACAAAACTTGAAGAGAAGTTGGATTGAAATAATTCAAATATATATGTAAAAACCATAAAATAACTTCTCTTTCATAACCTTCTACAGTCATGTATTAATAGGGGATATCAAAAAACATATTTGAGAATAATAATGACCAATATATATAGTAGTATGTAAAGATTATTACCCAATTTTCTATGAAATGTATCTCACCTTTTACATACTTTTTCCAGCTTTTGTAGTGAGAGGAACTCATGTCTAGAACTACTTTCTAAAAACTATCTCTACATCAAGAGATGTAAGTTCCTTTCACATGACCTGCAAAATAAGCAAGTTCTTGGTTTTTTGGTACCCAATTATATGTTGGGTCCTTTCTTGTTAGTAAGAGCAACATAAAATATCCATATTCATGATGCACATATCTACTACTAATAACAAGGAACATCATGTATCGACATAAGATATTTTTCAAATATTCATGATGCATAATAACACTATCATTTGGCAAATGGAGAATAATATAAGCGCAATATAACATGCCAAAGATAATGGATTTTCCTAAAGATGGGAAACCAAGTTCCAAGAGTGACAAATATGCATTGTTCCGTACGACTCGTTCCTTGAACCATTTCTAGTATACTGATTCTTTGATATTTAAAAAAAAAATTCTGCTGGAAATATTAATTATGTCTTTAGAAAACAGTTTTAACGTTATCCAAAATTGCTATAAAAACATCTAAGCCAAATAAAACAATTCTACTAGAAATATATAAGGAACAAGTTAAAAATTAATGTATCCGTATAAAGAATATCTCAAGTAAGTCATACTTACATCAAAGGGGTCGTTGATATTCCTTAATTGACTTTTAATTGATAATAAATAGTCAACTTTCGATTGTTACTTCGAATGACATAGGGTGCAGTTTCTTTCTTGAACGGGTTCCTTCTTCTTGCAGGAACTTAACTCAGCAGGGTTTCCTGCTTACCACTGAGTTCCGGCTCTGATACCAATTGTTATTTCACTAGGAACACTACAAGAGGGGGGTGAATTGTAGTGTGGAACTTATTGCCCAAATAATGCGGAATTTAAAACATAAGCAATAAGGAACTGAAAGTGCAAGAGAAATTTTGACGTGGAAACTTCTTGTCTCAATACAAGAAGAAAAACCACGACCTCCTTAGGATTTAAACTCCTCACTATAATAGGGAACCTCCTCTGTTACAACCTATTACATGCCCAAGTTCCACTCGGAACTTCAACTCTCTCACAAGCTCCACTAGGAACTCTAACTCTCTCACAATCTCCACTTTATACTCTAGACTTAACTCTAAGTCATTCAAGAGTTCCCACAACTCTTTACAAAAGGTTTACTCAAACCCTTCACCCCTAGATAGACTTCACCCTAAGTCTACGCACACACAATAAGAACTTACTCAAGTTCCCAACTCGAACTTGATACAAGAATTCACTCAAACTCTTCACCAAGTCCCCATTACAAGAGTTCACTCAAATCCTTTAACCCCAAACTCAAATACAGACACTTGATAATTTGGTTTAACTCTAGTATATAGAAACTGAAGAACTGTAAAGGAACATGACACTCGTAGGAACTTGGAACTCATAGGAACTGACTCAAAACGAGGAATAGAAAAACATAATTCTTTTGTAACATTATTCCTAAAGCCATACCTTATGGAATGACATAAGTCATACACTATGGAAAGACACCAGTCATACAATTTGAAACTTAATTGAACTTGTATATTTATAGCAATCATTTAGGATGAACGTGGGATTAATCATGTGTTAGTGGTTAAACCATTTTCCCATGATGTTCCTTAACTAGAGGAACGCGTTCCTTTTGTTACCCATGATCTCCACGATCTCAATTGAACGTGTGAGATGGAAATGTTACTGCTTCCTAAAATCTAGCATTTACTTATGCAAACAGTATTTTAAATTTGGTTTTTAATTAAAAACTATTTTAATTAATAACACCAAAATTAAATCTTTTTATCAAATAATATCTTTAAAGGGTTGTCTTTTAAATCCGAAAATGATTTTATTTTGGAATAAAGATAAAATCTTTTCCATAAAAGATCTTTCCATTAATATCATATTAGAACCAAATAACATCATTTTCCTAAAATATAGCCTTTAAAAACTCAACAGATTCCTTTTAAGCGTTGCACAATATTTTACACGCCTAGTTCCTTTAACTGCTACTTCGTTCCTTTTAACTTAGATAAATAGTACCAGCACGTCTGTTCCTTAGATAGGAACAGAAAAACAATTTCTTTACAAAAACTCATTACACGTATTATAAATCTAGGCTTTTTATTTTCAAGAACTGAAAAGATAAAATTAAAAAAATTAAAATCAGATTCCTAAAGAACCGATTTTATTAAAACTATTTTAAAACTAAAACTTATCTTTTATTTTAAAACTAAAACTCATCTTTTACTTTAAAACTAAAACTTATCCTAAAACAACTAATGCATATTATCTAAAAATAATTAACCAAGTAGAGATTTATTAAGAAACAAACTCTATTAAATTCTTATAGATTAAGATAATAATATGCATCAGACTATTGACTCTTATATACTTTTGACTCTAAGTTTCACGACTTCCTTTAGACCTTACAAGTTCCTTTTAACCTTGTTTACCTTTCACGTTTCCACATACTTACATGAATCCTAGAAAATAAACTCATATTTTCTGCCTTCATGCCCCATGCTGCTCCAACTCAAGAACCGCATGTTGATAGCTCTATCTCTGGAACTTCGGTGTGCTAGTTCCATTAAGAAACTTCGCACTCATAGTTCTTGCTCAGGAACTTCTTGTTTCAACTCTGAAACGTCATCTTGCTGCTCCCACTCAGGAACTGCTCCGGAACTTCATATTCAATGTTCCTCTTAGGATGTACCTAGGAACTGCGCTTATTTGTGTTCCTGATAGGAACTCTTTTAGGAACTTCACTTGTTGGAAGTCCTTCATGATGTGATATATTCAACCTTCCATGACTTGTTGCATGTTAATGTAATATGCACATCTCAAACACACATGTTAGTTAGATAATCATCATTTGTTTACAATCATCAAAACACTACATGACTCAACAGATATGCACTTATTCAAAAAGAGAAAATATAAAATTGGGATTGTATTGCGCTAAGTTTTAATTTCACTAGCACTAAGATATTTTTCGCGAGTAACAAAGGTATGTTTCTAGATCCTCATTTGACGGTGTGATCTACCTAAAATTAATTTATGTCTTATTTTGTTTTTCGTTTTTCCATTGCCAAGTCTTTTTAATTATTTTAAGTTCCAAATTATATTTTCAATGAATGATATTAGCTAAAAAAACAGCAAACATAAATATAGCCAAATAAATACTTCATAATTTTATATACTATTACATAGTCACAACTCACAATCACGTATAAAACAAGATATATCAAATACTCAAGTTTTAGGTCTCAAAATAAAAGAATTATCTTCAGTGAGGATTTTTGTGATGATCTACAATCATTGACTTAAACTGGTATTCAATCTTCAACTTGAGCTATCTTTCTTAGCATTGTTGTGAACACCACCATAGCCAAGAGTGTCTTCATTTTCTTCAAAAATATGATCTTCAATTATTCGACCTTCATTCATGGAAGCAAATGTTGATCATATAATTTCCTATATGCGAGTTACATATAAAAACAATTAAGTTAGAACTAATGCATCAAAGGACAAAGAATTTGGCATATATGTAAACATTGTGATACTAAAATAATTCCATTGTCAGTATAGATAATTGTAACACATTTTTTGAAACTTACCTCATTCATTGTAACTTGTTCAACAGTTTTTATGCGATTCTTTTTTTTTTGTAACTTAATTATGTTATTGTTTCATTAATCTTGATACTAATATAAATAGTAACATAGTAAATCAACATGATTGGTCATAAGTTAAACCCTAGAAATATCCACCATCATTTTGTCCATCTTCTTCATCTTCTATAAACAACTACTATTAAAATATCGAAACATTTTCACTGAATGATTAACACAAAACTTAATGTAGAAATTATTTAAAATATGGCTTAATTGAATTAAGCTCAGATAATTCATGATTTTTACTCAATTCAATATAAAATATTTTTGATTTAACATATAATATACAAAGTTATATATGCTTACCACTTTTCGAGATTTTATGGATGTAGTAATTTCTTCTACTCCACAAGTTAAGTTTCAGACCACCATTAATCTCTCCCGAAAAGAAGAATACGGTTGATTTTATCAACCCCTTAATCAATTTAATTAGTAGCTCGCCAGAAATAATTTGTTGGCTGGAAAATTGCTCGGAGTTAATGACTATCTTCTTTGCTCGGAGTTAATGGATTTCTTCTTTGCTTGGTGTTAATGGTAGATAAAGTTACCCTTAAATTCAGTTTTTTTTTTCTAATTATTAGTGTAGACGTGTTTTAATTTCGCCTACGCGGGATGAGCGCGTATTTGTATTTGACTACCTCATTGTAAAGGTTTTATTGAAAATATGTTTTTGAAAGAAGTCTCCAATAATTCTTTAAAGGAAGAATCATAAAACTAATTGGATATGGAAAACCGTACCGTAGGGACAAATTGTGGGACTTATCCAATGTAGATTTCCCCGTCTAGACTCCTAAAATGGTCAAAATGAACCAAAGATTGAGTTCGGGGGTGAGGGTACGAATATGGTCATAATGAACTACATTCGCCCAAAGTTGGCCTCTACTAAATATTGATTCATTACAGATTTTATGCCGAAGAATAACCATATAATGTTTTAAACGCCCTAAAAATAATTATTCTAGGTTGGTTCAGAAAACACATAAAAAGACTATTTTTTAGTGATATGTTATTATGCAATTAATTTACAGGGAACCTAGCAGGTTGTCCAAATTAATCTGATTAATATTGAAACAGTTCTTTAGGTCTTTGATAAAATGTATGCCGAAGAATATTATTATGCGCTTTTAAAAAGATAATAAAGAAAATTGCGCTTCACGCAGAGCTATGCGCCAGGCGCATGGCATAGTGTGTGGCACAGTGCCACGTGTCAGGAAAAGTTGCGCCTGACGCACAAACCAGCCTGGCTCTTGACGTGTCATTGCTAGCTTTTCTAAAACGCGTTTTAAAAGATTTTATTTTATCCTTTAATTCCGGAAATCTAATTTTACGGGATAAAATATGATTTTAACTATAAAAAATATCTTTTGAAAATATTTATTTATTATAAATAAAATAATTAATTATTATTAAACAATTAATTGGGATTTTCAAAGAATTGGGCTCAAAATACAATTAATTATCATAAAAAATTAATTGGGCTTTAAATTGGACTTTAACACTTTTCGAAATAGTTTTAAATGGCTTTTCAGACTGCTCTGCCTTTGGGTCGGACCAATTAAGACCACGATATGTTTCATCATCAAATACTTAAATGGGGAGACACGATTATGTGTCTACAGAATCCCCCACTTTGACTGAGGTTCAGGAAACCGAAAGTCAAAGTATACGGTGTCGGGACGGAGAACGATTTTAAACGCTCTGCGGTTTAGAACTGATCTATATACGCCGGTCTCTGCAAAACAAAGCTAGTATGCAGGACACTAACTACAAGCAATCTGATTACATGCAGAAGAAGATCTTAGCAGATAGGTGCGAACAACTCAGATAAGCACATAATGATGCAATAATGCAAACTTAAACTCTCTAAGGATGCATGAGACGCTATGCAAGGATTAAGGTTATGGAAAGCTAAGGGATGACACGTCATGTAAGGTCAGGGTTATGCAAGACTAAGATGTATGTAATGCAATGCAAGGTCAGGGTTTTGCAAGGATAGGATGATCTAGATATGTAGAAAGATAGAATGATCAGAAATGAATAGAATTATTAGAAAGATTTTCGAAAACCGTTTTCAGTAAATAATCGGGGTCCGTAAACGAGGTCCGCGGATTACAACTTTTCGGAAGTTTGATTTGAATTGGAGGAACCACCACATAAGGAAGCCCCCACTTTGGGTGAGCTTGAATTTGTCATGTACTTGATCTGATATTGTAATGCAGTTGATCTGTCTTGAACGTTGAAAGTTATCGCTGGGAATTCTTCTTTAGGAAGTTGATACAGGCAAAGTCAAATATCGCCAGAAATCATGGAATTGTCAAAGAGTCCTTCAGGGACAAAGAGAGCTTGGATTAAAAATTTAAAAGTTTAAATTTATGACTCAAATGAATGTAGGTGGGAAAAGGCTTTAACGAGGCTAGGTTAAGACTCGAGTCTATGTCGGGATCTAGAAAGAGATTATGCTCCTGAACTCTAGAAAATCAAATCATTAGACCATGACTAATTTATCTTATTGAAGCGGTCGGGCCTCGAAATGAGAATTCCTACGTATCCTTGCGGAATCAGACCATTCGTAGTTCCCGTTCTGATTGAATTTTTTTTTTTTGTGCCCTAACTTTTGCCTAGGCCGCCCTTTCGGGTTTTCGACCTAGTGGGCTTGGACATACCTTGAAGAAAGTGTTAGGGTTGATGAAAGGTTGAAAGGTTTAAGACTTGAGGTTTAGATGAAGGTTTAAGGCTTGAGGTTTAAGGTAAGGATCATGAATTTGGATTATATGGTTATGGTTTTGATGGACCGAAGGGATTTGAAACGAGGGGTAGAACTTGTGTGCAATCCCCCTAGCTTGACTTTTTATATCTTTGCCTTTGGCTTTTTCTTTTTGCATTTTTTTAAAAAAAAAATTATACTTGCCTAGCATTGATTTTTTATGTAGTAGCACACGAGTTTATGGTTATGGGTATTGGAAGGTTTGAAGGTTGTTTTGTGGAGCTTTGATTTTGAAGGGAATATTTGGCTAATGGAGATGGCGTATGGAAGGTGATGGAGGAAGAGGGGAATAACTCCTGATCCAAAGTATGTCCATTTTTTATTTTTTATTTTTTTTCAGATCTCTTTTTATTATTATTAGTCACGTTCATTAGGTGATTTAAGTTTCATCATTGAATTAGAAGCATAAATAAAATGATGGAAGGCCAATGAAAATGAAAATGCAATTATTTTATTAATTAAAAAGAATGAATGAAACAAGGCTGATAAACATTATAGTCCTAAAGGACATAGACTCGATGGGAAAGGAAATGAAGAAGCTAGGGGAGGGACTCTCCGACTCAACCTAGAAAACTAGCGTTAAATGACCATGCATCGGCGTTATTTAGGCATTGCCCAAGGGGTTGCCGCTATTGCGGACTTTTGCTGCAGGCGGAATTGGCAATCTACTGTCTTCAACCATATCCTGCAAATGATGCTTCAAAGTCCAGCATTGTGATGTCATATGTCTATTTCCTTGATGGTACTTGCAGTAGGCATTGGGATTCCATTTACTGGATATCTTTTCTCAGGAGCAGGGTCCGGAGTAAGGCCAATAGGCTGAAGTGCTCCTTTTGCATGAAGCCTAGTGAAGGCTTCTTCTAGAGTCACTCCCAATAGAGTGAATGTCCTTTGAGGTCCTTCATAACCTCTCATGTCAGTAGTTAGGGCATTGATGTCGTTGCTTTTAGAGGTAGAAGGGTTGTTATTACTCTTCTTGAAAGAGTTGTTGTTGTTGGAACTCTTGTTCTTGTTGGCTTGTACTTCTTCTTCAATCAGCAGGCCTACCTTATAGAGCTTTGTGAAAGACTCTATGGGTTGGAATTTGATATGATTCCCATACTTAAGATGCAGGTTACGGATCACCAGTCGGACTTGATCCTCTTGAGATGGCCTATTAGTCATTTGTGCAGCTTTTTCTCTCCACCTGTTAAGGAAGGTGACAAAATCTTCGTTGGAATTCTGTTTAGTTAATTCCAACTCACGAAGGCCAATTGGAAGCTGAGTATTGTATATGTATTGTTTGTGGAACTCTTCTCTGATATAGTCTCAGTCATTCAGCTTGGTCTTATTCAGTGACCTGAACCACTTGGATGGATGTTCATCCAAGGTCAAGGGAAAGACATAAGCAAACAGGTCCTTGCTCATGCCTTTTAGAGCCATAGATATGGAGAAAGCTCTCAAATGATCATCTGATATAGTCCCAGTCATTCAGCTTGGTCTTATTCAGTGACCTGAACCACTTGGATGGATGTTCATCCAAGGTCAAGGGAAAGACATAAGCAAACAGGTCCTTGCTCATGCCTTTGAGAGCCATAGATATGGAGAAAGCTCTCAAATGATCATCTAGGTCTTCGACCCCCTTGAATTTGGGGAGGTCACCCAATGTTATCTTTTTAGGGAGTTATTCCCTCAGTTCAGGATCAATGAAGTCATGGCCATGAGCCTAACCCTCAAGCGCACGAATTGACTGGATCAATTGCTCGAGTTTCTCACACCTCAGTTCTGTCTTGGTCTTGCTAGGAGGTGGTGTGGTGGAGGAGTGTCATCCTGCTCTTCTTCCTCAGTTAGTTTCTCTCTTAATGCCTTAATCTCTTTGTCTTGTTCCTCAAGACGAGAGTTCATCAGTGTAAGTTGAGCCATAATGGCACTAAGCTGTTCATTAGCGTCCCCCATTTCAGATGATGATTCAGAAGAGTCGGAGGATTCGTCTGAAAAGGTGAAGATGCGTTTGATGAGTCTAGGAGTAGGTTGACCTTGTATCCTCTATCTCGGGCGTTCTTAAGTTATAATCTCACGACCTGTCCTGAACAGCAATCGAATGGACCTAGTAAATTTTAAGAAATGATGCTTTCGAAATGAGAAATGGAAATGAGGGGTGGAGAAATGGAAATAGAGATGAGAGTTGAGAAATGAAAATGAAAATGGAAATGGGAACGGGAAATGAGAAATAAAATAGGAAATAATTAGAGATGGGTATGATCATGGTTACGATGGCGACATGAGCCTAACTATATGCATATGCAGATATGGACTGGACTGGACTATGCAATCAGACTGGACTAGGCTTTGCAAATAGACTAGACTCAAAAGGATTGCATATGCTAGCTTCGCTAGACTTAGGAAGGAATTGGCTTCGCCAGACTTGATGATTTGGGGTTGCTATAGATGTAAGATAGGAGTAGCTTCGCTAAACTTGGAGGGTGCCTTTATGGTCTTAGGGATGACTAGCTTCACTAGGTCAATGGGTGTCGTTATGGACTTAAGGGTGACTAGCTTCGCTAGGTCAATGGGTGCTGTTATGGACTTAAGAGTGACTAGCTTCGCTAGGTCAATGGGTGCCGTTATAGACTTAAGGGAATGACTAGCTTCGCTAGGTCAAAGGGTGTCGTTATGGTCTTAAGGTATGACTAGCTTCGCTAGATCAAAGGGTGTCGTTATAGATTTAAGGGGATGACTAGCTTCGCTAGGTCAAAGGGTGTCGTTATGGTCTTAAGGGCGACTAGCTTAGCTAAGTCAAAGGATGTCGTTATGGTCTTAAGGGTGACTATCTTAGCTAATTCAAGGGGTGTCGTTATGGTCTTAAGGGTGACTAGCTTAGCTAAGTCAAGGGGTGCCGTTATGGTCTCAAGGGATGACCAGCTTCGCTAGGTCAAAGGGTGCCGTTATGGACTTAAGGGATGACTAGCTTCGCTAGGCCAAAGGGTGTCGTTATGGACTTAAGGGGATGACTAGCTTCGCTAGGTTTAATGGTTTGGACTTCGTCCTATATGGGTTTGGAAATAGACTGGATTAAACTTAGGAAATGAGCTAGGCCTTATATGGACCTAATTTTGGACTTAGTCCTATATTGGTTTGCAGTTAGACTTGGAAATGCACATGGGCTTGATATTGGAAATGGACTAGGATTGGACTTGGAATGGAATAGACTGGGATTAGACTTAGACTGGGCTTGACATAGACTAGAACTCACATAGAGATGCAAATGGGGCTAGATTTGACATGGGCTAGACTTATATGGGCCTAAGATGGACTCTAATGCTAGCGGGCCTAATATGAATGCATGGACTCAAATTTAGATGGACCTAATATGAATGCAAAATGGACTCTAATGCATATGGGCCTAGAATGAATGCAAGATAGACTCTAATGCACATGGGCCTAAAATGAATGCAAGTGAACTGGATTGGGTTGATTGGATTGGATTGAAGGTGTTTGGAATGGGCTTAGAATTTTTGAAATTCATTTTGAAAGGGGCCCCTTGTTTTTATCTCTTATTTAGGAAAAGATAATGGATTAATTTTTAAAAAAAAAATTGAATATGTTGTATGATGATGAATAGTAAATGTTTTTTGAAAAAAGGTCGAATAGAAGAGGGGGGAGGATTGATTTTGAAAAATGTAAGTTTTTTTTTGAAATTGGTAAGATAAGATGGATAGGGAAGATTAGTTGAACAGCAGGGAGAAGGTGGGAAGAGGTAGATATGCATGACAACTCTAACTCTACAATGACCACTTTAGATGCACTTTTTAGGATAGACTCGACCTTGCATGAAAAGACTGATTTTTTTTTAATTAGGTGAGACTCCTAAAATGACCATTATTTTTACGCGAATGTAGACAGACCGAACATAGGATCGAATATAGGATCGAGCACCACGACGAGTAAATCAAAGAAAAGCATGCGATGCACAGACTGCGTGCCGCGCAGCATAGCGCACAGTCGTGCGTCTGGCGCAGGAGTGGTGCGCCAGGTGCAACTTAATGCGCTTGGTGCACTACTCCCCCGATATGTTTTTCTGGGATTTAGGCGAAGTTTTGGTCGATTGCCAATTTTGTTTAAACGCGATTTTCAGGAACGACGCATAATAATGACAATTTGACAGGATAATAACAAGCAAGAATTGCAACCACAGGCAAATGTCATATAAAATGGATGCAAAAGTTCCAACCTAAAGTCCAGTTCTATGTTTGAAACTATTGGTCAGGTTTAGGTTCAGTCTGAAAGGATCCATGACTAAGATATTGATCCCACACTTCGTACCCCTGCTTAAAGAGGTGGCCACGTGTAAGACGCACTCCAGTTCTCAAGTCAGGAACAAGAGAACAATGCCATGATTGGGTAGGTTTGGTTATAACTAAGATCCAACACTATCGTTGATGAAGCTTTTTGGAAGGATAAAGCGCAAACCTCCCGGAGGTGACCTCACACATAGAACATGTGCTAATGAGGCAAGGTAGATTGTCCTTATGGTGGCTGAACAATAGCCATGCATATGCAAAACAATATATAATTCAAAGGCATAAAAGGAGAATGAATCGTATTTTTCAAGTTTCACCCACTCATTTAAAAATTAATTTTTATAAAATCCTCCCCCAGTGAAGTCGCCAAGTTGTCGGCGTGTTTTTATTTCGCCTACGCGGGATGAGCGCGTATTTGTATTTGAATACCCCATTGTAAAGGTTTTATTGAAAATATGTTTTTGAAAGAAGTCGCCAACAATTCTTTAAAGGAAGAATCATAAACCTAATTGGATATGTGAAACCGTAGGGACAAATTGTGGAACTTATCCAATGTAGATTTCCCCGTCTAGACTCCATAGATGGTCAAAATGAACCAAAGATTGATTTCGAGGGTGAGGGTACGAATATGGTCATAATGAACCACATTCGCCCAAAGTTGGCCTCTACTATATATCGATTCATTACAGATTTTGTGACCAAGAATAACCATATAATGTTTTAAACACCCTAAAAATAATTAGTCTAGTTTGGTTCAGGAAACACATAAAAAGACAATTTTTTAGTGATATGTGATTATGCAATCAATTTACAGGGAACCTAGCAGGTTTTCCAAATTAATCTGATTAATATTGGAACAGTTCTTTAGGTCTTTGATTAACAAAAATAACATGTGGGTGATAAAAGCAATAAGACAGGACAATCATATAATATGTATAGAACAGTCAGGCATAATATGTATAGAGCAGTCAGGGAGACATATAATAGTGTATGAAAAGAAATAAAAAGAAAGAAAAAGGTTTAGAATATGCAGTAGTACAATTTTATATTAAAGATCTACATCAGGAAAAAAACAGTTAGTAACTTCAATATAAAAATAGTTAATTTATTCAAGGACCCTCAGGATTATACCGTGGCTTGAGTCTGCGAGATTGACAACCTTCGGGACGAGCAATCATGAAGCCTGAAAATCTGAATGTATGAAAGTATGTAGATTTGAATGTGTTTGTGTTTGAAAGGTATGAGTTTTGTAGGGAAGTTTTATAATTCGTAGAGAGGTTCATAATATATTCGTCGAGTTTGAAGTGTGTTAATGTGAAAAATCCGTTCTTCAATTTGTACGGAAATCAGGCCTATTTACAGGGAAAACGACACTGCGCCTCACGCGCCAGCTGCGCCTGGCGCAGGCTGACGTGTCAAGCGCATGACGCGGCATGCCCAGTAGAAAGTGTACACGTGGTACGCGCTTTGAAAAAGATAAGAAAGAAAACTGCGCTTCACGCAGAGCTATGCGCTAGGCGCACGGCACAGTGTGTGGCACAGTGCCACGTGTCAGAAAAGCTGCGCCTGACGCACAGACCAGCCTGGTTCTTGACGTGTCATTGCCAACTTTTCTAAAACGCGTTTTAAAAGATTTTCTTTTATTTTTTAATTCCGGAAATCTGATTTTACGAGATAAAATCTGATTTTAACTATAAAAAGTATCTTTTGAAAATATTTATTTATTAGAAATAAAACAATTAATTATTATTAAACAATTAATTGGGCTTTTCAAAGAATTTGGCTCAAAATACAATTAATTATCATGAATAATTAATTGGGCTTTAAAATTGGACTTTAATACTTTTCGAAATAGTTTTGAATGGCTTTTTCATACTGCTCTGCCTTTGGGTCGGACCAATTAAGACAACGATATGTTTCATCATCGGATCCTTAAATAGGGAGACACGATTATGTGTCTACAATTAGTGTCAGTAAAAAAGTTTTCCACCAAAAATTTTTAGTTTCCGAATGAAAGTTGGGCGTCAATCTTACCGCCAAAATGGAGAAACGGCTCCAACCTCTGAAAATTTTCCCTCTTATTTTTTTTTTTTTTTTTTTTTTTTAATGAGGTGACCTATTTCTAGTGGTGGTGTATGTGGGGGCTACATACATTGAATGTATGTGTAACCTCTCATGATAGGGATAAAAACTTTTTGTTTTTGATCCCATAAACCAATTTCATGTCATGGTGGTGCATGCTCTAATGATAAGACGTTACTATTTTTATCCTAATTCGACAGGAGAATAGGCCCCTATTTTCCAAACCCAAAACCCGCTAGACATGTTGGACAGATCTAATCATGTCAGCTTTATCCATTCCAAACCCATACCTGATAGGGAACAAAACGCTTGTCATATCATGGTGTAAGAAACGAGCGTTTAAACATAATTGCCAGGCATGGTGATGAAGAGATTTAATATCCTTTAGCCACCCAAGGGCCAAGAGCATCCTAGTTACACTGATAGTAAGTTAGTAATCATCAGATGGTGTTACCAACTTGAGCTGTATATTCTTTAGCCACCCAAGAAAACGGCAAAAACCCAAAAGAGTAGGTGTTGAAAATTGACTAAAATATAGGAGGAATTCAGATATAGATATAAATAATGTGGAATAATAGTATGGAAATTGTTACAAATTCATCACACGTTCAAGGAGCTAACTTAAATTATTTGGTAATTTTAGCCGACATATTCAACCCACTACCATTGATTAATTGAACGCACCCGCCACCAATTTCACACCTTTTAAAATCACCCAAATTATGCATTGACACTCTTTCTTCTCTCTTTCTTATTTGGTTTAAATTATACTATATATACTTGCAATTCATGATCAGAAAATTATTGCTAGAAAATCCATGTTCCTCCAATTTGGGAAGTAATAATTTCCAGGTTAGTGAAGGTGGCTCTTTCAGAACCTTTAATTTATCAGTTTTGCCAAACATTTATGCTAAAAAGTTGTCAAAAATTTTGAATATAAGAATGTATGAACTTTGAATGATTGACAGTGGGTACTTTGGATGGTTGTAGTTTTGAGGCTGTTAACTTGTTGACTAAAAGCCAAATTTATTTTGTTTGTAAGAAGTAAGATATTTGTGTGATTGGCAGATTGAATTTCTTTGAGATAATATCTTTTTTATTTTCTGGGATATGATTATTGTGTATATTTGAATCTGTTTGCTCTTGGGATTTTCACTGAATTGTTGTTGGTGGTGGGATTGGTGGGGTACCTAGTGGGTAGATATATTAATCTCCGTAATTAAAATACAATGGAGGGTAGCAGAGATTTCTATGATCAAAGTTCAACTGATGATGTTGTAGTATCTATAGTTGCTACTGGAATAGTGGCTGATATGAATAAGGGAGGTGGAAGTTCAAGTAGTGTAAGCACATCCCAAGAGGGTTTTGATTTTGGAATTAAATCAATGAACAAAGGGGTGAGGGACACTACACAACAGGGTAAATTTTCTATAAATACCAAAATACCTCCTGAAATTAGTATGATAAGCCCCTTGTCAACTCCCCAACGACCTCCGAAAATCCCAAGTGAGCTCACAAGGAGGCGAAATTCCCTAGCTAGGTCAGCTCTATCGAGAACGAAATCACGATTTGTTGAGCCAGTATATAATCCTGGCGATGAAGATTTTGTTGATGAAAGCACTCGTGTAGTGGGTTCGAAGACACCTCTGAGAACGCCTAGGGTGTCTCCTAGAGTTAGTGTAGGCACTCCAGTTATCCTTAAATCACCATTTTCAGTCCAAGGAAATGATGATGAGGAGGATGAGGATGTTTACAAATCCATTGATCTTCAATTGGATCAACAATATCGTAAGAAATTGAAAGTTCTCGTGGTACTAGAGTGGATGATTTTCATTAGCTTGATGGGTTTATTAATCGCTAGCTTAACTATCCAACGTTTGAAAGATACCTCAGTATGGAGTTTGGGACTTTGGAAATGGTGTGTCTTCGTCATAGTCATCTTTTGTGGTCGTTTGGTTACAGGGTGGTTTATAACCATTCTTGTTTACTTGGTGGAACGAAAACTCTTGCTTAAGAGGAAAGTTTTGTATTTTGTATATGGACTAAAGAAAAGCGTACGTGTTTTCCTTTGGTTGAGTTTTGTTCTTGTAGCATGGATTTTGTTGTTTATCCATGGGAACAGTAAATCAAGGAAGACAAAAAAAGCATTACATTATATTACAATGGCTATTGCCGGGTGTCTTGTTGGAGCTGGAATATGGCTAGTAAAGACTATACTAATTAAAATTTTAGCCCTATCTTTCCATGTCAAGAGGTTCTTCGATCGAATTCAAGAGTCATTATTTGATCAGTATGTTCTTCAAACGCTTTCTGGGCCTCCATTTATGGAGATGGCAGAAAGTTTGAACAGATCAAGAAATAGTGGTCGATTGAGTTTAGAGAAAATGACAAAAGGTGAAAGATTAAAAGAAGAAGTCATAAATGTAGAGAAGCTAAATAAAATAAACCAAGAAAAAGTTTCTGCATGGACCATGAAGGGGTTGATCAATGTCATAAGGAGAACAAAGCTGTCTACTATTTCCAATACCCTTGAATATGGTGAAGATGATGAGATGGGTGAGCAAAACAACGAGATCACGAGTGAATGGGAAGCAAAAGTTGCTGCTGTTACGATCTTCAACAATGTTGCTAAACCTGGTTGCAAGTAAGACAATGCACCTTCCATCATCTCTTCTGTATCTCTTGAGTAAAAATTTATAATTACAAGTCATTCTAAATGTATTATTCTACTTCTTTACCATTTTTTGAACTAGGTGTATTGATGAGGAAGATCTCTTACGTTTCATGAAAATGAATGAAGTGAACCAAGTATTCCCTTTATTTGAGGGTGCTGTTGAAACGGGAAAGATCAAGAAGTCAGCTTTAAAGAAGTGGGTGGTAAGACACTGAATCTGAAGTATGCTTTATTTTCTTTAACTTAATAAGTCTTCTGCACACAACTGTAAGTAAATGGTGCGGCCGCGGATGTTGTCGTTGTTTACACCGCACCCGGCCAAAGATAAAATTTCTCCTACTCTCTTCTACACTAAGGTAGTATAGTGGAAGTAGGGGTCGTATCCACAGGGAAACAGGAACGAGTTTAGTACTTAGCGTGATTCGAAACCTAGATTAAGCTAAGGGCCGAGAAACCTAATTACAAAGGGGGGTTTCAAGTATATTATTAACAAACTAAAACTAACTAGCAAGTAAATAAAATGAGAAATCAATATGGGAAGATCTTGAATCCGATTAACATCCACTTCAATTCATTATCGATCCTCGAACCTCCACTCTAATTATTTCCATAATTATCTATTGTTGAGAATTAATCTCGCGTTCTCCTTATTCTTAGTTGAATAGCACGATCAGCGTGACTATAAAACCCTAACTAAAGGATAACCTAGTCCGATCTGCGTCTAAGTTCAATCCAATAGCAGCAATAAACACAGAGAACCAATAGACCTGCTAATGTCATACACGCGATAAACATTCAACAGTTGATTCAATTTCCCTAAGAAATAACCAAGATGATCAGCATCTAAATTACTCCCTAGTTTGCTACCAATTGATAAAAGAATAAAACAATCCGATTCTATTCTTAAATCTAGCATTAGATTAATCACACAATCAAACTAGTAACGTTCCTAGCATAATTATGCAATAATCATGGAAAGCAAGCATAGAAATTGAACCATAATCAAGGAAAAGAGAAAGAGAGGAAAGATCTCACAATAACGGTTGAAGCTTCATGTTAATTGATCCAAGAACAGTTCAAGCTACAATCCGATAGCAAAAACCAAATCCATAGTTGAAATCTCTAAAAACTAAACTAAGAAATGAAAACTAAAACTAGGAAATGAAAAACAAAGAAATAAGAAATGAAGAACAAAGAGGAACGAAGAAGGAAAGATGAAAAGAGAATCATGAAGAAGGAAGGATGAGGAGAGGAGCTCTCCCCTCAAGCTTGCCACTCCAAGGTCTACATTTCAGCTCTCCTCTTCGTACTTCCCTTCGTCTCCCAACAAAAATTAGGTTTTAGGAAGCATTTAAACCCCGCACAAAATCGTGGCCCCAAGCCGACATAAGCGTCGCGAGTCGCGACACTGATCGCGAGTCGCGACGAGGACTCTGTCATACGCGCACAATTGCTGGGCAAAGGCTGGTCGCGAGCCGCGAAGTACCTCGCGAGTCACGAAGGCAGGGCTCGCGAGTCGCGAGATCCTTCGCGAGTCGCGACGATGCTGCTGGGCAGGCGCTGGCTGGGCTTGTCCTGCTTGCTGCGAGCATGCGCGAGAGCTGGATGGGCGAGGCTTGCGATGCTTGGTGCTGCTGTGTGCTGCCGAGCTGCTGGATAGCTTTGAGCTTGGCTTGGCGAGCTTGCGGTGGAGCTTGGCTTGGCGAGCTTGTGGCGATGAGCGTGCGGTGCTGAGCTTGCTGGGCAGACGTGGTGCTGGGCATGCTTGCGTGTGCTGCTGGATGGGCGAGGCTTGGGCTTACGGTGGAGTTTGATGCTTGCGGTGATGCTTGGGCTTGCGGTGATGCTTGGGCTTTGCTCGGCTCAAATGCACTTCACCTTGGAAGCTCGGAATACATGACATTAACACAACTTATCTCGCAAAACTCCGAACTTCCGCTAAGAGTTAAATAAAACACGAATGTTAACAATTACAATCAAACCCTTAGCAAAGTGCACCCAAAGTAACGTAAATACTACGTATAACTTGAGCGTATCAAATACCCCCACACTTGAACTTTACTCGACCTCGAGTAAACTCAAAATGAGGATCACCAAATAAATCATCACCCAAGCTAACGACACCAACCTACACTCCCCATCAACTACATCATCATCATCACATCTTAACAACATCCGCTCAAAAACCTAAACGTAAGGGACGATGATTCCCCCACACTTAGATTCGAGCTCACCTGAAAAATACAAAGACGCGACAACAATAATCACCAAACCACAACCAAAATGTGAGCTCAAATCCTGAAGGATCTCAAAGGAATTGAACTCACTCCAACGCCACAATCCAAATGACAACTCGCCTAAAACCTCAAAAGATAAACTACTACTACTATTACAACCAACCTATATAAGCAAGCCATGGAACAAAGACAAAAAGGGATAAATTCCATGCTTACTCCCAAAAACAATCAACCAAAAGAAAGTGAAAGCCAAAACAAATCTCCGGCAAATGAGTCTTCAAAATACATAATTCTCTCTTAATCTCTCATTTTGCCTAGGAGCCCTTTCGGGTTTTCATCCTAGCTTCACACATTTCTTTTTTTCATCTCACCATCTTACCCGCTCAATATAAGCCACTTTTTTGCATAGGTTGCCCTTTCGGGTTTTCAACCTATCTGGGCCCCCAATTTTTGCCCGAGTCGCCCGCCCTTGCGGGTTTTCAACTCAGCGGGATTCATTTTCATTGTTTTTTTTATATTTTTTTCATTTTCATTTTTTTTTCATTTTTTTTTTTTTAAATTGAAATAAATACAACATAAATACAACATAGATACATGAGAATGAGAATACCCTCCCCCCTACTTAAACTACACATTGTCCTCAATGTGATGACAATTAGAAGAAAAAGTAAACTGAAAATGGGGGGAAAATGGAAAATCGGGCACATCGAAGATCGAATGCTCAAGACTCATGACCAAACAATCCGTCAAATTCAAATTTCTTAACAACACCATCTCAAATCTCCGAAATCAACTCACAACCCTCTCCCTCAAATCACTCAAACAAATGGCAAATTCAAAAGTTATAAATTTTTGAGATTGACACCTAGCTCAAGAGATCGAAAAGATACAACAATCTCACTCCTCTAGTGTTACCAACTCCTAGCTATTGAACTCCTCCCAACGGGTTTTCTTTTGTGGACTTGGGCTCAAAGTGGATTAAGATTTGTTGTGGTTCTTTTGAGTGGGTGGGCAGTGGGTGAAAGAAAGTTTATTTTGGTGGTGGAAATTTGATGAGAAAATAAAGGAAAAGAAAGAAAATAAAAAGGGTCTCGGGTTGCCTCCCGAGAAGCGCTGTTGTTTAAAGTCGTTAGCTCGACTTAGTACCTTAGGCTCAATCATTGGGATTGTGCTCCATGTGTGACAATGGTGGTTCCATGTCAATCTCCACTTCAAGTACCTGCAAAATTGATTGACAAGAACTCTTGCAATGCATCGTTAGTACCTAGCTTACTACATCATGGTTGAGCATATAACATCAGATTATATCCAAAACCTAGCATTAAGTCAACAACAAACATCAACTAGTAGTACTCCTAGCTAATCCAAGTCATGACCATTAATATCAATAATTAAAGCTAGACAATAACCAAACAATAAGCCGTCAAAAGCTTCAATCAATCATTCCCAAGATAGTTTAAGCAACAAGTTCCATGCTTCTTGTCCAAAATACGAAAGTGAAATACATAGAGCTCAATGGAAGATGAAAACTAGAAACTCAAACAAAAAGGGAATTCTTTATATGAGTGGCCAATCAAAAACAAAGAGCACAAGCAATACCATCCAACAATCACACGCAATATACAAACAAGTAACACCGTTTCCCCGGCAACGGCGCCAAAATTTGGTGCGGCCGCGGATGTTGTCGTTGTTTACACCGCACCCGGCCAAAGATAAAATTTCTCCTACTCTCTTCTACACTAAGGTAGTATAGTGGAAGTAGGGGTCGTATCCACAGGGAAACAGGGACGAGTTTAGTACTTAGCGTGATTCGAAACCTAGATTAAGCTAAGGGCCGAGAAACCTAATTACAAAGGGGGGTTTCAAGTATATTATTAACAAACTAAAACTAACTAGCAAGTAAATAAAATGAGAAATCAATATGGGAAGATCTTGAATCCGATTAACATCCACTTCAATTCATTATCGATCCTCGAACCTCCACTCTAATTATTTCCATAATTATCTATTGTTGAGAATTAATCTCGCGTTCTCCTTATTCTTAGTTGAATAGCACGATCAGCGTGACTATAAAACCCTAACTAAAGGATAACCTAGTCCGATCTGCGTCTAAGTTCAATCCAATAGCAGCAATAAACACAGAGAACCAATAGACCTGCTAATGTCATACACGCGATAAACATTCAACAGTTGATTCAATTTCCCTAAGAAATAACCAAGATGATCAGCATCTAAATTACTCCCTAGTTTGCTACCAATTGATAAAAGAATAAAACAATCCGATTCTATTCTTAAATCTAGCATTAGATTAATCACACAATCAAACTAGTAACGTTCCTAGCATAATTATGCAATAATCATGGAAAGCAAGCATAGAAATTGAACCATAATCAAGGAAAAGAGAAAGAGAGGAAAGATCTCACAATAACGGTTGAAGCTTCATGTTAATTGATCCAAGAACAGTTCAAGCTACAATCCGATAGCAAAAACCAAATCCATAGTTGAAATCTCTAAAAACTAAACTAAGAAATGAAAACTAAAACTAGGAAATGAAAAACAAAGAAATAAGAAATGAAGAACAAAGAGGAACGAAGAAGGAAAGATGAAAAGAGAATCATGAAGAAGGAAGGATGAGGAGAGGAGCTCTCCCCTCAAGCTTGCCACTCCAAGGTCTACATTTCAGCTCTCCTCTTCGTACTTCCCTTCGTCTCCCAACAAAAATTAGGTTTTAGGAAGCATTTAAACCCCGCACAAAATCGTGGCCCCAAGCCGACATAAGCGTCGCGAGTCGCGACACTGATCGCGAGTCGCGACGAGGACTCTGTCATACGCGCACAATTGCTGGGCAAAGGCTGGTCGCGAGCCGCGAAGTACCTCGCGAGTCACGAAGGCAGGGCTCGCGAGTCGCGAGATCCTTCGCGAGTCGCGACGATGCTGCTGGGCAGGCGCTGGCTGGGCTTGTCCTGCTTGCTGCGAGCATGCGCGAGAGCTGGATGGGCGCGGCTTGCGATGCTTGGTGCCGCTTGTGTCTGCCGAGCCGCCTGGATAGCTTTGAGCTTGGCTTGGCGAGCTTGCGGTGGAGCTTGGCTTGGCGAGCTTGTGGCGATGAGCGTGCGGTGCTGAGCTTGCTGGGCAGACGTGGTGCTGGGCATGCTTGCGTGTGCTGCTGGATGGGCGAGGCTTGGGCTTACGGTGGAGTTTGATGCTTGCGGTGATGCTTGGGCTTGCGGTGATGCTTGGGCTTTGCTCGGCTCAAATGCACTTCACCTTGGAAGCTCGGAATACATGACATTAACACAACTTATCTCGCAAAACTCCGAACTTCCGCTAAGAGTTAAATAAAACACGAATGTTAACAATTACAATCAAACCCTTAGCAAAGTGCACCCAAAGTAACGTAAATACTACGTATAACTTGAGCGTATCAGTAAATAATGAGTTTGAGGACTAATCAGGTCCAATCAGGTTTAATAAGTTCAGTTCAAATTAGTTCATGTAAAGAGAATGCACCCTAAGTAGTATAGAGATGATTCTTACATGTTAATCTCTGGTTGCAGTTTAATGTGCTTAGTTTGAATTTGTATAAAGACATGATTCTTACAAAATTATTGCTGGTGGCAGGTAAATTCTTACTTAGAGCGTAAATCACTTGCTCATTCTTTAAATGACACGAAGACTGCTGTGGAGGAGCTGAATAGAATAGCTTCAGGCGTGGTGTTGATTATTATAATTATAGTGTGGAACCTTATGATGGGATTTTTGACCACCAAAATACTTGTTTTCATTACATCTCAGCTGCTGCTTGTGGTATTTATGTTTGGCAATTCCGTGAAGACTGTTTTTGAGGCAATAATATTTGTGTTCATAATGCATCCATTTGATGTAGGTGACCGTTGTGTGATTGATGGTGTTCAGGTAACCTAGGAATGCCTAAACATGCATGACCTTCATTGCATTCTGGAACTTGATCACATTAATCTGTATGACTGTATTCACCAATTGAGCTCTTTTATTTGCAGATGATTGTTGAAGAGATGAACATCTTAACCACAATTTTCTTAAGATATGACAACGAAAAGATAATTTATCCAAATTCAACTCTGTCAACCAAACCCATTAGCAACTTCTATCGGAGCCCAGAGATGGGCGACTCAGTGGAGTTTGCAATTGACTTCTCCACTACAGTAGATATCATCGCTGCTCTAAAGACTAGAATTAAATCGTAAGTATCTGCACATCAGATTGAATTCGTTATCTTTGGAGGTTGGTGTTTATTTCAGCGTATTTTTATGGGTTCAGGTACCTAGAAAGCAAACCTGAACACTGGAGACCAGGTCATAGTGTTCAATTGAAAGAGATAGTGGACATGAACAAGATTAAGATGGTTCTTTATGCCACCCATACTATCAACTTCCAGAACATTGGAGAGAAAGGCAGCAGAAGATCTGATCTTATCCTCGAGCTGAAGAAAATTTTTCAGGAGTTGGGAATTATATATCACCTTCTTCCACAAGAAGTGCATGTCAAACATGTTGAATCTGCTTCTTTTTCTCAGTGATGATTTGAGTATTCAGTTGCAAGGTATCTTCTATGACTTGTTATGATTGGTACTTGTCTTGAACGCGTTCTGCACCTCTCAAGAATGTTTACTTCTTATTATACTGGTTGGCCTCGAGTGATCACTGCAAGGAGACAAGTTACTTTATAATCAAAAAATTCCAATAAAAAATATGGTATGATTGTAAGATTTAAGAAGAAAAACGCAATTATCATTGTACTTAGAAAGCTATGTTACTCCTGACTCAATACTTGTATCTCGAGCACACGGTTATATGTCCAAATGTCATGCTCGGCTATTTAAAATAAAAAAAATTCGTGTTTTTGGTCCAAAGTGAAGCATCAATATCAATGTTGGGTTTCAAGAATTAGAAACAAGTACCTAAAGTAAGATGAAGAGTTCATGCATATCGCTGATAGTCAAAAGATTTCTCTGCTTTTTACATAAACTGCAAGTCTAGTTAATCAAGTACATATATTGTCAATGCATGCTACTTTTCCCTGCTTTACTTTCATGACTGATGGATTTTTCTTTTTTGCACGTCTCCTGGCAGGTGTAGTGGTGCACATACATGTGAGTGTAAATTTGTATAGGAAAGGTTTCAGACTTGTGAGTGTAAATTCTTTTCATATCGGTTGATACACTGGCTACGAAAATAAGTAGTAGTGAATCCAACATCCTCAAGTGTATAATGTATGCTGAAGTATATGTGGCAAATGTGATAGTAAAACTTCAAATTTGCACTTGTTTTTGTACTCTAATTAAAGACACTTGTTAATACCAATTTCGTTCGTTGTGAGCTTTTAGCTTTCTCTGAGCATATACTCTACTTGTTTTCTATATTTGATGGGCCCCACTTCAAATTAAGTTACCAAAAAGCTCTCACATACTCATGTTTCAAAGTATTAGTTATCTAAAATCTAGATATGTAGTCTTTCTTTTTTGAAAATGTCAATTCTTGACACCAATACTTGGTAACTGGAAGCTGGTATCATTAAGAGCAACCCCAACAGTTGCCCTTCTAGTAGGTTATGACTTATGAGGAGAGAGTGTATAAAAGTAATACTCCCTCCGTCCCATAATATAGTGCTCACTTCTCATTTTTCACGAAAATTAAGAAAAATGAAAGGAGTAAGTACTTTCTTAGTACCTTTTGTCTTGGAACTAACTTTTTACTTTCTTCTTCCTTTAAATTAAAATAAAAAAGCAATAAATGTTTATTGAAATGGTGTAAAACAATAAATAAGGACACATATTTTAAAAGAAATGTAGGGGTATTTTGGAAACTTTATGTAAAAATAAAGGATAATTTAGTCCAAATAAATTGATAAAAAAGAAAATAGGCACAACATTTTGGGACACCCAAAAAGGAATGTGAGCACTATATTATGGGACGGAGGGAGTATTAGTTTATTAGGAGAGAGAATTTTTTGGCCAAAAAATGATGGACCAAGAAAGAGAGGAGCAAAGAAGGAATTGGAGGACAGAGAAAATATAATGGGGTAGGTGGAAGAGTGGGGAAGTAATAAAATAATTAATGACCACAAACTATAGGGCAACCATTGGGTATACTCTAAGAAACAAGGAGCATGGGGTATTTGCGCCTCTTTCAAACAGAAGAAATGCAAAAGATGGATGTTAAAAAAATCACAGCTTATATAAGAGCATGATTCCTCCAATATCAGAAGATAAAAGGGGAATAAATAAAAAGTTAGAACAATCAAAAACCAAAAAAATTCTAATAATAGTAGTGTGCAAATTATCATAATGCAAATTTACCCAAAAAAATTACAAAAAAAAGGAACAATTGTGATGTGCAATGAGTTGCTGTCACAATTATAAGTTAGGAAAGCCTCAAACAAGAACATTCTTTTTTAAGAAAATTTGTGGTGAGACTGATCTTATAAAAATGTGTGTGTTACTCAAAGGGTAAGAATAAAACTTAAAAGTTTGTAATGATTCTTTTGTTTTCTAAAAATGTCGTAGAACGATGTCAAAAAAAAAAAATGTCGTAGAACAAAATAATTTTGTAATGTAAACCGTCATATCTTACCTGCTACTACATGAACATATCAACCGCCATTTCCACGCCATTTAAAATTTCATTTCATAGACTATTGACTTCTCTTATCAAGTAGTTGCTGCCGGAGTTTTTCTTTACTCAAGTTGCAACTTCCAACTTGCAATAGGAGCTTAGAAAATGCTTGCTGAAGAAACCATGTCCCTCAAAACTGCTAACTGAGAATAACAAACAACTTTAAGGTGAGTCAAAGGGCCACTTTTAACCTTTACCTGTTAAGCTTAGCTAAAAGCTATTCTTTGTCTTTTATGCTTTACATTTCCTGGAAATTTTAAGTATAAGATAACCATGCATTTATTAGATGATGTGCAAAACTGACTGGAAGGAATTGGGTATGTATATTAGCTATTTTCCAAGTTATTTGCTTGTTTTCATATAATCTGTTGGTTTGTGTTGCTTGTTTTTGAAGCTTCTTTATGTTTATTGTAGGGATAGGGACGTGTGCATATAATCGTGCTTCTTCTGGGATCTTTGCCCAGTTGCTATCTGTTGTTCATGGTGGTGGTGGTGGTGGCGGCATTGTAACTGAATTCCGATGAGGGCTAGCAGAGAGTTCTCTAAGCCAAGAGAAACCCAAGATGTTGTATTATCTATTCTTACTAGTGGAGTAGCAGCTGACAAAAATAAGGGAAGTGGTTCTGGCATTGAGTTGCCAAGGCAGGAAAATTTTCCTGTAAACACTGAAATGCTTCCTCAAGTTTCAAAGATTATGCCCATGTCAATTCCCCGAAAACCTCCTAGATTTCCGAATGAGCTTACCAGAAGGCGCATTTCTCTAGCTAGGCCGGCCTTCTCAAAGCCCAAATCACGGTTTTTTGAGCCACCATATCCCAGTGATGAAGCTTTGAGTCGTCAAACCTCTCAAAAAGCTACTTCAGTTATTACAAAATCACCATTAGCAGGGCAAGGAAAAGAAAAAGAGGAGGATGAGAATGTTTACATATTCACTAATGTCCAAGTAAATCAGCAACCTCATAAGAAATTGAAAGTTCTTCTTTTGGTAGAGCTGGTTGTGTTTGTTATCTTGGCAAGTTTGTTGGTTGCTAGTTTGATTAACTACGATTTACAAAATATGTCAATATGGAGTTTGGGGATTTGGAATTGGTGCGTTTTGTTCATAGTAATGTTTTGTGGTCGACTGATATCGGAGTGGTCCATCAACGTTCTTGTTTACTTGGTGGAGCTAAATCTACCTTTTAAGAAGAAAGCTCTCTATCTTGTCCGTGGGATGAAGAAAAGCATACAAGTTTTCCTTTGGTTGAGTGTCGTTCTTCTTGCATGGATTTTGTTGGTTATTCGCGGTAATAACAGATCAAAGAAAGCCACTGAAGTATTACATTATATTACAATAGCAATTGCTGGATGTCTAGTTGGGGGTGGAATATGGCTAGTGAAGACTTTACTAATTAAGACTTTAGCTTTGTCTTTCCACGTCAAGAGGTTCTTCGATCAAATTCAAGAATCATTATTTCATCAGTATGTACTTCAAGCTCTTTCCAGGTCTCCAGTAATGGAGACGGTAAAAAGTGTAGCCAAATCGCAAAAGAGTCAGTTGAGTTTGAAGCGAATGACAAAAGATGAAGGGGTAAAAGAAGAGGTAGTTAACATGGAGAAACTTCAGAAAATAAAGCAAGAGGAAGTCTGTGCATGGACCATGAAAAGATTGGTTAATATCATAAGGAGAACCAAGCTTACTATTTCTGACAATCTTAACTTTGGTGAAGATGCTGAAATGGGTGAGCAAAATCACGAGATCAAGGATATATGGGAAGCGAAAGGTGCTGCTGTTAAGATCTTCAACAATGTTGCTAAACCTGGTTCTGAGTAAGATTATCCACCTTCCACCTATTCTCTGTATCTTTGAGTATATCTTATGGGACTCTCTATACATAAACAATTATCTGATAAAAATTTTAAAAAAGAAAGAGACGTTAAAACTTAGTCTTCTAGTAATATGAAAAATGTTACTTGGTTTGACATGTATCTGGCAGACGATTAGACAGAAGACCTATTGCTAAAGTTATTACCATAACTCTGTTCCATGTTGTGGACCTAGGTATATCGAAGAGGAAGATCTCTTGCGTTTTATGGAAATTAATGAAGTGAATGAGGTATTTCAATCCTTTGATGGAAATATCGTAAGTGCACCAATCAAGAAGTCGGCCTTAGAGAAGTGGGTGGTAAGAAACTGACCTCGAGTTCGTTTGGTTTTGTTCATCTCAAGTGTAAACTTGAATCTTACGTATCAATTTCTGCTTCCAGGTTAATGCTTACTTAAAGCGTAAATCACTTGCTCATTCGTTAGATGATACTTATACAGCTGTGGACGATCTAAATAAATTGGCCTCAGGCGTGGTGTTGATTGTTGTAATAATAGTATGGAATCTGATGATGGGATTTTTGACCACCAAAATACTCGTCTTTGTTTCAACTCAGCTTCTTCTTGTGGTATTCATTTTTGGCAATACCGTCAAGACTGTGTTTGAGGCAATCATATTTGTATTTGTGACACATCCGTTTGATGTGGGAGACCGTTGTGTGATTGATGGTGTTCAGGTATAATAAAAGCATGGTCATGATTTTTATTCTTGAGCTAAATGTCATTCATTTGCATTAATCAATTAAGGTTTTCTGGCAGATGGTTGTTGAAGAGATGAACATCTTGACTACAGTCTTCTTGAGATATGATAATGAAATGATTACCTATCCGAATTCTGTTTTGGCAACCAAACCTATCAGCAATTTCTATAGGAGCCCAGAAATGATCGACTCAGTGGAGTTTGCAATCGATTTCTGCACTACAGCAGAGGTCATCGCTGCTCTAAAAGATGAAATTAAGGCGTAAGTCTCTTTTCCCACTCAGAAGGGAGAAACAATCCCATCTTTATTATGTACTCTTCACCTGGTTTTGCTGAACTGAACTGTTACCTTATTCAACACTATGGTACGCATATGGTTGCATATCATAGTGGTGTTTCTCGTAAAATTTGGAGAAAGTGATGGCCATTTTGGGGATTCAAGGGGAATATAGGGGATGTTTTGTGCAATGAAAAACTACTTACCCTACATAGCCCAAAATGCCACTTCGTAATATATATGCACTATTTATAACCCAAAATGCCGCTTTGTGATATGCACTATTCATAGCTTTTGAGTCGAATGTTCATTTCAGTATACTTTATCTGAACTCAGGTATATAGAAAGTAAACCACGGCACTGGAAACCATCTCACAGTGTGCAATTGAAAGACATTGTAGACATGAACAAGATTAAGATGGTTCTTTACATCACCCACACTATCAGCTTCCAGAACATTGTAGAAAAAGGCGATAGAAGATCTGATCTTGTCTTGCAACTGAAAAGTATCTTTGAAGAGTTGGGAATTAGATATCATCTTCTGCCGCAAGAGTTGCATGTTACATATGCTGGGTCGCTTGCATCTACTTCTGTTGCACAGAGCTGATATATATTCTACCATATCTTGGTATGATTGGTTTTTCTTGCAACTGACAAGTCGTGCAATGTAAGACAATGTAGACTTACTTTCTTCATGCATGCGCGCTTTTTTCCTGCCTTCCTTAACATGGCTGACAGTTGCATTTTCTTGTGTAGTCTCCTGGAAGGTTTAACAGTGTACATGCAAGTTTGATATTGTATAAAGATGGTTATGACTCTGTGAACTTGTGTAGTTCTTTTTTCTTCTTTCCTTGTGATTTATTTTGGGATGCTCTTTTTTCGGGAGAAAGTGGTGGAGGTGTATCTAAATCCTCAAAAGTGTAAAGCTGGTGCTGAAGTAAATGCTGTTTATGAAATACAGATATCTGTTGCTTGTTTCTGGGGACACTAAGGACTATGACTACCAATTACTTTAAGCTTGTTATGTTGTTGTCAGAGCTGTGTTCACTAGGCTCGGATGACCCGAGCATGAGCTGAGCCTGAGGATGCTAGGTTTGCTTGCGAGTCAAGCTTGAGCTTGTTCTGTCTCAGCTCCTTGTTTCTATTTCTTTTCTGGCAAGATTTGTTATGAATTGACTTTGGATGTAATATTCACATGTTGGTAAAATAGTTCTGTTTCAAAAGGGGTGTTCTATGTTGCAAAAAGGGTGTGTTATGTTAAAAAGGGGTATCAAGTTGGCCATTTAAATTTAAAACAGATATTCTTGATTCTTTTTAAAGTATACAAGTGTGAAAAAAAAGTGTTTCCAAGTTAAGTCAAATTTGGAGCCAACCATTCAGCATATGGTACTCGGCTAAGCAAGCTAAGTTGGCTAAGAGCTACGCTTGAGCTGGCCGCATATGAGGCTACGGCTCGACTTGACTTGGTTCCATCACACACCCCTTGCTGTTGTATTGTCATAGGGAAAGAAAGGTTCTCCCCTGTATAGACCAGAAATACAAACAAAGAAATTTGGTCCCAAGGGGAGAAGACACTGCCAAAATCAATCTTTTCAATGCTCATAGTTAATAGGAAAAGTTGGTAGCAGAAATTCTGTCAACAGTTAGAAATGACAAGGATCCTACTCTTTTTGCTTGGATAATTCAGGAAAGCGAAAATCAAAGGAAAAAAAATAGTACCAAATCAAAAATCAGACGGATGAATATAATTGTCTGCAGTAAGTGTTCTGACTTTATCCACAAATTTGAATAGATCTTCTGCTACACTTGAGCACCTTTCTTAATACTAGGTGCTGGTAATTTTAAACCCTGCTTACATAACATCAACTCTAGAAATACTTTAAAAATTAAGAGAATCAAATCGCTTGCTACCTTTCACTAGCCTTGGCATTCACCGTTTGCGATTCTTCGAGATAGTATCAAGCAAATGGCGGCTCTCAGCTGCATAGTCTATTCTATCCGCTCTCACTACTGTTGTCTTTACTCGCTGCTCTTCACCATACGTTTCTTCTTTAATCTTAAGCTTGAAGAGGTATGGAACAAAAATCTTACTACGAATTAACTCAGCAAATCTGTCATCATCTTGCTCTTCAGACTTTAATGTGTACAACTCTTTAGCAGAGCAACCTAGAATCTCTTCTCCAGATTCTTGAAAAGCAGTTACCCAGATCAGTCCAGAATGATCCTGAATTTGTGCTTGAAGCAAATAACGGTAATCACACTCCTCAAATTCTTGATTGCACCGATCACATACCCATCTTGTGTTTCCCGATTTCGTGACTTTCTTGTTGCACTGCCTATCTCCGATCATCAATGGGCATGCTGTGTAACAAAAGCTATCTGTTTTGATGAAAGATATGGTTGCTTTAACCGTAACCCAGTCTGGTTTTTCTGACCTTCCAAGACCCTCATCCTTGATCTGGGACAAAGTTTTGCGTATCTCATTCCTTCCTCCAAGAGGCATAACATCTCTAGAGATAGACTGGGAAGCAAAATCCTTTCCCCCTCGATGAAACCACTCAGTCAAATTGTGAGCTTCAGGAATATCAGGGTTGATAAAGAGCTGGGTTGAAGAAATTGTGCCCACAGACTTTCCACTGAAATCGTTCACCTTTGCAGCCTTTACAGCTATGACAGGAAAGTACCCAGAATCAAATGATTCTTGCAGCTCCTGACCTTCTCGGTTGCAGAAATCTCCCCATAGGGTTAGCTCAATGCTTCTGCCTGACATATCTTTCAAATTAATAATTCTTCTCTGTGTTTCCATCCCATTCTTCCTCAATATGGGGACAGAAGGATTAACTGATATTACAACACCAATGATGTCTAATATGGAATTGTTTTCAGCACACTCAATTTCACTGATAGGTCGGAAGCTAAACTGTTGTTGGGGTATTGAAACATCTTCATCTGGGCAAAGATCGACAGTAGAAGTTGATTCGAGAAAAATCTCCCACTCATTTTTCAAATGGTTAAAGTTCCTCTGAGCAGGCTTTAGGGTACCCTTTGATATCATATAAACCTTCCCAACCTCAATAACATCATAAAAGCGGTCAACAACAGCATTAAAGCATGTAACACGAATCTCCCCACCATCTGAATCGAGGAGATCAAAGGAAAATACCTTCCCATCACCTCTAGCATTGTTATAACGACGAAGATCTCCTTTAGCTGTTACTCTTGCTTTAATAGCCCAACGCCCCTGATAAGGATTCAATGCAGCAATTGGAAGTATGCGTGCCGGTGCCTCATTCTTCACAACGGGACCATGATTCTTGTAATTAGGGAGTGGCTGGTATGCAGGCTGAACAGTAGGTCTGAAATTGGGTGCGTTGTTACTCTTACTTGGTCCAATCACTTTTGTGTTGCTTCCTCTGACAGGATAAACAGCACTGTTATTATTATTATTATTGTCATTAGCCAATGCATTTCCAGCAGAAGAATCAGCTCCAGTGGGCATCAGTGGATTCCCTATGATCTCACAATCAGGTATAATAGTTTCCATGTTGAGGATAACAATAATCCTGCAGCGTCAATGGCCCAAATTAGTTTTCCGCACAAGTACCATATTCCACTTTAAATCAAAATGTCAAGATGCTAGTAAGTGTGCAATCAGTCGTGTTCCGTACAATAGCTACATAAGCCACCAGCATGAGTGAATTACTCAGATTTGCTTTGATCCAACTATATATATGTACAAACTCGCTTCATTAATCTCCACAACTAGTAAAAAAAACACAAGCTTATGCATTTCCTTAGATTTCATTCCCAGACCCTCATTTGACACTTTTTATGGAACTAGGGAGGAATAATACACGAAAAATTATCTCCTACAAATCATCAAATGTATCACAAACTCCATATTCAAACCGTGGTACATTGCATCTCATTGTCAACCAGTATATACAAACCGTTTCTCCACTCTTCTCGGCCAATCCGCTTCAAACAGTAATCACTAATTAAGATATTTCTGCATTCAAACTTCACAAGTTGACATCATAGACCACATAATCCATGCCTATGCTCTCCTTTTGTGCTAACAGATACTCGAATCCTAACCTAAATTGTAATTCTAACGCCGCACTATATCTATCAAATCAATACAACAACCAGATTTGATCATGATCAAGTTGAGCTGAAACTTAAACAATCACCGCAACTTCATTTTCAAGCAAAATTTCTCCATCTCTCTCCAAACTCAACATATTTTACACAAATACTACTAACAACCAATCAATCATACTGACATTTATTTTCTGACAGAAATTCCGAAACAAAAATTAGAAATCACTGCATAATACAATTATTCGAAAACTTACTTGCGATTTTGAACAGCGCTACATATATATGCAATCAATTGAATGACGGAACCTTTACGAACTTCGCCGGACTTAACGAGGTCGTTTAGCTGAGTTGCAATCATCGCCTGCTGAGTCGAAACGGTGTCGGATAGAAGAAAACGGTACCGTTCCTGGTTAGAACCAATGAGCTTGATATCCAGAACTTGGACCAGAGGTTTGGAGTTTACATCGCCGTCGAGTATCGCCGCAATCGAATTTCGCGTCAGATTCACCGGCATTTTGTATGATTTTGATTTGATGATTATCACTGCTATAATTATAAAAAAAAAAAAATTTGAAGAGAGAGAAATTATGGTTTAGGAATTTAGCTGAGGATTGTGGAGTTATTTTTGAATGATTTGGAATTTTGGCGGTGTTAAATTGGACTAATGGAGGATTTGTGGAGAAAATAAAATGGAGAATTGCGAAAATTGAGGATTTGAAAGAAGACGTTGATAGTTAGGGTTTTGTAATGGCGGGTTTTGATAAAAATAGAAAGAGAGAGAGAGAGAACCGACTTCAGTTAAACGAACCACTCGCCAAAAAGCGCGGATCCTTTGAATTGGACTCGAAAGTGTGCGCGACACGCTACTTTTTGGATGACTTCCTTAAATACTTCGATTCGGAGGTACTCCTTCTTTTTTTAATTGCTACATTTTTATAAAATGATTTTCTTTTACAGTAAAAAATGATTATTTCTTTTTAATTGCTACATTATTTAAACTTTTTTTATTTGAGGTACTTAACTCATCAAAAAGTAATATTATTATATTCGTTTTCTCTTTTTCCAGCAAAAAGTGCGATTTTTTCAATTTTCTCCATTATTTTACATTAAATATGTCAAAAAGTACCCTCCAAAAAAGCTTGAAAGTAACATTGACTAAACTCTTGTGTATAACACAATTTACTATGTAGCAGTTAAAAAGAAACGGATGGAGTATGTTTTAAGCTCCATCTTGTTCATAATACGTGAGTTTTCTTTTAGGAAAATAACACGAGAGTTTTTGTAAATGGAGGCATTTTGGATGGTGAAACTCGAAATTATATAGAGGACTACTCCCTCTGTATTTTTTTTATCTTTCCTACATTGACTTGGCGCGTTTGCCAATGCACTTATTCAACCTTGAATATCTTTCATTACATATTAAACAACTCATTGAGACGAATCAAACAAGACCCCACATGACTATATTTTTCTTATATATTGAAAATAATTTAAAAGATTCTCTCTAATTGTGAATAGTGATAAGATTGCAAGTGAGAAAGATAAAAAAATACAGCGGGAATCTTAGTTGTTATATGAGAAAGTTGATTATAGCAATTAGTGATAGTGAGTGGTACCTCAAACTCCCTCTCCCTCTCTCACTCTCTCTCTCCCTTCATGCTAAAACCCCAAATCCGTTCGCAGATCCTCTAAATACGACTCGATCCCTAAAACAAGGTTTAGGTTTTTGTTTGTGTTCCTATCTACTTTACTCTCAGGTCCTCTAGTTTCAACCTCTTCCGACCTTCGGTGTAGAAGCCTGGTCTGGTTTGCCGCTTCTCCTGGTTTGGTTCGCCTTCATCTCTTCCACCTTCGCCTGATTTTGTTCGTCTTCATCTCGGAATTCCGCCACTGCCCACTAGATTTGCCATCTGTTGAACTGTGAACCTGAGGTACTCTTTATTTCTCTCTTTGATGGTTCATATAATTAGTCGAAAATTCAATGTGTGAGTTTTACTGGCTTAAATGAAAATTGGGTGTGTGGGTTTTGATGGTTTAGTTCAAAATTATGGGACACTTGTAATTTGTAAGTTGAGCTAAATTAAAAGGGTGTCATCTAATTGGTGAGTTGGTGATTTCGATAGATTGCTCGATTAGTATGGGACAATGATCTATGGGGCACTTGTATTTTGTAAATTGTACTTCATTCTATGACCTCTTCTCCGAGAGTAAGTTTGTGAACCTAATCTTTGCATGTCACAAGTATTGGAGACAAATGCCCATGTCATTACTTGTACTAACTCTTCAAGATTTTGAAAGGTTCCCGCAACTCAATCTAAGTGAATATATAAATAACGGTTTTTTCACCATATACCTCGGATTAATTGGAAAATTCACCATATATCCCCAATGTTTCAGATATTCACCATATACCCCTGAGTTTTTAAAAATGTGCACCAACTACCCTTTTTCCTAACGGACGTTAAGTTGTCGTTTGCATTATTTACAATTTTGCCATTATTAACCTAATTAACCTTCCCTCCACCCTAACCTCCTAACCCTAATGCTCTAATTAACCTAACCCCTCAACCCTAATGCCATTAACCCTAACTAATTAAACTTAATAAATGAAACTCTATATCTCACCGCCAAAACGACATTTTTTTAAAAAACGGACGCCACCGACGAACCTTTAAGGGCACGAATTTCGAGAAGCCCATCAAAACGAGTACCAATACGACGGTGTTTTGGGCACGCTTCCCGAGGTAATCTTGGGTCGATTTCGCCGCCAAAACGACTTTTTTCGAAAAAACAATTCGTTCCTTTGAATGGTCGTAGGTGGCGTCCGTTTTTAAAAAAAAGTTATTTTGCCGGTGAAATCGGTCGTTTAAGATCGTCTCGGGAAGCGTTTTTTTTCTTTTCTAAGAGTTTTCTGTCTTCAGTAAGATGAGTCTCTATTTCCGTATGGTTCAGAATCTCCTGATCTTCTTTCTTCTCTATTTTCTTCTCTGTTATGTCTCTTTCCAATTTCTCTTTTTCTTTCTTGATTTGATCCTCTAACTTAAACTTACCACAAAAGTTTTCTCTGTTTACAGGCCATACATGGAGACAACTCTGACACAGGGACACTACCTAGGGCACCACCACGAACTAAAGTACTCAAACGATCAAGAGACAGATGACCAAGCCGACGATGTCATAGATTAACCTCGTGCCCAGAATACCATCGTATTGGTACTCGTTTTGATGGGCTTCTCGAAATTCGTGTCCGTAAAGGGTCGTCGGTGGCGTCTGTTTTTTCAAAAAAAGTCATTTTGCCGGTGAATTCGGCCGTTTAAAATCGCCTCTAGAAGCGTGCCATGAATACCGTCGTATTGGTACTCGTTTTGATGGGCTTCTCGAAATTCGTGCCCTTAAAGGGTCGTATTTGGCATCCGTTTTTTCAAAAAAAGTGGTTTTGCCGGTGAAATCTGTCGTTTAAGATCGTATCGGGAAGCGTGCCTAGAATTGTAATATCCCGTATTTAAGTAATACTAATTGTCGGATTAAATATTAATTAAATCTTTCCAAACTAACAAAAACAAGAATTATAGATATTAGACAGTATAATAAGTTATTTCAAGTTCCTTTTATTTAACCTAACTATTTTACAATAAAACAAGTAGATACTTAAGCAAAAATAGAAATCACAAAAAGTGCCCCTATAAGTCTAGAACTCTAACCCATCTTCTTCCTTCCTCCAATTTTTCTTTTCGGCACATTTTTTTTTTGAAAAATGTTCACACATGAAATCAAACTCTTCACCTCTACATTTCAACACCCGTGTCAGTAGCCATCCTCATATAGTCAATAAAGCTTGCTACAATATCCCACAAAATCTGGAAGAAGCCCCCAAATTTTGAATTCTTAATCTTCCTCCATTAATGTAACTTGACCAAAGTTCATACTTTTAAATTTCTAAACTAAGCAACAGAGCATTAGTAGCCTTCAACGAGCTCTATAAATACCGGGTAATTTTCCATCATTTAGCCACAACCAAAAATCAGATTTTTAGATAATATTAGCCATGAAAATCTCTCACTAAGAACACCATCACCAACAACTTTCATCTTTCCATCTCACCTCACCACCACCAACGAACCATCACATTCAACCACCACAATCACCATTCACATTTTCGAGCAACAACTCACCTGGAAAACGCTACCCAAAGAAACCCAAAAAGAAAACCCATTTTTTCTCTCTCCTCTGTTTCGGGTTTCAAACACCACCACCACCACCGGTTGCACCGCCGGTTTCGCGACGAACCACTACCCTGCTGCCGCAGCTCTGCCTCGTCGCCCACTCGCCGGAGCTTCCCCGTGCGACGCTGCAACCCTACTGTTGATGTGCGTCGTTGTTGTTGTTAGCACCTTTGTGTGTCATTGTTGTTAGTCTTGCTTCTTGCCGGTTGTCGTTGTGTTCTTCTTCTTTCGCCGCCGGAGACTAGAGCCGCTCGCCGTCGCCGCTCTCCGACCACCGGAGTTCCGTCCTCCCTCTCGCCTGAGTCGTGCAGTCGTCCCTGCTCTAAGAAGCAGAGATTAAAGAAGATAAAGGATATTACAAGCCTCCCCCGGTTATCAAAGTTGGTAAGCAGGATTTCAGGTAACGTCTACTGCTAGCACCCGCACTCCCCTTCCAACTATGTGTTATGATGCTTTATACGATGTTTATGCAATGTTATTTATGGTGTGCGGGATATGAAATGGTTGCTATGTAAATGATGTTTATGAAATGATTTAATGCTATGAAGTATGACGATTTTGATGTTATGAAATTATGATTACGTTCCATGATTATGGTTACGTTATGATGATGATTACGTATCATGATTACGACTACAATTAGGTAATGTGAATATGATTAGTAAAGGAACGAAACATGATAAAGCCAAGTGAAAGAACGGTTGTTGGCAGTATTACGTTTATGTCGGGTCGTGCATGTACCTTCCGGCGGGTTAGCCACCTTCTGTCTATGGGACATATGTCCATGGGTGGTTTCGTGTTGTTTTGGGCATTAAGTACCACCTTCTGAAATGTGGGGGCAAAGGTCCTCGGGTGGTAGCCTTCCGTTTTATGAAAATGAAAATCGGGTCTTGCACGTACCTTCCGGCGGGTCAGTCACCTCCTACATATTGGGGTGGTTCCGTGTTATGTTTTGGGCATTATATACCACCTTCTGAAATGTGGGGGCCAAAGTCCTCGGGTGGTAGCCTTCCCTTTACGAAAATGAAAAATGGGGAGACATCCCTTCTGTATACTTGCCAAGTTACCAAAATGACTAAGTAAATGAAAAAGCTTATGATATGAAACGAAATATTTGTAGATGATTTTATGATTTAATATTATGAAGTATGATGACCTTGATATTACGAAAGTACGATTATGATATGTTTATGAAATGGTTTTACGTATTCTCTCCTCCCTGTTTATAAATGAAACGATGTGAAATGAACTTACGATGTTAGGGTAGTATGTTACTGAGCCTCGGCTCATGACGTTTTGTTTTTCTGTTTTAGGTATAAGCAGAACAGTTGCAAGAACATTGTTATAAAGGATTATGTTGAAGTGACTCTATATGAGTTGAGATATTTAGGATATTATGTATTACGGGTAATCATTATTATTTTGTATACTTAATAGACCATTTTAGGCCAATATTATATTAGTGGGCCCATAACCCACAGGCTTAAGTTGTGCTTCCGCTGACGATTAAGGTTATGTATTTCCGGGGCGTTACAGAGTGGTATCAGAGCCGAATCCTAGCCGGAAGTGCGGAGTTTTAGACTTTGCACCGCCTAGGTATGATCCTTTGGGAATCTAGATGTTGAGAAAGTTGAGGTTTATTTGGGTTATTAGAAATTAAGAAATGAGAATTGAACTTAAAAGTTTGACCTTTTTGAGGTAATATTTGGAGATTGATACAACCTCAAGTTTTGGGTTAAGCTAGTATAAGATGCTCATGGAAAATTTGAGATTTTAACTTGGTATGAATTATGTGAAAAATGAATGGCTTAAGGATAAACTGATTACTATTAGAGTTATATATAGGGACTAATGATTTGTAAAGTATCTTTTGAGGCATGGGTGGTTATATGTGATTTTCGAGGAATGACACAAAAGGTGTTTATGAGATAATGTAAAGCATGTATAGAGATCTTATGACAATTAGGAATATATTACTGAATGATTAAAAAGATTAAGCTATATGGAATTCTGAATTTCCAAGGTTGATGGTATTGTGGGCATTATCCACTTCTCTGATGATGTACGATTGGATTTTATTTCACGAAAGTTCATACTACGATATTGGGATTCGTAAATCTTAAGGGGGCCTTAAATTCCTATTTGAGAGACTAGCAAAGTGATTAACATTATTACAACTATAAAGATTTGAGTTCTGAAAGTTGAAATACGTCATAATGTGATGCGAAATAAATACTGGATGTAATGGTTTGTTACATGCATGACTTTTGTGGGAAGCATTAATTGAGGAAATTAGACAAAATATTATCTTGAAGGAATAGGGATGTGCTACTTAATGACATGATAGCTATACTGGATATAATTAGGAAATAAATATCAGTGTCGAGACAAACTTAATTTGGAGTGCTTGATTTTCTTTGAAAGATTTGAGGCAATAAACCATTATGTTTGAAATGATATTAGATGATTGTTTTCTTGGTATGGTTATTGATGTATAATAGATATATATTCAAGTAATCAAGTCCCTACAAAGGAGGTAAGAGGAAAAGGTTGCGGAAAATTAAAGTTATGATGAAAAGTAAACCAATATTTGGATTGATAGAGTCTTGAATAATTAAGATCTTGAACATTGATATTAGCTAGGTAAGAGATTTGGTAACGAGTATGTTATGATATTATTGGGAAGGTAATTGCTTAACTTTGAGGTTATGATGATGATATTGGTTTCGATGTGATGATCGAAAATTTGGGATGTATAAATATTGAATTAGTAGTTTTTGTGAATACCTTAATAAGATGATATTGCTATTATAGAGACAGGGACAAAATGTGATGCTTATAAATGTCTCATGAAGTTCATATTGTGGGATTGATAGAGAATGTATATTATATAAATCACGATTATAGTCGTCAAATGGTAATGAGCAAGAAAAGAAGGGATTGATATATTAATGGCAAGTTAGCATATGGGCTTTCTAATAAAGCTAGCTGACCAAGTATGAAATTGTGTGTTTGGATATTTGAAGTCATGAGGATTCGACATATATTAAGGAGTGTAATGTTGTTTCGAGATTATGTGATCAATGATGAGAGTTAGAGAGGAAGAACTAATGATAAAGATAGTACGAGAACCTAAGCTTTTACTCGAATGATGGAAAATTTTATTGGAGAGATTGAGAGGAAGTATGATGACGTTATAGCTCAACTGTGAGATATTCCTAAGAAGATCAAATGAAATGAGAGTTATAAATAAGAGCATACGATAGTACTATTTGATGGAGAGCATGATTCGAGAATTTAGGCTCCTACTTGAACAATGAACGAATTAATGCACTTCGTAGATGATAGAAATCTTTAAAATATGTGTGGAGGTCGGAAGGAAGTATAACTGAGGCTACATGGGAAGTAGAAGACCACATGAAAGCAAAATACCCCCACTTGTTTGCTTAGATGACTTATGATGTAGCTTATAAATTCTAAATGTGAACTATGTGATATTTAATATGTTTTATGAAATGATAAGTTATTGAAAGCATGTTATCCTAATTGTGAACTTATGTCTATTAATGTCAAGTTTCGAGGACGAAACTTTTTCTAAGGGGGTGAGGATGTAATATCCCGTATTTAAGTAATACTAATTGTCGGATTAATTATAAATTAAATCTTTCCAAACTAACAAAAACAAGAATTATAGATATTAGACAGTATAATAAGTTATTTCAAGTTCCTTTTATTTAACCTAACTATTTTACAATAAAACAAGTAGATACTTAAGCAAAAATAGAAATCACAAAAAGTGCCCCTATAAGTCTAGAACTCTAACCCATCTTCTTCCTTCCTCCAATTTTTCTTTTCGGCACCTTTTTTTTTGAAAAATGTTCACACATGAAATCAAACTCTTCACCTCTACATTTCAACACCCGTGTCAGTAGCCATCCTCATATAGTCAATAAAGCTTGCTACAATATCCCACAAAATCTGGAAGAAGCCCCCAAATTTTGAATTCTTAATCTTCCTCCATTAATGTAACTTGACCAAAGTTCATACTTTTAAATTTCTAAACTAAGCAACAGAGCATTAGTAGCCTTCAACGAGCTCTATAAATACCGGGTAATTTTCCATCATTTAGCCACAACCAAAAATCAGATTTTTAGATAATATTAGCCATGAAAATCTCTCACTAAGAACACCATCACCAACAACTTTCATCTTTCCATCTCACCTCACCACCACCAACGAACCATCACATTCAACCACCACAATCACCATTCACATTTTCAGGCAACAACTCACCGGAAAACGCTACCCAAAGAAACCCAAAAAGAAAACCCATTTTTTCTCTCTCCTCTGTTTCGGGTTTCAAACACCACCACCACCACCGGTTGCACCGCCGGTTTCGCGACGAACCACTACCCTGCTGCCGCAGCTCTGCCTCGTCGCCCACTCGCCGGAGCTTCCCCGTGCGACGCTGCAACCCTACCGTTGATGTGCGTCGTTGTTGTTGTTAGCACCGTTCTTTGTGCGTCATTGTTGTTAGTGCTGCTGCTGGTTGTCGTTGTGTTGCTGCTGCTGCTCGCCGGAGACTAGAGCTGTTCGCCGCCGTCGCTGCTCTCCGACCACCGGAGTTCCGTCCTCCCTCTCGCCTGAGTCGTGCAGTCGTCCCTGCTCTAAGAAGCAGAGATTAAAGAAGATAAAGGATATTACAAGCCTCCCCCGGTTATCAAAGTTGGTAAGCAGGATTTCAGGTAACGTCTACTGCTAGCACCCGCACTCCCCTTCCAACTATGTGTTATGATGCTTTATACGATGTTTATGCAATGTTATTTATGGTGTGCGGGATATGAAATGGTTGCTATGTAAATGATGTTTATGAAATGATTTAATGCTATGAAGTATGACGATTTTGATGTTATGAAATTATGATTACGTTCCATGATTATGGTTACGTTATGATGATGATTACGTATCATGATTACGACTACAATTAGGTAATGTGAATATGATTAGTAAAGGAACGAAACATGATAAAGCCAAGTGAAAGAACGGTTCTTGGCAGTATTACGTTTATGTCGGGTCGTGCATGTACCTTCCGGCGGCTTAGCCACCTTCTGTCTATGGGACATATGTCCATGGGTGGTTTCGTGTTGTTTTGGGCATTAAGTACCACCTTCTGAAATGTGGGGGCAAAGGTCCTCGGGTGGTAGCCTTCCGTTTTATGAAAATGAAAATCGGGTCTTGCACGTACCTTCCGGCGGGTCAGTCACCTCCTACATATTGGGGTGGTTCCGTGTTATGTTTTGGGCATTATATACCACCTTCTGAAATGTGGGGGCCAAAGTCCTCGGGTGGTAGCCTTCCCTTTACGAAAATGAAAAATGGGGAGACATCCCTTCTGTATACTTGCCAAGTTACCAAAATGACTAAGTAAATGAAAAAGCTTATGATATGAAACGAAATATTTGTAGATGATTTTATGATTTAATATTATGAAGTATGATGACCTTGATATTACGAAAGTACGATTATGATATGTTTATGAAATGGTTTTACGTATTCTCTCCTCCCCGTTTATAAATGAAACGATGTGAAATGAACTTACGATGTTAGGGTAGTATGTTACCGAGCCTCGGCTCATGACGTTTTGTTTTTCCTCGTTTTAGGTATAAGCAGAACAGTTGCAAGAACATTGTTATAAAGGATTATGTTGAAGTGACTCTATATGAGTTGAGATATTTAGGATATTATGTATTACGGGTAATCATTATTATTTTGTATACTTAATAGACCATTTTAGGCCAATATTATATTAGTGGGCCCATAACCCACAGGCTTAAGTTGTGCTTCCGCTGACGATTAAGGTTATGTATTTCCGGGGCGTTACAGAGTGGTATCAGAGCCGAATCCTAGCCGGAAGTGCGGAGTTTTAGACTTTGCACCGCCTAGGTATGATCCTTTGGGAATCTAGATGTTGAGAAAGTTGAGGTTTATTTGGGTTATTAGAAATTAAGAAATGAGAATTGAACTTAAAAGTTTGACCTTTTTGAGGTAATATTTGGAGATTGATACAACCTCAAGTTTTGGGTTAAGCTAGTATAAGATGCTCATGGAAAATTTGAGATTTTAACTTGGTATGAATTATGTGAAAAATGAATGGCTTAAGGATAAACTGATTACTATTAGAGTTATATATAGGGACTAATGATTTGTAAAGTATCTTTTGAGGCATGGGTGGTTATATGTGATTTTCGAGGAATGACACAAAAGGTGTTTATGAGATAATGTAAAGCATGTATAGAGATCTTATGACAATTAGGAATATATTACTGAATGATTAAAAAGATTAAGCTATATGGAATTCTGAATTTCCAAGGTTGATGGTATTGTGGGCATTATCCACTTCTCTGATGATGTACGATTGGATTTTATTTCACGAAAGTTCATACTACGATATTGGGATTCGTAAATCTTAAGGGGGCCTTAAATTCCTATTTGAGAGACTAGCAAAGTGATTAACATTATTACAACTATAAAGATTTGAGTTCTGAAAGTTGAAATACGTCATAATGTGATGCGAAATAAATACTGGATGTAATGGTTTGTTACATGCATGACTTTTGTGGGAAGCATTAATTGAGGAAATTAGACAAAATATTATCTTGAAGGAATAGGGATGTGCTACTTAATGACATGATAGCTATACTGGATATAATTAGGAAATAAATATCAGTGTCGAGACAAACTTAATTTGGAGTGCTTGATTTTCTTTGAAAGATTTGAGGCAATAAACCATTATGTTTGAAATGATATTAGATGATTGTTTTCTTGGTATGGTTATTGATGTATAATAGATATATATTCAAGTAATCAAGTCCCTACAAAGGAGGTAAGAGGAAAAGGTTGCGGAAAATTAAAGTTATGATGAAAAGTAAACCAATATTTGGATTGATAGAGTCTTGAATAATTAAGATCTTGAACATTGATATTAGCTAGGTAAGAGATTTGGTAACGAGTAAGTTATGATATTATTGGGAAGGTAATTGCTTAACTTTGAGGTTATGATGATGATATTGGTTTCGATGTGATGATCGAAAATTTGGGATGTATAAATATTGAATTAGTAGTTTTTGTGAATACCTTAATAAGATGATATTGCTATTATAGAGACAGGGACAAAATGTGATGCTTATAAATGTCTCATGAAGTTCATATTGTGGGATTGATAGAGAATGTATATTATATAAATCACGATTATAGTCGTCAAATGGTAATGAGCAAGAAAAGAAGGGATTGATATATTAATGGCAAGTTAGCATATGGGCTTTCTAATAAAGCTAGCTGACCAAGTATGAAATTGTGTGTTTGGATATTTGAAGTCATGAGGATTCGACATATATTAAGGAGTGTAATGTTGTTTCGAGATTATGTGATCAATGATGAGAGTTAGAGAGGAAGAACTAATGATAAAGATAGTACGAGAACCTAAGCTTTTACTCGAATGATGGAAAATTTTATTGGAGAGATTGAGAGGAAGTATGATGACGTTATAGCTCAACTGTGAGATATTCCTAAGAAGATCAAATGAAATGAGAGTTATAAATAAGAGCATACGATAGTACTATTTGATGGAGAACATGATTCGAGAATTTAGGCTCCTACTTGAACAATGAACGAATTAATGCACTTCGTAGATGATAGAAATCTTTAAAATATGTGTGGAGGTCGGAAGGAAGTATAACTGAGGCTACATGGGAAGTAGAAGACCACATGAAAGCAAAATACCCCCACTTGTTTGCTTAGATGACTTATGATGTAGCTTATAAATTCTAAATGTGAACTATGTGATATTTAATATGTTTTATGAAATGATAAGTTATTGAAAGCATGTTATCCTAATTGTGAACTTATGTCTATTAATGTCAAGTTTCGAGGACGAAACTTTTTCTAAGGGGGTGAGGATGTAATATCCCGTATTTAAGTAATACTAATTGTCGGATTAATTATAAATTAAATCTTTCCAAACTAACAAAAACAAGAATTATAGATATTAGACAGTATAATAAGTTATTTCAAGTTCCTTTTATTTAACCTAACTATTTTACAATAAAACAAGTAGATACTTAAGCAAAAATAGAAATCACAAAAAGTGCCCCTATAAGTCTAGAACTCTAACCCATCTTCTTCCTTCCTCCAATTTTTCTTTTCGGCACCTTTTTTTTTGAAAAATGTTCACACATGAAATCAAACTCTTCACCTCTACATTTCAACACCCGTGTCAGTAGCCATCCTCATATAGTCAATAAAGCTTGCTACAATATCCCACAAAATCTGGAAGAAGCCCCCAAATTTTGAATTCTTAATCTTCCTCCATTAATGTAACTTGACCAAAGTTCATACTTTTAAATTTCTAAACTAAGCAACAGAGCATTAGTAGCCTTCAACGAGCTCTATAAATACCGGGTAATTTTCCATCATTTAGCCACAACCAAAAATCGATTTTTAGATAATATTAGCCATGAAAATCTCTCACTAAGAACACCATCACCAACAACTTTCATCTTTCCATCTCACCTCACCACCACCAACGAACCATCACATTCAACCACCACAATCACCATTCACATTTTCAGGCAACAACTCACCGGAAAACGCTACCCAAAGAAACCCAAAAAGAAAACCCATTTTTTCTCTCTCCTCCTGTTTCGGGTTTCAAACACCACCACCACCACCGGTTGCACCGCCGGTTTCGCGACGAACCACTACCCCGCTGCCGCAGCTCTCGCCCTCGTCGCCCACTCGCCGGGAGCTTCCCCGTGCGACGCCGCAACCCTACCGTTGATGTGCGTCGTTGTTGTTGTTAGCACTGTTGCTTTGTGCGTCATTGTTGTTAGTGCTGCTGCTTGGTTGTCGTTGTGTTCTTCTTCTTCGCTCGCCGCCGTCGCCGCTCTCCGACCACCGGAGTTCCGTCCTCCCTCTCGCCCGAGTCGTGCGGTCGTCCTCGCTCTAAGAAGCGAGAGATTAAAGAAGATAAAGGATATTACAAGCCTCCCCCGGTTATCAAAGTTGGTAAGCAGGATTTCAGGTAACGTCTACTGCTAGCACCCGCACTCCCCTTCCAACTATGTGTTATGATGCTTTATACGATGTTTATGCAATGTCATTTATGGTGTGCGGGATATGAAATGGTTGCTATGTAAATGATGTTTATGAAATGATTTAATGCTATGAAGTATGACGATTTTGATGTTATGAAATTATGATTACGTTCCATGATTATGGTTACGTTATGATGATGATTACGTATCATGATTACGACTACAATTAGGTAATGTGAATATGATTAGTAAAGGAACGAAACATGATAAAGCCAAGTGAAAGAACGGTTCTTGGCAGTATTACGTTTATGTCGGGTCGTGCATGTACCTTCCGGCGGGTTAGCCACCTTCTGTCTATGGGACATATGTCCATGGGTGGTTCCGTGTTGTTTTGGGCATTAAGTACCACCTTCTGAAATGTGGGGGCAAAGGTCCTCGGGTGGTAGCCTTCCGTTTTATGAAAATGAAAATCGGGTCTTGCACGTACCTTCCGGCGGGTCAGTCACCTCCTACATATTGGGGTGGTTCCGTGTTATGTTTTGGGCATTATATACCACCTTCTGAAATGTGGGGGCCAAAGTCCTCGGGTGGTAGCCTTCCGTTTACAAAAATGAAAAATGGGGAGACATCCCTTCTGTATACTTGCCAAGTTACCAAAATGACTAAGTAAATGAAAAAGCTTATGATATGAAACGAAATATTTGTAGATGATTTTATGATTTAATATTATGAAGTATGATGTCCTTGATATTACGAAAGTACGATTATGATATGTTTATGAAATGGTTTTACGTATTCTCTCCTCCCTGTTTATAAATGAAACGATGTGAAATGAACTTACGATGTTAGGGTAGTATGTTACTGAGCCTCGGCTCATGACGTTTTGTTTTTCTGTTTTAGGTATAAGCAGAACAGTTGCAAGAACATTGTTATAAAGGATTATGTTGAAGTGACTCTATATAAGTTGAGATATTTAGGATATTATGTATTACGGGTAATCATTATTATTTTGTATACTTAATAGACCATTTTAGGCCAATATTATATTAGTGGGCCCATAACCCACAGGCTTAAGTTGTGCTTCCGCTGACGATTAAGGTTATGTATTTCCGGGGCGTTACAAGAATAATGTCGTATTGGTACTCGTTCTGATGGGCTTCTCAAAATTTGTGCCCTTAAAGGGCCGTCGGTGGCGTCCTTTTTTCAAAAAAAGTCGTTTTGGATCAGCCATTTATGATCGCATCGGAAAGCGTGCCCATAATACCGTCGTAGTGGTACTCGTTTTGATGAGCTTCTCGAAATTCGTGCCCGCAAAGGGTCGTCGTGACGTCCGTTTTTTCAAAAAAAGTCGTTTTGGCGGTGAGATATAGAGTTTCATTTATTAAGTTTAATTAGCTAGGGTTAAGGGGATTAGGGTTGGGGGTTAGGTTAATTAGGGTTAGGAGGTTAGGGTGGAGGGAGGGTTAATTAGGTTAATAATGGTAAAGTTGTAAATAATGCAAATAACGACTTCACGTCCGTTAGGAAAAAGGGTAGTTGGTGCACATTTTTAAAAACTCAAGGGTATATGGTGAATATATGAAACATTGAGGGTATATGGTGAATTTTGCAATTTGTCAGGGGTAAATGGTGAAAAAACCGTAAAAATAAAGGAAAGGTAGAGGCGTAGGCCGTAGACCATTAATATAATAAAGAGGGAATAGTAGCTTTCTTCAAAAAAATTATGGTTCAAAGTCTCAAAGATGTTAATATATAGATGTTGCTTATCACGAGTATCCATTTATTTTGTAGTACAGTACATCAACGTTACCCAACAATTCTGTTTTTGTTATGTGAGTTCCTATACATTTGCTGCAAATAATACATACTCTGATAATGCAAAGAAGAGGAAATCTGATAGTGATTCCAGGGCCGGCCCTGGGCCAGGGCAGGCGGGGCGCCCGCCCAGGGCCCATAAATCTGAAATTTTTTAAGTATTAATTTCTCAATCATTTAGTAGGAAACGTCCGTAGCTTAGATGGCCTCGTCTTATTTTAATGTTGATACTGATGAGCAGTTCGAACCTCTTGTATAGCGAACTTTCTCAATTCGTCCGCCTGCAACATATTCTTCTTAACTGTCACCACTTTTTCGAAGTGCTAAACTAACACTTTTCAACTATGAACTTTACTAAATTTTCAATGTCACAATTCAAATTTGTACCATGAACTTTACTAAATTTTCAATATCACAATTCATATAGTATTGCTACAAATTTCATATATACATTTTTGTTTTCTGATATTGTAAATTCAAATGTTATTAAATTTAGGGTGCGTTCTCTTCAGTCTTGACCTTCAAAATTATTTCTCAGGTTTAATAAGTTCAAATAGGTTCCAATAAATTTTAATAAGTTCTCACATCTTCTAATATAAGTTTTAATAAGTCCATAAGCTCATATTAGTTACAATTTATCACCTTAAACTACGTGTTCCACAAGTGTTCATGTTTTTTTGGGACGGAGGGAGCATCAAATATTAATCATATGAAATGAAAATTTGTTTTTTGAAGAAACAATTGCTAGAAAACGATGCGTTAGTCAATTCAATTAGTTGTTTATTTCAATTAGGGGCCTTTTTTTATTTTTGCCCGGGCCCAATAATATTCAGGATCGGCCCTGAGTGATTCTAAGTTGTTTTAATATGCAAGCTCGAAAGCAATTGGAAGCTAAAATTGCTAGGATGTTTTACACTGTGAGTTCCTTTACATTTGCTGCAAATAATACTATCCCTAGTTTTAAGCCTCTTGGTTATAACAAGTTTGAGAACAAGTTTACTTGACGAAGAAAAGGAAAACGTTCATAGATGTTTAGAACCTACTATAGCCACTTGCAAGAGTAAAGGTGTTAGTATTGTGAGTGATGGGTGGAGTGGTCCACAAAGAAGGCCATTGATCAACATTATGGTTGCTTGTAAATCTGTTTCTATGTTTATGAAATCAGTTGATTGTTCAAGTGAAGTAAAAGATAAAGAATTCATTGCCAACATATTGAGTGAGGTAATTGAAAAGGCTGGACCTCAAAATGTTGTTCAAATTCTCACTCATAATGCAAAGTAATTGCAAAGCTGCCGGGGAACTCATTGAAGTTAGATATCCTAATATTTATTGGACCCCATGTGTAGTCCACACACTTAATCTTGCATTGAAAAGTATATTTGCTCCCAAAAGTTCTTTGAGTAATGAAGAAGTTTACGATGAGTGTGATTGGATTACTGTGATTCATGGAGATGCTTTGTTTGTTAAGATTGATGCTTCATATTTTGTGGTTCAAGTGTAATTGTATCTAAGCAGTGCTGGTTTTTGTTCCTGATTTACACTTTGACTTCAATGCTTGAATGTTTTGCTGTTGTTGTTGGTTGCTCTCTAATTCATGCTTCTTCCTAGTTTTTTTTTGGGTTGCTTGGTGGTGAAATAGTTGAATGTAATTGCAATCTTGCATGATGTTTTATTCGTAACAAAACAATGCTTAACTATGATTTATTAGTTCTAAACTTGCATAATGTTTTATTTATAACAAAACAATGCTTAACCTTAACTTATTAGTTCTATAAATCATGCTTAACTTTGTTTTGTTAGTTCTCATTTTTCAAACCATGCTTTAATAGTTTAAGTTTTTTGTTCCAAGAGTTATTTGAATTTCAGATTAAGAATAAAGCATACTCCAAAGAAAATGCTAATCTTAGGTATGCTAGTACTATTTGGTTGTAATATGATTATAAAAATTATTTTTTTACTTTTGGAAGGAAATTTATAATGAAATAATTTCGAAAAAAAAAGATTCATTACATGTGATCAGTAATTGGTTGTGACCCACCATCCAAAAAATTGTGGATCCACCATTGAGGTCACTATGTTAATATCTAAGGGCATTAGTAATGGTTCAAATCCTTTGGGGTTTATCCACATGCGACATCATCTTCTTACAAATCTCTTATTTAACAAACCTTCCACCAACGATAGACATAAACTTGTTCGAAGATGAGGAGGAAGTATATTTGTATTGGGTCCTACACGTAAACTTTGGAATACGGTTATCTATTGTTGGTGGAAAGTTTGTAGTGCAGGATGATGATGTGGCATGTGGATAAATTCCATAGGGTTTGAACCATTACTAATGCCTTTAAATACCCTAGCAATTACCGATCACATGTAATAAATCTTTTTTTTAAAAATTATTTTATAATAGATTTCCTTCCAAAAGTTTAAAAAATATATCATATTATAGCCAAATAGTACAAGCATTCCTAATAGATTTCATTTTCTTTGGAGTATGCCTTCCTTTTACACTAAAATTCAAGTAACATTTTGAATTAAAAACTTTTAGCTATTAAAGCATGGTTTGAGAACTATCAAAACAAAGCTAAGCATGATTTATACAACTAATAAGTCAAGGTTAAACATTGTTTTGTTATAAATAAAACATTATGCAAGATTAGAACTAATAAGTCATATTTAAGCATTGTTTTGTTACAAATAAAAACTTCATGCAAGATTGCAATTAGAGTCAATTATTCAATCGCCAAGCAATCAATTAAAAAAAACAATTAGCAAGAATTAGAGAACAACAGCAAAACATTCAACAACTGTTTTTTAAATTATAATGGGGTTTTAATTTTATATAATGACCTTTATAGTAAATATAGTGCTCTCTATTATTAAGCGTGATGCACAATATATTAATGTACATGAGATGCATTCTAAACTTTGTATTTTCGATTTAGTGATTGGTGTCTTATTTCATTTCAGCTCAACTCTTATCGATGTATTGCTTCGCATGGATAAATGATCTTTGGAAATACCTTTTTTGTGGATCTTATATGCAAGATAATACTGGTGGCACTTCTATATCAAGTCTTCCAAATGATATTATGTCTAATATCCTAAGCCGACTCTCTGCTGAGAGTGTTTTAGCATGTAGACAAGTGCGTCCACTATGGCTATATTTGTCTTCCACACCATACTTTGCTCAAATCCATCTTACGAGTGTTACTCCTATACTATTGGGACAAGAAAAACTAGGTTTTGAGGGTTGGAAGAATGAGACAGATGTCATGTTCGTATTTGAAGGTTTTGAGAAGAATCCAAAGGTTACAAAAGTACGTTTAAAAGGGTTGGAAATAATGCATGATTATTGTCTTAAACTCTATGCTTCTTGCAATGGATTTCTCTTGTTTGGGCTAGGGTACGTCAGTAGGTATATAATTTACAATTCACTTACATTAGAAACTTTTCACTTTTTCGAGAAAACACAAAGAATTTGTGGATTCTTCTTTCATGAATTGGAAAGGGATTACAAGTTGCTCTTATGTAGCATTTGTCATTATGATCGAAAATTTCGTTACTATATATGTAGTTTGAGTACCACAATTAAGAGAAGTTAGATGTCTTACCAACTCCGGATTTTCATACGAATGCTCTGAATCTATAATGATATTTGATTTGACGACGGAAGCTTTTCATGTCATGCCTCATCCTGGAGGTAGTTGTACACATAGTTTTTATAGTTGGATTTATCAATTGCACGAACAAATGCGGCTTTTAGAAGTGGATGACAAATTAACTTCCGTTAATTTATGTGATAAGACAATTGAAGTATGGGTTTTGGAGAACGTTGCTAATTGGATATGGGTAAAAAGGTTCGTGGTAGATATTTGTCGGTGTTTTGACAATTTTGCAAAGTACAATACTCATCCTGTTGTTGCCATGCAAAGCGAAAAGCTTTTGTTAAATTGGCCTAAGAAGGGGTTCTTTTGTTGTGATTTATGCTTGAACTCTTTTCAAAAAATAAAAGGATCTATTAGAGCGGCGGAACGTTGTGACTTTTCTGTTACAAAATTTAAGAGCAGCTTTGTCTCCAACATATTTTCCGACTCCTTGAAAGGTTCCCGACATACATTGTGATGGCCAATTTCCGATATGGTGTTGATTCTAGATATTCTCACTTGCTTTTCTTTTGTTGAACTAATAGGGATTTGATTTTTCATTTACTTCCATTTTTAAAAGTAAGAGATGTAGGTGGAGAGGAGAAACTGCCATCGACAAATTTCCACAGATCATATCCTAAAAGAGTAGCCTGAATTTGAGTTTTCCAAGCTATGTAATTGGTTTGGGAAAGTTTGATAGAGTTGTGGATTTGGATGATAGTGAAGGGTTTTGATGGATCAGTGTGGTTGGGGATGATGGTACCGTCGGCAGCCATAATTGAAGAAGGAAAGAGAAAAGTGTGGAAAGAGGATCGTTTTAATCTGATACTATATAAAGGAAATGATTTTGATTAATTTAGATTTACAAAGTGCCTTGTTTTAAATAGGCAGAGAGTATTCACAAACCTAGATATCAGTAGCCGACTAAGCAATCCTAACTAACTGAAACAAAACAACTAAGGTTAGGCTAAATACAAGGAAGTAAGATAACAATAAAACAAACAACTTTTTAAATTTGAATAATTAGATATTGAAGAGATAACTAATTATTCCTTAACATTACAAGCTTAGAATCTCTCATATTTATAGTAATTTTGTGAGTGATGGGACATATTATCTGCGGAAGAATAAAAGATACTCTCATGGTCCCAAAATATAATTCTCGTTTCATTTTTTATGGTCAAACTTTAAAACTTTTGACCAAATATTCTCATTGATATATATATATATACCAAAAAAAAACATACTCATGTGAGATCTTGCTAGATTCGTCACAATGTGTATTTTTATAATATCAACTTTTTACAATATTTATTAATAAGTAACTAAAACTATTTATGGTCAAAGATACATGTTGGAGACCATGTAGAAAAGAAACGAACTCTATATTTTGGGACAGATGAAGTACTATTTAATCAAGAAAATAAAAGATATTATGGTTATAGCATAACCCTTAATAAATATTCGATCAATCATAGAGATCATCACATGAAAGTTTCAATTGAATTTGACATAGCTAGACTTAAATTTATAAATTATAGAAATTTATTTAAACTTATTGCTAATTATCAGAACTTATTTTTTCAAATATAAGTCAAAATTACTTTAATTGAATAGACATTATAACTAAACTTTTGATATAACCATAATATCTTTTATTTTCTTGATTAAGGGTTATGCTATATGCAGCCCTAAGGGTTGCATATAAGACATAAATACACTACCTTAAATGGAAATAAGTTGTGAATTTATGGAAATATTATGCATCAACCGATGCAATAAATGATCAATTAATACATATTTTTTTTCCATTTTTAGCTTCTTATATGCAGCCCTTAGGGCTGCATATAGCTTTTCCCATTGGGACCTCAAGTGAATACCTCTATTGGGTATGCACTAATTTCATAAGCAAATTACCCTAGTTTGCCGCCCCTTCTCTCTTTTTTTTCTCTCTTAAACCCTAGCCTATCCTACCCCTTCTTTATCTGTTAGGGGCTGCCATGGATGATTTCATCCATGGTAAGCCCCTTTTTCCCTTTTATTTTTAGTTTTTAATTCATTTTCTTGTTTTGTTTAATAAATTAGTCTCTCTTTATGAGATTTTTTCAAACCCTGTTATGGGGTTTTTAGTCTCTGTTTTGGAGATCTCCTTCTCCTCTATGGGAGTTGTGGGTATGGCTTTTTTGTTTTTAGGTATGAGAAATTATTCTCATTGGTTGAAGTTGAAGTTCGAGACTCAGCATAAAGGTATTGGAATCTTGGATGCGGTCAACATGACTCGATCAAGAATATTCTTCCCAAACTATATCAGAATGATAGACTTCCTCATCAATAGCGGCTTGATTCAGCAGATACAAGGGGGTTTTTGCTGTATTGCTCGATCTGGTTCATTGTAGTTTCTTCGAAGACGAATTTGATTTAGCGTTGTTTAATTGTATCTTGTTTTTCGTTAATATCTATTGTAGATGCCGTTTGACCTTCAATTAATGAAATTTCTCTTTCAAAAAAAAAATTCATAAGCAAATATATTTAATCTTTTTATCATAAAATTAATTTACGTAATCCTTGATTGTGGTTATACATTATATTAATATCAATAATTTAGACAACGGCTTGCTCATATTTAATAATAGTTGAGTCTTAATATCTTTTATCTGGGCAATTTTTTACTTTTTACGAGGTCTTCCATCAGAGTTTGGTTATAATCAATTCTCAACATACTTACAACTTGTTTGATCAGTGATTACAAATAGTGTAATAATAGTGCATTTTAGTGTATATTTCTATACAAAAAACCCATGACAATAGTCGTTCGGTGCATCCGAAATGACGAGGAGAAATACCTTGGCAAACAAAACCCACATGAATCTAGACACTTCAAAAGTTAATGGGAAAAGATCCTCTTTCATAAGTGTCTAGCTAATAAGGGGGCGTTTAGTTAGAAGAGGAGTACGGGGAAGGAATCAGAGAAAGAAAAGTCAAAAAAAATGAAAACATGAATTTTACAACCCTTTCCCTTTCTTGAAACCTTTCATCCAAATGTTGTCTATAGTATGTTAGGCACTTCGGAAATGAAAAGATACATCTTCCCGAGTGTCTAACATGTTTAATCCCACGGCAAAGATAGAAACATTACCAGTTTCCACCAGACCAATGTCATTAGGAGGTAAAATATCTGGCTGAATGGGTGACCAGCTCTTTTTAGTACAAAAAGTCAGTAGGTACAAACGCGATTGAACATCCTATCCTCCGACCTCCGCTGTATAAGCAACAAGTGTCCTCGGAACAAAGTCCGTTGGAGCTTGCTTAAGCAAAAAACTCTTCAGCATCACCACAATAAAGTGTAAATTTACAAGGGATGTATTTTCTCCGAGAAGATGTAATTGCTACTAGCCGACTACTAGATACTAATCGATTCCTTCAATGTAAGTCACGGACTCTTTTCTTTGCATCAAAGAAATGTTTCATGAGTAACTCGCATAAAAATTGAAATTACCAGAACTCATCACTTCACGTCAATTTCTTACATACAGAATATATTACACTTACACCAAACAAACACATAAATTTGCATGTCAAAAATGTCTTGCGACTCTATAAAAGATGGTGACCCTTAGCAACCAGTCAAATGTTAACCTCCTAATTAACATGTTTCATTCCAACAAGCCATACTATTCACACTTTGCCGATTCAACAATGAGCTGAGCTACGCCTCTCAAAGGTGAAAGTCTAGACCAACCTAGGAGCCATGACTGATGTAACAAATCAAAAGATAAAAAATGCCTATATAATCCAAAGAGTGACAATAACATCAGTTTGATCAACTTATCGCAAAATTCAGGAAAACTGGAATTATAAAAAATAAAACCAAAATACTTACGTCAAGCTCATGGGAACTACAAAACTTTTGATAAACAATTAACAAAAGAAAGACAACGCACAAACCCCACTGGAGGGTTAAACAGGGTCATTGTATGAAATCTAGCGTAAACAATCCATCCCAGAGAAAGAAAAAGGGTCTGTAAACTAGCCTAATGAATCTCCTTAAGCGACAGGAATTGGAATAGGTTCTACAAGCTCAACTTCTTGAACAGGAGCTGGAGCTCTGTAGACTTCGTCATCCTTTGGTGGGTGGATGGTAACAACATCAGGGATTGGCTTTTGGGGTCCCATCTTTCCTTTAGGATCCCAGTCGAGCATGATCTTAACCTTGATACCAAGCACTCCCTGCATTCAAAACCAGACAATATCAATTAACATCAGGATCAATCATGAGATATAGATAGATCAGATTCCGTGTGACATTAAAATTAAGGGAAACACATACCTGTCTGAGAAGGACGTGACGAATAGCTGAGTCAATGTACTCAACAACGGGCTGACCAGAAGAGATCATATAACCATCCTTGAACTTCATGGATTTTGCACGCTGTGCCCTCAGTTTCCCGCTAACAATAACCTGTTCAAACCACAAATTATAATACATCTCAAGAAACAGTACCTCTTGAAAAATAAAAAGACAAGGAAAGATGATTCAGATATTGGTGAAAGTTTTGAAAAAAAAGACCTCACAACCCTTTGCTCCACTTTCCATGACGAACCTCAGAACACCATAGCAGGCCCTGAAAGAAAAAGGACAACAACCAGCAGAACTTTAGACAAGGAATCGAGAAGGCAATGCTGCTTATTAATGGAGAGGGAAAACATACTTCTATAAACAGCGGATAAATGAACAAATGAAATAATAACAAGATTAACCAATACAAATATTGTTCACAACATTGAAATCAGACAATTTAACTCAGAGAACATAATTTTCAAACAAAAGGTAAAGAAGAACAAACATAAGCTACAACACAAGGAAATATCAAGCCTGTCATGTGCCCTCGCTATGGTTACTGCATGAAAATGTATATATCACATGAAGATAATGTTAGAGAGGAACTCAATTTGGCCATCTTCCGACACAGGTTGGTACAGAAACACCAAACAGCTTTATAGATGACATCACAAAGCCAAAATCAAAATACCAAATGCAAGAAAGTATCCACCAAGCAAGTAAGATTAACAATACGACGTGTTGTCACTTAAACTGCTCTAACAGGAGTAAATCTTAGTGATTGTAAGAAGTCAAACTATAACACATTAATAAACAAGACATGTCAGTAACGCAATTACACTATCAACTTTATACCTAAACACCTTATACATTCATCTTTTTTATTGTTTGTTTTACCTTCCTCTGAAGAAATGGATTGAACACTAATTTTAGCCCAACCTCCTCAAGACAAGCCATACAGACACTAGACTCCACTCCTTTTATACACTCAAATCACTCAAATCACTTTTATTGTTTGTTTTACCTTCCTCTGAAGAAATGGATTGAACACTAATTTTAGCCCAACCTCCTCAAGACAAGCCATACAGACACTAGACTCCACTCCTTTTATACACTCAAATCACTTTCGTAAAACCATGTCTCACAAGCATTAAAAAAAGCAAAATTTTCATACTCTTTGCATAATGTATAAGTAATGGAGACTTGAAAGATGTTCCCTTTTGCAGACTACAACGTGAAAATCAGTTCATCTCACGAGGATGATGGCATGGAGGATTAATTTAATTTAATCATCTTCCGACACAGAACAGGTGAAAGAGCACCAATCTGCTTTATAGATGACAGTAGTTGTATGACAAAGATAATTAGTCTACACGTAGGGTCAAGAGGATTAGTCTACAGATTACAGAAGTAGCAACACAAAAAAAGAAGTGCATAAACAACAAAACCAGCTCTGATAGCACATAATCAATACTCAAGAGATATGCAATCATGCAAACCACTACGTGAAAATCAGTTCATCTCACGAGGATATTAGCTACAAGATTTGATAAATATAGTCATCTTCCGACACAGAACAGGTACAAATGCACCAAACTGCTTTATAGATGACAGTAGATTGGTAGTTAAAATACATAGCAATAAGCATAACAGCAGAAGTAAATTAAACAGCATAGCAAACTAGCAATAGACATAGGAGCGGCATAAACAACAAGAACAGTACAGATAGCAGTGATTGCAATCGAACATATCAATTAGTGCCAAATTAACTGTAAAACTTAATAGTCCAGAAAAATGAAAGCTGATGAAGCCACTTCAACAAATCGATAGGTCATTAATGTCCAACAAAAAGGCTTTTTTGGGAAACAAAACATTAAATTCAGCCTTTTCTAATAAACAATGTTACAAATTACACAAATAGTACAATATTCACAGGATCTAAAAAAATTTTAATGTTTCCACAATCAAATGACACAGTAACCAATACCAAAAATATCTAAATCTCAACAAATTCCGTATTTTGAAATCTAAAAGATTAACAAAAACATTGAATTTTAAAGTAAAAAAGATAGATCAATAAAAATGTATACCTACGAACAGCGAGACCACCAAGAAGCTTGTAACGAAGAGATTCACACTGAGCAATAGCGCAAAGACCTCTGTTGTTAACCTTCTCAGCATACAATTCAACAGTGTTTTCTGGAAACTTGAACCTTTTCTGCACAATCGAAGTCAGCTCCCTAATTCTCCTTCCTTTCTCACCTACTCAGTTCAAATCACACCAAAAAAACACAAATTAAAACCAAAAAAACACAAATTTCAACCAAAAAAACACAAATTACAACCACAAAAACGCATAAAAATCGATCAAATCAAATCATAGGAGATAAGAAAATAAAGAATCACCGAGAACATTCTGAGTGCGAGTAGCGCGGATGATGATCTCAGTACGCATAGGAGTAACCCTAACTTCAACACCAGAGTAACCATCTTCAGCAAGCTCTCGTGTGAAAACTTCGTTCAGTTCAGCGTAAAAAACTCCATCAGCGACGAACTTTCGCTTCTTGCTCATCTGAGTCGCCATGATTGCAGAGATCTGAGGAGAGAGAAAGTGAGAGAGGGAGAGATATGAAGCGAGAAGATGAAACCCTAGAAAACTAAAACCCTAATTTTTGTGGAAGAGCTGCGATGGGGGTATTTAAGAGGATGAATGAGATGTTGATCGTGCGGTCTGGACTTTGCGATCGATATATACTAGGGTTTTCAGGGTTTTTGTGTGGGTTGGGCTTAATATTATTGGAAGTGTTTTTGAGTTTTCATGGGTCCTTTAGTGATGTCGATTCTTTTGGGTTGACATTTTGGTATGTGATTTCATGATTTGGGTCCATATTCCATTTGCTTCTCTCACACTCTCTCCCTATTTTACTTATTGATTTGATCCATTATAATTATAGCTGGTTTGTTTTGAAATATTTTAAGTCCCCGTTTTTTTAGATTGCTTGAAACTGTACTTAACTGGAACAAACTGAATTAATTGAATTGAACTGAAATAATAATAATAATAGTAATAATAATAGTAATAATAATAGTAATAATAATAATAATAGTAATAATAGTAATAATAATAGTAATAATAATAATAATAGTAATAATAATAATAGTAATAATAATATTAATTATAACAGTAATTTTAAAAATAAAAATAATAATTAAAATATTGAACTAAACTGAAGTGAACTGAGTTGAACCGAACTGAAATGAACTGAAGTGAACTGAACTGAAAATAAGTCCAAAACAATAGGGCCTAACTTTTATTATTATTTAGCGATCCTAATTTTGTGGAGTGTTTGGGAAAATAGTCATTCACCTTAATTAAATGGCTAAATCAGCTAATTCTAACACATAATAGTATTCCATATGCCCGTTGATTCCATTAGCTTAAGCCAACGAAAAAGTGATATGTGTCATAATTAACCATTTTAACATATGAATTAAGGTAAAGAATTGTTTTAGGAAGAGAGCCTCAAAGTTATGACCATTATGAGATTATCAAAACTTGGGACCTTTTAAAAAAATTAATCATAGTTGGGGCTAATTGTGTCAATTTTTCCTAAATCTTTTGACATACATAAACCTTTTGAAAGGTTCATATTATGTACAGGTGATCAACATTGACCCAATCTGAAATTTAGCGGGTTTTGGGCACGGTATGACCCGCAATTTGGCCCCCGGCCCGACCCATTATTTGGGCAAAAAAGATGGGTCATGGACAACCAAAACTCAAAACTAGGGATAAATTTTGGATGGGCCCAAAAATGGCCAGAAATAGCGGGTTTTAGCGCCAAAAATTGGGCCAAGGCTTTTGGCCCGAAATAAGCCTCATTTTTTTGGCAAAGCCCGCCCGAGCCCATTATCTCCCCTTTTTTTTATTTTTTTATTGACCAAAGAAAAAAAAACTAGGCCAAACCCCCTAGCGCGGAGGCCAACCTAAAATGTCCTTTCGGACCAACAAGCAAAAATCAACATCATAGGGAGGAAAGAGAATAGTAGGAGAGTTATAATGATTCCCCTTTTGACGCCATAAAATCCGTTGTTTTATTGTCATCTCTACCAATATGACGAGAGCAGATCCCCGAGAAACACGCCGCCTCTTTTCCTACATCAGCAACAATTGAATCAATACACCAAGGCACATTACCAACATTGGGAAGAGCATAAATAACTTGACTATTATCTCCTTCAACATTGATCCTATTCAGATTCAGACTTTTGGCACATCGGACCGCTTCTGTAACAACCCGCACTTTCGAGCTGCTAGCTAATCACACATAAGATATAGACAAATCTCAATTAACACTTAATAAACCTCAAATTTACATTTACTCGCAGCGGAAACATAATCTATAAACGATCCTGGACCTGTGGGTCAGGGCCCACAACAAAACATCTTCAAAACCAAATATCAGATTACATAATACTTTACTCGATTCCCAAAATAATAGAATATTATATTCTAACATAAGCACTTGAATACTTCTCAATACAACATCTGAATCATTAATCTAATTGCAACTTAATAACTAAACTCTCGCTTAAGATCCACTTCGAGCTTCCAACACAAACCTGCAATTACAGAAGAGAATACAAAACAAACAAAAACTAAAATGAGCGGAAAACACAGTAACTTTACTTCAGCCCGTCAAAATGATTTTAGTTCGCAAACGTTTTTCATACAATAATCAAGCTTGGTAATTGTTCGGAAAAGAATTAATCCTTTAAAATATGTCGCCGGCATAGCTCATTTACTTAACACAAATAGCTGGCAAGTACAGGTTTTGGCAGAACATAACGTAACGTAAACATAACATAATATTCGACCTTCTCTCGTCTTAACTGAACTTATATCTGAATCACTTTCCTCCACTTGTACCTTGCCCACTTTTTATCTCAGTTCATGAGCTAAGCCAACCAAAACACAAAGTCCTTTTAACATATCTCTTATAAATGGAAATTTGTATACATAAACATTTTTGAACAATTCCATTAACTGAACAACAGTATTCTTTTATAATCATTCAATAACATTTCACAACTAACTCATAGAGATGCATCTATAACCATGGCCATGACTATAAACGATGTTTAATATTTAAAACACAATACATCACGGGCATGTAAATACATTTTGCTGAACATAAATGTTACCTCAATTCAAGAACAACTATATATAACCTCCAAGAATCGAAAACTTGATCTCCATCTTGAACTCCATAAATTATCTCCATATTCGCATCATTCACAATAATAAGAATCAGATGCCACTCATAAATCTTATACACTAAACTAGTCTAGCTCACTCTTTCTAATAAAATGATTATAATTAACATCCCTTAAATAGAAATATTTAAGCTCGAGAGCAAATTCTTTACCAAAATCAATAAGTTTTTTTAGTAGTATAAATTGTTTCATCATTATAGTTTTAAATTGTAACCAAGCTACATATCTAAAAATTCAATAAACCTCCAAGCATTACTAACTATAATATGAAACTCTTTCCTTTTGCAAAATAATACAAATTTGAAACTGAATTAAGAGTATAACTCCAAAAGAACTTTGAATGAATTTCTAACTGGATTTGATCAATAAGAGAAAGCTCGAAGGGAAGCAGAGTTTGATACCTCCATCAATTCAATTGGGTTCATGATAACCAAGATAGAAAAATTGAATGAACACCCAACAACAACATGCATCGCTAGTAACCAACACAAACAACATCAAGGTGTTGGTATCGCCAGCTCACAGCGGCGCCAATAAGGCGTGACACATCAGCGACACTGAAGAGGGGAAGCATCACCACGAAGGCTGCAGTAGCAGTGCTGCACAACGGTAGCAGCACCCCCATCATAGAAACGAAGCAGAGGAGTGAAGAAACAGAGAAGCGACAACAACACAGCGTCACACGCGGCGACGGAATCAGCAGCAGCACCGGCAAGGCTCCGGTGAGAGACAACAACCTCGCCATCACAGAATTCAGAGGAGATAGGTGTCGATGTGGTGGCGAGTCAATGGTGCGACAAATACCAAGCCATGGTGGCCGAAAATCTTCAAGCAGTGGTGAGAAGAGGGCCAACCACGAGATGAATGAAGAAATTTGGGTTTGGAGTTTGGCTTTTTTGAATCCTAGATGTTGAGAGAATTTTATAGAGTTGCAACATATAGAACATCAAGCCTTAATTTGATGATCTTCAATTTCTTATTAAGGATGAAAATTTGACAAGTCAAGCTTGTTGTGGCATCTCCCATCGAAAGACACGAAAGAGAGAGAAGATGAAAATGGACATTTGTTCTTGTTTTATTTTTAATGACTTAAGGGTAAAACCATATAAGCAAATATCTTTTGCAATATAAAATAGAGTTTTCCTTTTGTTTTAAAATACTAAATATTATTAACAAACTCCATCAAACTATGCTAAGATATTATAATTAAGCTAAGATACATGATTTGCATCAAATTAAACCTGCTTAAAAATATGGGCTATTACAGCTTCCCTAGCCGCCCAAGCCTCAACCTGTAGGATAGACAACTCTGCACTAAGAGAGTGAGCCCACACACACACCACATTGCCCAAGTGATCTCGAATAACAAAACCAAGGGCCGTGCTACCATCATTTCTTTTGGAACCATCAAAATTAACCAACACAACCTGGGGCTGGGGAGGAGACCAGGAAGAGATCTTAGGAGAAGGACGCAGGGGCAAGGGCTTAATAATTAAATTGGAAGGAATAAGAAGTTTCCTTTCAATATCCTGAGAACCAATCCAATCTCTAATGAAATTAGTAACACGACTAGCCATAGCAAAAGATGATAACCTAGTATCCCGAAACACACATTGGTTCCTAGAAAACCAGATAAACCACCAAAAAATAGCTAACTTGGCAATGCTCTCTAAGCCTAACGAATTTTTGACCATAATAATAATATCTCTAAAAGGGAGATTCAAAGAGGAACTGGGAATGTAGGCGTGTTTTTATTTCGCCTACGCGGGATGAGCGCGTATTTGATTTGACTACCCCACTGTAAAGGTTTTATTGAAAATTATTTTGAAAGAAGTCGCCAACAATTCTTTTTAGGAAGAATCATAAACCTAATTGGATATAGGAAAACCGTAGGGACAAATTATCCAATGTAGATTTCCCCGTCTTGACTCCATAGATGATCAAAATGAACCAAAGATTAAGTTCGGGGGTGAGGGTACGAATATAGTCATAATGAACCACATTCGCCCATTGCTGGCCTCTACTAAATATCGATTCATTACAGATTTTATGCGAAAGAATAACCATATAACGTTTTAAACACCCTAAAAATATTTAGTCTAAGTAGGTTCAGGAAACACATAAAAGACTAGTTTTTAGTGACAAGTTATTATGCAATCAATTTACAGGGAACCTAGCAGGTTGTCCAAGTTAATCTGATTAATATTAGAACAGTTCTTTAGGTCTTTGATTAGCAATAATAACATGTAGGGTGATAAAAGCAATAAAGCAGGACAATCATATAATATGCATAGAACAATCAGGCAGGCATATAATAGTGTGAAAAATAAATATAAAGAAAGAGAAAAGTTTAGAATATACAGTAGAACGATTTTATATTAAAGATCTACATCATGAAATAAGTGGTTAGTAACTTCAATAATATAAAAATATAGAATTTATTCAAGGATCCTCGGGATTATACCTGTGCGGCTTAGATTGAGGAGCGCAACGATCTTTAGGCGGAGCAATCGTGGAACCAAGAACACAGTGTGATTAAGAATTGATTGAAAGTATTGAAAGTATTTGAGTGTTTGAGTATTTGAGAATTCGAAGTGTATTGTAGAGGTATTCGTAAGTTTTTGTATTCGTGACATAATAATATAAAAAGCCGTCCGTAATTCAAGAAATTCCGGATATTTATAGGGAAAAAAAAACTTGCGCTCCACGCAAGCCTTGCGCCAGGCGCAGGCCTACGTGGCAGGCGCAGGCCTACGTGGCAGGTGCAGTGCCACGCGTCAGGCGCACATTGGTGCGCCTGACGCAACCATCCCAATCAGGTTTAGGCACGTGTAAACGCATTTTGAAAAGATAGAAAAGAAAGTTGTGTCTCACACAAGACTTGCGTCAGACGCAGGACTCTGTGTGAGTCACATAATCTATGTTTCAGGCGCTCAATGGCTCGCCTGACGCGTTCTGGCCTATGTGCTGGACGCACGTGGCGCGCTGAGTGCAGCCCCCGCGTCCGGCGCATATTCTGGAATATTCGAGCATATTTCATTGTGCGTCTTTCAAAGATACTTTTTTATCCCTAAAATTCCGGAGATGGAATTTTACGGATTAAAAATCTAATTTATTTATCAAAGATAATAAAATATTTATGAAAAATATCTATTAAAATAATAAATATTTGATTGGGCTTTTAAAATGGATTTAAAACATTTTATGGGCTTGAAATACAATTAATCATCATGAACAATTAATTGGGCTTTAGAATATCATTTCGAAACACATTTTAGAATGGTTCTTTAGATTGCTCTTCCGTTGGGTCGCGCCAACTAATGTCGCGGTATGATGTTGTGTCTACAGGGAAACATAGGCCAGTCATCCATAGACTTCAGTAACTTATAAGAATCCCTCGTATAGGTACAATGAATGAAAAGATGAGACAAAGTTTCTCTATCCATATCACACAAAGCACATTGCTAGGGGGTAAAAATGTGACTTTGTTCAAGCCGCTCCTCCAATATAATGGGGCTCCTTATCAAACACCCATTTACACAAATCCATATATAAATATAATATTTTAACCATTCGCATAGTAACTTTTCCCAACAATAGACAAGTTAGTCCATAAATCTTCAATACATAACCATTTTTATGAACCCACTATTGTTGGTACCTTATATGGTTGTGCATAGGGTTTGTTAGAAGTCGTCTTCAAGCCTTCCAAAAATAAGATTCTAATTTGGTCACTCTGATTGATCATATAATAGGATTAAGAAGTGCAACAACTACTATCACCTATGATAAGCTAAGTCGAATCTTGGATAATTTTCAATAGCTTTTGACTACTTCTTTATGTAATAGAATAGAAATAAGTTTGAAAGAGTCAAAGTCTTGGGTGTAACAAGCTACCTACACGTGTGAAATCAAACATCACCATCTTCTCCTCTCACCCTCTTCCCTCCTGATTTCATATTCTCTCTCCTCCTCTTCTCCCTCGCCATCTCCTGACTACTCCCATCTCTCTCTTCAGTTAGAATCTTGGGTTTTTGTGTGAATTGGGCTTAATATTATTAGAAGTAATTTTGAGTTTTCATGGGTCCGATCCTTAGAGCATGTACAATGGGTGGGTGAGCTTTTGTTGTTCTTTGTATTTTTTCCATTTTCTCTCATTTCCTCATTCTTACACCTCACATCCCACTAACTTCCCACCAACTCATTTTTTTTTTCTCACAATGGGTGGGCTAGTCCTACTTGGCTTTTCTATTTCTCTCTCTTACTTTTACTATACTCCATCGATCATATACTATTTTTCGTATCCAAAATGTTTTTATTCTTATATAGAGTAGATAATTTGTATTCATGTTTTAATTAGTGATATATTTATCATTTTATATACATTTTAATAATTTTAGGTAGGAGAATGTGATTAGGAAGAAAAGTAGGTAGGGAAAAAATATTGTAAAATATATCAAATTTGGGCTCAATTTATAGATAAAAAAAATTATAGTTGTAACTTTATTTTTAAAAAAAAATTATAAGCTGATTTTTTTTATTTACTTCAAAACAAATAAGCAATCTTGTACAAAACTAAAAAACAGCAACAATAAAAGCAATATTGTACACATGGCATCATGCCATTCGTTGCTATGCACGCCATCCAATTCTAGTGGAAAAATACTCAAATGCACCGTATTTGACTCGTGAGCATTTGAGGATTTCACAAATGCTCCGGTTGAAAACCGGAGCATTTATTGTCTCAAATGCTCTGATTGTGCTCAAAACCGGAGCATTTGATGAATTTTACATGCCTAAGATAAATCAAATGCTCCGGTTTTTTCTAAAAAACCGAAGCACTTGTGGAAATAAATGCTCCGGTTTAGGCTTACAACCGGAGCATTTGTACATTTTTTTTACAAAAAAAATATGCATAGGATTAAAGCAGAGGCATCTCCTGTCATACATTATACCTTACATATATTCCAGCAACAAATTACATAAATTAAGCAGCATTTGAATTCCTTCATCACTTTGTGTGTATGTCAGAAAGAGACAGTCAACTCCCAAATTGCAAACATCCTATATCAATCATAAATCAAGCCCCTAATAGCATAAAAATAATCGTCCATTATGATTCCTTCTATTAAAAAGCTCGAGCATTTGTGAATCTTTTTATTAAAATTTTCACAAATGCTCGGGTTGATTAGTTAACCGGAGCATTTGATAAGTAGCAAAAACTGTTTTTTCCACTAGTGCAAGGCCTAGTTGGTCTGGCAGTCCAGACCAACCCATTCCAAGGGCCAATTGCGCCAATAGTAGACCAACCAAAACCCACCCCATTGCTCATACACTTAGTGATGTTGATTCTTTTGGGTTAACATTTCGATATGTGATTTCATGATTTGGTTCCCTATTCGTTTGCTTCTCTCGTAATTTCTCCCTATTTTACTCAGGAAAACATTGATTCGATCCACCAATTATAACTTTTGTTTTATAATATTCGAACTTTTGATTATTTTTTAGCAGTCCTAATTTTGGGGAGGGTTTGCACAGAACGGTCATTCACCTTAATCAAATCGCTAAATCAGCTAATTACACATATAAAATCTTTCAAAAGCCCGTTGATTTAATTAGCTTAAGCCAATGGAGAAGTGACATGTGTCATAATTAACTATTTAACATATTAATTAGGGTAAAGAATTGTTTTAGGAAGAGAGCCTCAAAGTTATGACCATTATGAGATTATCAAAACATTGGACCTTTTTAAAAAAGATCGATCATAGTTGGGATTGATGGTGTCAATTTTACCAAAATCTTTTGACAATAATAGATAAGCCTTTTAAAAGGTTCATATTTTGTGGAGGTGATCAACATTGACCCGATCCAAATTTTAGCAGGTTTTGGGCACTGTATGGCCCGCAATTCGACTCTGGCTAGAACCGATTTTTTTAGCAATAAAGACAGGCCATGAACAACCAAAATTCGAAAATACTGGATAAAGTTTTATTGGACCCAAAGATGGCCTGAAATAGCGGGTTTTAGTGCCAAAAAATTGGATTGAAGCTTTGGGTGGGCCTCTTTTTTTTGGCAAAGCCCCCCTGGCCCATGATCTTCTCTAATATAGTGGGACTCACCATCAAACTGCAGCAGCCACCGTCATACGACTTATTAAATCGTTCTAAAGTAGCTTAATGCAGGATTAGCGGAAGCACTTAAGTTAAAATAATACGGAGGTTGTCACCTGCTGGAGTCAACTCATTAATATGGCTGAGTTGACTCTACGAGTTTAGTAAAAAAAATATACTTCACAACTAAAATATCCAAGTTATTACAGTACATAGTTCAAAGGTTGACGCAAAAACAATTTCAAATTGCACAACACAAAAGCATTTGGCAAGGGTGATAGGATTATGCTCAGGTCCCAGCTGGCTATAGATACCCCCTTTACACAAACTTCGAAATCCCCTGAAGATTATCTTTGGATTCCTGCACAAGAGAGTCTGCCCCCACCGGGACAGGTTCACAGAACAAGATCAGTTTACGCTGGAACACAAATCACACCATAAAATATTATGGTGGCTGAAAGTAAGGAGTATACCCTCTGAAATTTTTACACAAATCAATGTTTCGTCAAAATGCTACTAACATAAGTTTACAAATACCTAAGTGTTCAAACACACTTGGTTTCCAACATCACATACCACAAACACAACTTTTAGTCAAATAAAGAATAGTGCAGGAAGAAGAGAACACACATTGAGGTACACCAAAGTGTAAACCTCCACAAAATTCGGAGCCTAAGCCCCTACTTATTTACCCGCTTGCAAGCTGTTCTAGGACATGTCCCCACACATAATAGACATATTCCTCTTCCCACGCAAAAACGGGTTCAAATTTGCAAATAATATTCACAAAACACCAAAATGGGTTCTGAAACAGTTCCCTTGTATGGCTGAGTTTGCAAAACCAATTCAAGTCCCTGATAAAATAATTTTCGAGGATTAGGACATAAGCTATATGACTTTGAGGTGCAAGTAACCTTCGTGAGTTCAATCACACAATATAGTCCCGACGATATAGTGGAAATTTGGAAGAACCATGAGTGAAAACGAGGTTTCGGAGATCGTAAAAGAAGGTTCTCTTGAAATAATTCTTTACTTTGATTAACTTTTAACACGTGAATTATTTGGTAGCCAAGCTACTGCAAATCCCTAAATGTTTTAGAAACTTTCTCCCTTCTCCTTTAACTCAAGAATTTAACCCTCAAAATCGTTCTTAGGGATATTCCCAAATCCATACTAAAACTAGATCTCAAAGTGGAGTGATTTTGTGTACCTTGACTCAAAAAGGATGTAACTTGATTTTCCCTTCACTTCAAGCTACGTTCCTGGGTTCCTTGGACACCTAAAACATGCATTTACATCATACAAAGAAATCATAAGAATTCTCCATAAGGACATACTTTAATTAACCCAAAACTTTCACTATACTTACTGGTTTCTTAGCTGAGGAAGATGTCCCTATTTCTTGAACTTCTTTGCTCTTAAAGCTCGAGTTTTTCCCTTCCCAGTATGCACCTATATATATATATGTATACATATATATATATACATACATACATACATACATATATATGTATGTATATATATATGTATACATATATATATATAGCAAGGGTTAGGCTTTGCATGCAAGAGTTGAGAGAGAAAAATGGAAGAAAACGAGGCTGAAGCACAGCCCTGCAATACCCGCAGGACTGGCGAGTGCCAGGGAGAAGGAGAGGAGACCTTTGGGCAACAACGTTTTTTGAGAATTTATTGATGAAATTTTTGTGGGTTATAGAGGCTCATGTGAGGGAGGTTATATGACAGGCTAAAGTCGTATCACCTAATCAAAAATAAACCTAAGATCCACAAACTGGGTAGTCAGCAAAGTCATGATCGAATCCACAGGGAGATAGATATACTATAATGTCTGAACTCTAATATTATACTAACTAAATTAGATAAAAAGGAGTTGTTTACTAAACTACTTGCAAATAATTAAATCACAAATATCAAATAAGGGAAAGACTAGGGAAACGGTTCACTATGTATGCAATTCAGAAAATCAAGAATGACTGAAGAAACTCAATAAATCAATCTAACTAGGGCACATGTAATTTCTCTCGAACATTACCTCCCTCGAAGCTCACTGAGCCGCTCTCGCATGGTCATAGATCGATAAGCCTACTATTGAGAGCCTATACAAAATCCTATCTCTCGGTCTATAACTTCGTATTGCAATAATAATCAACACAATTGGCCAAACTTGTAGATTAACATAAATAACTTAATAGCAAGAATCAAACAATTCAACAAATAAAATAATCATTCAATCAATCCCTCATATGCATACATAGATCCCCAAATTCCTAGAAAGTAAGCTACTCACACATAATTGGGGAAAACATAATCACCATAATAGAAGCAAACGACATAGACTAGTAATGAAGAATAGATAAGAGAAGAGAAGAATACTAATTGAAGAACAAATCTTGAAACCAATTCCTTCTATTAAGACTTTAATGTATTTGAGAATGAATTTAAGCTAGAAAACTAAAACTAGGATTCTTCAGAGAATAAGAACTACTTAGAAAGCTAATAAACTGAATAATAGGGTAAAACGTCGTTTTCCTCCTCTAAAAGCATAAGTATTTATATTAAAACAATAACCAGCGCAACACGCGCTTCAAAACACCTAAAAAGAGCCCTGCCCTGGTCGTCGAGACGGATTCCTCCCGGTCGGGCGATTGTCAGGTCATTTTCCGTAGAAGTGAAACATCGCCCGCCCGGTCGGGTCCGCAACAAAATCTTTTCTTTTCTTCCAAATCTTCTCCAAACGATGAAATTTGGCTAAGTAAAGGCGCCAGGGCAGATTCCTCCCGACCGGGTGGTCATCGCCCATCGGTGTGCACAATTCTCTATCTTCAAAATGCCATAACTTCTTCGTTATTCGTCGTAATTAGGCATGTGACCACTCGTTGGAAAGCTCTTGGAAATCACTGCATTTGAATTTGTAGAACTTGAGATATAATTAATCAAAAGAGTGGACGAGAGTCATTTTTCTACTTCTTTCACTATTCGCTTTGCTTCAAAACTCTTCCAACTCAATGCTCGTGCTCTCAAAAGTACATAAGCTCTTGTAGTGATATAAATGAGTAGGAAATGCACCCAAAAGAGATAATTCCTACAATGATAAACCTGAAACTACAAACACACTACAAGAAGCACATTAGTAATACAAATGGCTCCGAGGGACGAGGGTCAAAACTCTATATAAAATAGGCAGATAATTATGATGTATATATTTCACATTAACCGTCCACTTGCATGGGTGATTTGGAGCTTCCCCTACACTTGGTCTAACACAGTAAATTTCTGCTATTCTTTTTGTCCTAACATGATTCCTAATGTAATAATATGCCATCTATTAGTGATCTAAGGACCCCATAGATCTTTTATCTTACTCCTAACTCCCATTACTAATCTTCCCTTAATCACCCTCAACTTCCTATCAATAAATATTTACTCAAATTATTTCCCCAATCGTATCTACCTAACATCTCTTCCTTGAGAGTCGCTACTTAATCTCAACTTCTATTAATTCACAACTCCGCTCCCCTATAAATTCTTATAACTAACCTCGTCCCTAAATACTTTTGAAAACAGAAAGGGTTGGTTAAATTATTAATGAATAAAAAAAATATCGTTCACAAATTTTTTCGTATTACACGTAACGGTTACACATAAGCACATGGTAGTCACATCACACTTGCACATCCGCCTTATCACACATTTTGACCACGTACAATCACATTATAATCACAAAACTTAGGTTAATTTATCTCAGATTAAAAACCTGTTATTAGTCGGCTTTTACACAAACACCCATTTATACAAACCCATATACAATCACTACAAGAAAATAGGTTTTGGGCGACGGATTTGAAACTCAACGGCAACAAAATTGTATTTCGTGGCCCATAGCTGAAAACAAGAGCGACGAGTTGAATTTGTTGCCCTAGTATACATTATGGGGCGACTAATTTTTTTGTTGTTGCCCAAAATCATTTTTGGGCGACGATTTAACTTTGGGTTGCCCATTAGCGTAATTAGGCGACAAAACTATGTATTTCGTTGCCCTTGTTTAGTGAATGGGCCAATTCAAATCTATAGTTCGTTGCCCATACTCAAAAGAAAATAGCGCAAAAAAGCCCGCTACAAAAATTTCCTACTAAATCACGTACTCCTCTCACATCCTCAAGAATTCAACTGCTCATCCTCAACTCACACTCTTGACGTTTCTCAGTCCGGGTCGGTGACGCCCTCATCTTTCTCTTTTTCCCGGTGAATTGGTGACGATTCCGACGAGAACTTCGACGTTTCTCAGGTGAGGAGTTTAATTATGATGGCCAATTGCGTTTCTCATGAATCAACCTGCGATAATTGACGTATCTCATCTGACGTTTCTTAGATTTCTCGACATTCTCAACCACCATTACGTTGCTCAGCATCTGGACGTTTCTCAGCATCTCGACGTTCCTCAGGTGATGTTTCTTTGGTGAATACTTCAATTATGATCGAAATTTTGGTTGATGGTCAATTGTTGCCCTCTGCTGCTCTGCCCTAACTTTTTCAATTACGCAGGTGGTGATGTGGATGGCTACCGGAGATCAGCGGTGAGGCTAGTGGCGATTTCGGCGGCAAGGTTGGTATCTTTTGTTATTTACTCTAAGTCACGAATCAACCTCCCTTTTTGTCAAGCAAACCAGTTGTTTACCCTTGAATTATTGGTATGAAATTGTCATGTTCTCTTTTTTTCTATTTTCATTCCAATTATTGAATACCCATCTGGGAATTTTGCTCATTGTTGATCTAAATTTCAATCATGGGTGATGCTAATGGTATGTCTCTGGAAAAACCCATGATTTATTTTTGTTGAATTTTCCTAATTTCTTGGTTAAATTTTAGTTGGAGTTGATCTATCATGCTTTTGGGAATGGAATTTTAGTGGGTTGTTTGTTAATTTTTGTTTCATTGATGCTTTATATTTAATTCTGTCATTTTGCTTTCATGGGATTGTAGATTTTGTACGCTTTTCTGAATTTATACGCTTTTTAAAGATGATCATTGTATTATACTGTATTATGTAATTGACATAATTTGGCCTTTGATCGGTCAACGATGAAAAGTTATTTACTTCTGAATTGCTGGAGTTAGTTCATGCTATGATGCATTAACACATGATCAGATTTTGTTTGTTGCATTTATCTTATACTAATGATATGACTTCAGAATTATGCTGGATCTTCCATCCTTTTTTTTAAAACTGAAATGAGGTGCAATTGCCTATAATTTGGTAATTTTTGGAGTTTACTATTGGAAATCTGATGTGGGTTGAACTATTTGTTCCAATTGGTTATAATTTGATTGATTTGTTCCAATTATTCTATGCACTATGTTATCAGTTTTTCATATGATGATTACCAATTGATCAAATTTGACTGATTTGAGTTCTTTGCATGTGAACCTCTTTCATCAGTGGTAGAAGCCAAAGATGGAACCATCTCTGTGGCTTCGGCATTTTCGGGTCATCAAGAAGGTAATCACACAAGTCGAAATCTGCATATATGCTGTTTGAAATCTGTTATATGATGAGTGACATAGCCGAGTTTAGTATAAGTGGTGATTGTAATGTTTGCTTCTCTCTGTTTGGAATGTTTAAACAGTATGACGGGATAGAGGCCACAAATTCTTGATAAAAGCGATTGAGGAAGCTTATAAAGGGATTGAATGTGGACATGGGGGTCCTTTTGGTGCTTGTCGTTGTTTGTAATGACGAAGTAGTTGTCATTGTCACAACATGGTGTTGGAATCCACGGACCCAACGGCACATGCGAGAGGTGACGGCCGTTAGAGAGGTTAGATGACTAGCTTTATGGCTGCATTTTCTTGCTAATACCCTATGGACCTTGCTTAGGACATTGACTTCAGCAAACAACTGTTCTTTGTTTTCGGACAATTTTCAGATAAAACTTCCTTTTTTTAGTACTGTAACATGGACTCATATTATACTATGTGCTTTTCTTGTGAATTCTTTTAACTGCGTGCCCTATAGTTTTCATATTGCCCAATGCCCACTTCTTCCATGGTGGTTGAATTGAGTGGACACTTTCGTTGCTATGTCTGGATCCGTATGTGTTGAAGTGATTGAAGTTGTTTGATAGTGTCCTGAATGTTGAGGAACTTGATATGACCAAAGATTAGTCGAGCTATCTTTGTTTCATATTCGAAGCTTTACTCGTGAATGGGAAATATTGAGATGCTTGCGTAAATGTGATTTGCTATGTGGTTGTCGTCATACAATTGTCATCTCCTAAACACAGTAAGGAATCTTAAGATGCTTCAACAAACACTATATTTCCTCTTATTGACTTGTTTTACATGTTTTGATTTCATTTCCTTTCTGCTTTACGAGTAATATTTTTATCAGTCGACAGCCTTTGTGAATTTAGTTTCTGATTCTGTGGTGATGTGCTACTTGATGCTGAAGTCATTATGCATAATGCTAACTTATTGCAAATTGATCAAGAATATTTGGTTTCCCTTTAGACTTTCCACATATCTTAAAATATCCTTCTAGAATGACATTATACATTATCATGTTTGTCTTTATTGGCTGTTTTAGCTTTCTACGTACCATTTTTGTCAGCTAATACATTAATACTGGATATGTGCGACAAGAATTCGTACACCATTTTGAGTAATACTATCACCCATGACTTTTAATTAGGAGTTTGGATCTATGTAATCTTACCGTCAAAGTGGAAATTGTGTATACGAGTGTACCTTTATTGTACAAATAACATAAATGAAGACTAGTAAGAGTTAACATGGCTCTTTAAGGTCACGTTTGGTATCATTTTGAGTTTCTACTTAATGATTTTCAAGTGTCAAAATTTTTATTTTCAATGTACTGATGGTTTAAGCTTAGTATTACCTTTATTTATTTATTCTTTTGATGACCTCTATCCCCTATATTAAACTTATCACAGTTTTTAAGAAAGCATAGAATCGAAAAATCACATTATTAGCAAACAAAGAATAAGCTCTTTTTTTTTCTTGATTGTTTTTTACCATTTTAATTTGGCTATAGAGTCAATGATTCCCCGAAACAGAGAGGAAGAGAGACATATGGCAGCGTCTTTCAATCAGTTCCTTTTAACAATATTTCTAGACTAAGTATCTTTTAATTTATATTTTACTGATTATTATGATTTCTACTGATTAGAACTTATTTTTATTGAGTGGAACTGATTTTTGCTGATAATGCTACAGTGTTATTCTCTTGTGCAATTCAATGATTTCACTGATTGAAACTAATTGATACTGAATCTGGCTAAACTGATAGTTGATGATTGAGACTAATTTTGTATAATTATGACTGATGTTATCTATATATCATTTTTAAAGTTGAAGTGAAACGAGCCTCAAATGGAGGAAATTTGTTTCTATAGAGGACCTTGTACAAGTCACTCTCGTCATTTTGTTCCTAGCCTGCTTCATGTAAAGAGTAACCTAGTGAATCCTCTGCTACTTGTATTTCCAGTATATTGGTACGATCTACGTTTTTTTGTATTGGTGGAGTCTAGAGAAAGATTAAAATTAGGAGCCATAAATCAGGCTCAATTCAATTTTTTTCCCTATTTTTGTGGATCATGTTTACTTTTTTCTGCTCTTTTCCCCCAATACAAGCATGCCCTAATTTTTTCTTTGTCACCGTGGAGTAAATGTATAACGTATGCCCATCAATAATGAAGTCTAAAATTCACTATTTTTTTTTGGATTATAAAAAACTCTCTTAAATGAATTATTAAGAATTCTGCCTGTCTTGTATTATAAAATGTGAAGTAGCATATGGTCATTGCATATAGAATCAAGGGTTAGTTGGTGAAAAGTGCACACATGATTCATCTGAGCCTTCTTACCTTGCCCAAAATAGGAGCCTGTCTAGAGGTAGTAGAGTAATGTTAATGTTGATGCAGGGTGTGACTGATAATCTATAAGGTTGTAGCTCATCTCCACATTTTTTAAAATAAGAGCCTTCATAGGATATTGAAGTTTTGAGGGTTAATTTTTCTTATAAGTGCTTAAATTTATACCATTTACCAATATTTTATATGTCATTATACCATTTTGGCTCCTTTCCTTGAACCATCTGCTTTCATTTCTTTTGGATGATTCTTTTGGTTATCATGTTGTTTTGACCTTTAAAATATGGTGGTTATGAATGATTTTGGACCTGCGTTTCTTTTGGATGATTCTACTTGAAGTGTTGTTGTGATTGTAGTTAATACTTGTTATATTGGTGCACCTATATATATATATATATATTTTCGGGAGAAAGAGTAAAAAGATCATTAATCCCCCCCCCATTTTTTAATCACATGGGTATCTAATTATAATGTTTTTGATTTTATCAGGAACAATGGGTCGTGATTATTTTCCGAAATTAGCAGAGGAAAGCTATGATAAGGCTTGGATTATGTGAATTTCTTTGTAGATTATGGGTACTGCTAATTAGCTTTTTTAGATTTACTTTGAATTATTCAAGTTACATCGGATGTCAAATTTGAAGATTATTTTGTTGTACTCCGATTTTATACAATTTGCTATTCCACGAATACTTCTTATATTATGTCATACTTTTGTTTTTAATAGGTTCATCTAATATATATGAACAGGGAAAAAGCTTATAGATTACACGATAACAATAATTCGTAGTCCATACCAATTTGGGCAACAAAATAGGGATCGCACATTGTCATTTCAATTTAGCACGAGATTGAAAATTATGTACAACAATTTGTAGCCTAAAGTATTTTGGGCGACGAAACTGGTGTTGCCCAAGGCATCATGCATGTAAGCCTACAAGACATAATGGGCGACAAAAAACAGTAATTGTTGCACAAAGTTCAGTAATAGTGGCGACGAAAGTTAAGGTGTTGTTGCCAAAAGTCAGTGAAGTATGGGCAACGATTTAAGAAACTCGTTGCCCAATTGTCCCCATAAATGTGCAACAGATACGAGGCTCGTAGCACAAAAGACCATTATGGGCAACGCATATAACTCGACGCCCAAGATGTGGTTTGTGCGACGATTACAATTTTCGACGCCCCAAATACAATGGGCGTCGAACCTAAAGCGACGAAATTGGGGCGTGAACATTTCGTCGCCCAAACTTTTGTGCAACGAAATTGTCCCATTGGGCAACGAAAATATTCGTTGCCCAAAACCTATTTTCTTGTAGTGAATATTGTATCCATTCCATAATACCTTTTCCAACACTAGAAAAGTTGGTCTAGAAATCTTCAAAACGTAACCTTTTTACAAACCCACTATTGTTTGTTGATGCCCTTACACTAGTAGAATAATTGTTTATTGCTGCGGTCATTAAGTAGCCTATTGCGGCGATTTTCACCGCGCAACAATTAAGGGTGCAGCAATAGGTAAATTACCTATTACTGCGGTTTTTAACTGCAGCAATAGGTGTAACATATTGCTGCGGTTCATACCCAAAACCGCAGCAATATGTTACACCTATTGCCGCGGTTCCTAGCCAAAACCGCAGCAACAGATATATTTTTTAATTAAATAATGAAGTATATTGCTGCGGTTTATGATAGAACCCGATGTTACAGGTAAAATTTTTTTTTTTTTTTTACTCTTTGCTATCAAATTTGAAAGGAAAAAATACAAGAAGAAAACAAAACACACAAATTAAAAGTAATGACAAAGAATGCAAATACAAAAACATAAAAGATACAAAAGACTCGTTCATGAAAATAAAAGAAGTTGAGTACATTTCTTCTCCAGATCTCACATTTAGAAAATAAAAAAAAATAAAAAAATAAAAACGAATTGAACGCTAACTCAGGAAGATGAGTGACGGACGAATCTCAACAACGGACGAAATTCGCGGTGCATCAATCCATCTGTACAATTCTAATGTATAAACAAATAAACTCAAAAGTGGAATGTAACGCCCTGTAATTTAATATAATTCTAATAATGAAACACAACATGATAGTACCAGGATCGAACCAAATATTACATCTTTTATTTATTATTATATATAATATAGAGTTTACAGGACATTACTGCCGTATTCCTAATAATAGAAATACTAGGCGAAAACAAAATAAAACATGATACTAAATAAAAAATAAGAAAAACAAGATAACAACATATAGTATATTAGTCCTAATATTTTATATTCCTCACTCCTGCCCATTCCCATCACTGGTACCTGAAAATAAAATATTTTATAACAGTCAACCCAAAAGGGTCCAGTACATTCCCAATACCATGTAAAAACACTTTGCAGATAATTATATAAAATAATCAGTTACGATTATATAAAATCATTTCTTATAGTTTCTCCCGACAAATCTCGTGTGCACACCCCTACAATGACGTACGTCACTCCGGATAATATTTTCAGGCCTTCAGCCCTCCTGATACTTCCGTGTGCACACCCCTACAATGACGTACGTCACTCCATATATAATTCATTCCTCAAACACAAACCACGAACCTCCATTTTATAATACCACGAACCTCCATTTTATAATACCACGAACCTCCATTTCATTTTATCATAGCAACATCTTTATATAACATCATTATTACCACATATGATAGTATTTTTAGAATCACCTTGTATATAAATCATAATGTGACAAATACCATTTGCATTATTTACAAACCACAGTATACCTTTACTATTAAGGCAAAACTATTACTATTAGTTTATCTAAAAAAGTTAATATAACAATACATTGTAGCAAAACAACATTAGGAAGGGGTATTCAAGAATGTACCTTAATAAGGTGTGTTAACCAAATTTCACAATATGTCTCTCACTCTCTTTTGTTGCATCTTTGTTATTTTTATGTCGCTCATATAGAGCATGCTTACTACTGCATGTATTTATAGGGGTTTAAGGGGAGAAAATGTCAATTTGGGTTTTGATACTTCATGATAAACATGAGAATTACTTGTATCATGCATGCAAAGTCAACTATATAAAGTTAGTTACTTGTAGTACAACTTCACGTAAGTTGTATGGATTTGTATGTATGGTTGATTTTATCACATTACCATAATTCAAGAATCTACTACCAATGGCCAAGTGTCATTAATTTGTTTACTCCGAAATCCACTAATATTGTATTCTGCATATTGTCTTAAAATGGGTAGCGACAGCGACTGTCCGTCCTTAGGTAAAGTTATTAGTGACGATTCTAAAAACTAAATTACGTTGGTCACTAGCTTCACCGATTATAAGTTAGGAGCATTGTAGGTTTATGCAGTACTTACTAAAAATCCTACTAGATATATTTATATGCTCATAAACTAGTAATTGATAATTTTATTAATCTTTGACCCTTAAAGTACTTTATAAACTATAATGTTAATATAAATGATATATGTATGTACATATAACTTGCCCTGAGCAAATACACAAAGCCAAGGAAACACATAACTCCATCTAAAATAATCATATAAATGACAAAATAACGTATATAAGATCTTAGGGACTAGTTTATCTTATAATAATACTTTAACCTTCAATCCCTTACTAATATCTTTATAATAAATCTATTTTTTTTCCTGGTTATTACATTATCCCCTCTTTAAAAGAAGTTTCGTCCCCGAAACTTAAAGTTAAATTACCTTAAAATAAGTGTGGGTACTTGTCTCGCATATCCTGTTCGACTTCCCATGTAGCTTCTGTTTCGACGTGATTAGACCATAACACCTTTACTAACGGAATTACTTTGTTGCGTAGTACCTTATCTTTATGATCTAGAATTTGAACAGGTTGCTCTTCATAAGTCAAATCTTCTCCAACTCGAACAGGGGCTATATTAATGACATGGGATGGGTCTGGTATATATCGACGTAAAAGTGAAACGTGAAACACATCATGTATTCGAGAAAATTCACTAGGGAGTGCTAATCGGTAAGCTACGTTTCCAATTTTCTCGATAATCTCAAATGGCCCAATGTATCTAGGACGAAGTTTCTTGCTTTGCCAAACCTCACTACTCCTCTGGTAGGGGAAACTTTTAGAAATACTGACACACCTACAGAAAATTCGACATGTCTTCTTTTAAGGTTAGCATAACTTTTTTGACGACTCTGTGCATTTCTCATTTTCTCCTGAATGATTCGAACCTTGTCAGATGTTTCTTGTATCATTTCAGGTCCGATTATCTTCGATTCATCTATGTCGCTCCAACATAGAGGAGTTCTACATTTCCGTCCATATAGAGCTTCATAAGGTGCCATATCAATGCTAGCATGGTAACTATTGTTATAAGAGAATTCTATTAATGGCAAATACTTTTCCCATGAACCTTTGAATTCTAAAACACAAGCTCGTAACAAGTCTTCTAAAGTTTGAATTGTTCTCTCAGTCTGGCCATCTGTAGCTGGGTGAAAGGCAGTGCTAATGTTCAGTTGTGTACCCAATGCTTTCTGTAGCTTTTGCTAAAACTTAGACACATATCGGGAATCTCGATCAGACACAATAGAGCTAGGTACTCTATGAAGTCTAATAATCTCTTCAACATACTTTCTTGCTAATCGCTCAAGATCCCAAGTATTATGAATTGCTAAGAAATGAGCAATTTTTGTAAGCCTATCCACTAGAACCCATATAGAATTCATTCCTTGAGGAGTTGTTGGTAACCCCATAACAAAATCCATTGCTATTGACTCCCATTTTCAAGTGGGTATATCCAAAGGCTGCAAAAGTCCTGAAGGGCGCTGATGTTCTATTTTTACTTGTTGGCAAGTTAGACATTTGGCAACGAATTCTGCAATTTCTTGCTTCATGTTACTCCACCAAAACATACCACAAAGATCTTTATACATCTTATTTCCACCTGGATGTACAGAGTAAAGGGTATTATGTGCTTCATTCATGATTCTCCTTTTTAAATCTATCTGATTCGGTACACACAATCGTCCTTGAAAACGAAGTGACCCATCTTCTTGTATCACAAAACCAGTCTCTTTCCCAATCAACACTCTTTCATGAATCTTTTCTAATTGTGGATCTGTTTTCTGCAACTCCTTAATTTCTTCACTCAAGGTCGGTTTGATTTCTAAGGCTGCTAAATATCCTTCCAGATCACCTACAATCAACTCAATTTCTAACCTCTGAAGTTCTCTTTGGGTAACAGGCTGAATGGTAAGTGAGTTAAGGGTTGCATAATTTTTCCGACTAAGAGCATATCGGCTACCACATTGGCCTTTCCAGGGTGATATTGAATATCCAATTCATATTCCCTTATAAATTCTAACCACCTTCGTTGTCTCTTGTTTATATCTTTCTGGGTGAAAATGTATTTAAGGCTTTTATGATCTGTGTAAATTTTACACTTAACCCCATATAGATAATGTCTCCAAATTTTCAATGCAAAAATAATGGCGGCAAGTTCAAGGTCATGGGTAGGGTAATTCTGCTCGTGAGGTTTTAACTGACGAGATGCATAAGCTATCACTTTCCCATGTTACATTAACACACATCCCAACCCTTGTCTAGAGGCATCACTATATATTTCTAAACCTTCGGTATCACTAGGAAGAGTAAGAATTGGAGTTGTGGTAAGACGAAATTTCAGTTCTTGGAATGCTACTTCACACTTGTCACTCCACTCAAACTTTGTAGTTTTTCTTATGAGGTTTGTGATAGGTTGAGCAATTCGGGAAAAGTTTTCCACAAATCGACGGTAATATCCTGCTAACCCCAAACTTCGTACTTCTGACACATTGGTGGGTCGAGGCCAATTAATGATTGCTTCTACTTTCTGGGAATCTACTTGCACACCTTCTCTAGACACAACATGTCCTAGAAATGCTATTTTATCTAACCAAAATTCACACTTCTTAAATTTTGCAAATAACTGGTTCTTTCTCAGAGTTTCCAGAACTATTTCCAAATGTTCCTCGTGCTCTTTCTTATCTTTGGAATACACTAAAATATCATCAATAAACACAATAACAAAATGATCTAGATAAGGTCTGAAAACTCTATTCATAAGGTCCATAAATACAGCTGGGGCATTGGTAAGACCAAAAGGCATAACAAGAAACTCATAATGTCCGTACCTTGTTCTAAAAGCAGTTTTTGGAATATCTAAAGGTCTGATTCTTAATTGATGGTATCCAGATCGTAAGTCTATCTTTGAAAATACCGATGCACCTTGTAATTGGTCAAAAAGGTCATCAATACGAGGCAAAGGATATTTGTTTTTAATGGTTATCTTGTTAAGTTCTCTGTAGTCTATACATAACCTTAGGGTTCCATCTTTTTTCTTTACAAACAAAACGGGTGCTCCCCATGGTGATAGACTCGGTCTAATATATCCTTTTTCCAATAACTCATCAAGTTGTATCTTTAATTCCTTTAATTCTGCAGGTGCCATTCTATATGGTGCTTTTCAGATAGGTGCTACCCCAGGTACTAACTCAATGGTGAAATCAATTTCTCTTTGCGGAGGCATATTTACAATTTCCTCAGGAAAGACATCTTGGAATTTTCTAACAACAGGGATGTCAGAGATTTTGGGTTCAGATTTTTCAATACTAATAACATCACAAAGGTATCCTTCACAACATTGTCTCAACATTTTTTTATGCCTGAAGAAAAGAAATGATTCTAGATTCTGGTGTTATCTTACTATTCTGAAATGTGACTATCTTTTCTTCAGAATTTACTGAGGTTACAGATTGCTTTTGACAGTCTACTATGGCACAATGTTTATTCATCCAATCCATTCCTAAGATAACATCAAATCCCTTAAGGTCAAATTGAATTAGGTCAGCATGAAATATATTTCCCTCTATGCTTAAAGGACAATTTTTATATATAGTTTGACATAGGATAATATTTCCTGTAGGGAGGCTAATGCAAAATTCTAAATTTGACTCACTAGGATTCAAATGCAGATTTTTAGACATGGTAATGGATATAAACGAATGGGATGCTCCGGTATCAAATAAAACATGTATCGGGAAAGAGTGTATAGAAATGTTACCCGTAACTACTTCACTTGAGTTTTCGACCTCTTGTGGATTTATCATAAACACACGACCAGAGGTTGGATTTTGACGTTGGATAGCTCCACCTTGATGTTTAGAGGTAGGTTTTGAGGTATAGGGATTAGGTGCAGTTACTTTTGTATTTGGCATTCTACCTCTCTCTAAAGGGCAATTTTTTCTTAAGTGACTTGTACTCCCACAAGTATAGCAACGATTATTTGCAAACCTACACTTTTCAGTTGGGTGGTTGAAATATCCACATTTGGCACAAGGGGGTTTTTGATAGTGGATTGGAGGTACAAAGGATTGTGTATTCCCGATGTTAGGCCTTTTTTGAAAATTCCTATTTATAGTACGTGTTCCTTCCCACTTCCTTTTATGCACTGCATCCTCTACCTCTCTTTCTTTAATTATTCTCTCAGTGTTTGCTGCCTTATCATACATCTCTTGGTAGCTATGACAACTATGGGTGGAAAGTCGGTCACGGAGTTCCTAATTAAGACCCCTCTCAAACTTATTTATTCTTAACTCCTCAGTTGCTACCAGGTGTGGTGCAAATCGAGACAATTCCATAAACTTTGTTGCATACTCCATAACAGATCTATTACCATGCTCTAATTGATTAAATTCTTCCTCTTTCTGTCTTTTCAGGGCTGATGGGTAAAATTTTGCTCTCAAAAGATCTTTCAACTGAGTCCATCCAAAATCTTCATTATTTCTCCTTTCCTTCACAGTTTCCCACCACAAATCTGCCTGCCCAACTAGATAATAAACAGCAAATCCTACTTTCCATTTTTCAGGACAATTTATAGCATCAAACAATTTATCCATACTTCTTACCCAATCCTCAAACTCTACAGGGTTAGGTTTTCCATCATAGGTTTTAGGATTATAACTAGCCATTTTTCTAAAATACCTTGCACTTTCTTCTTCTTCATGGTTTTTGTTGTTTTTAAGCATTTCAAATAAAAGTGATGTGACTTCCTTAACCTTTCCCTCTCCGTTATCATGGTTTGGGACTGGTTGGTTCTCTTGTGTAGACTGGTTATTTGCAGATTCCATTATCCTAAATACATAAAAGATTGAGGTTAAAATCGAATTGTAGTTAGGTTAGTATAGCATTTGTGAAATGAATAGAAGCATAATAAACAAACAAACACACACCTATATATATATATATATATATATATATATATATATATATATATATATATATATATATATATATATATATATATATATATATATATACACACATGGAATTATACATAGCACAGTTAGTACATAAACTAAACTTAGTCCTATTCAACCACCCGATAGGGTGAAAACAACAAAATATATACCCTACATCACCTTAAGCCGAGTGTCAACATCTATATACAGACAAAAATGGTTGACACCTAACATATAAAAGAGTTTCTTCAACTTGATATCTTCCTTACTCGTCATCATCATCTCCTGGTGCATCTGGGTCCTTATTGAGATCAATACTTCCACATGATTCTGTCTCATCATCAGAGACAAATACCATGTGATCCCTCTCATAGGCTAGCAGTTCTCCAGACAGATCTTCAAAAGTCGGGGTCCATCTTGGCCTCCCTAATCCAAACCTTAAGTATTTTTCCCAATTTGGAAAACCATTAACAAGTAGGTCACTATACTTATTCTTAAAGGAGTCCCACGAAGCATTCACTGGAAGAGTTTCAATTAAAGCAAAAGTAAAATAAGGCGTAGTCATTCCACATTCAGGGAAGTGAGTATTAAACGCATCGATAGCTCTACCTAAACGGTTGATATGATCCATGACACTATAGTCAGGATCCATCGTTAGTGCTCGTGGAGCAATTGGCCCTGCCATCTTAAGATAATAAAATCACATGATAAATATCATGAAATAACATCAATAAGCAATAAACCATAAATACCCCAACCCTTTCTCTCAAATAGGTTACTAATATAATTATTAAGATTTTATTACATTCACTTTTTATTTGTAATATTATATTATTTTTAAAAGTGGCTCGGATACCAAACTGTAACGCCCTCTAATTTAATATAATTCTAATAATGAAACACTACATGATAGTACCGGGATCGAACCAAATATTACATCTTTTATTTATTATTATATATAATATAGAGTTTACGGGACATTACTTGCGGTATTCCTAATAATAGAAATACTAGGCGAAAACAAAATAAAACATGATGCTAAATAAAAAATAAGAAAAACAAGATAACAACATATAGTATATTAGTCCTAATATTTTATATTCCTCACTCCTGCCCATTCCCATCACTGGTACCTGAAAATAAAATATTTTATAACAGTCAATCCAAAAGGGTCCAGTACATTCCCAATACCATGTAAAAATACTTTGCAGATAATTATATAAAATAATCAGTTACGATTATATAAAATCATTTCTTATAGTTTCTCCCGACAAATCTCGTGTGCACACCCCTACAATGACGTACGTCACTCCGGATAATATTTTCAGGCCTTCAGCCCCTCCTGATACTTCCGTGTGCACACCCCTACAATGACGTACGTCACTCCATATATAATTCATTCCTCCAACACAAACCACGAACCTCCATTTTATAATACCACGAACCTCCATTTTATAATACCACGAACCTCCATTTCATTTTATCATAGCAACATCTTTATATAACATCATTATTACCACATATGATAGTATTTTTAGAATCACCTTGTATATAAATCATAATGTGACAAATACCATTTGCATTATTTACAAACCACAATATACCTTTACTATTAAGGCAAAACTATTACTATTAGTTTATCTAAAAAAGTTAATATAACAATACATTGTAGCAAAACAACATTAGGAAGGGGTATTCAAGAATGTACCTTAATAAGGTGTGTTAACCAAATTTCACAATATGTCTCTCACTCTCTTTTGTTGTATCTTTGTTATTTTTATGTCGCTCATATAGAGCATGCTTACTACTGCATGTATTTATAGGGGTTTAAGGGGAGAAAATGTCAATTTGGGTTTTGATACTTCATGATAAACATGAGAATTACTTGTATCATGCATGCAAAGTCAACTATATAAAGTTAGTTACTTGTAGTACAACTTCACGTAAGTTGTATGGATTTGTATGTATGGTTGATTTTATCACATTACCATAATTCAAGAATCTACTACCAATGGCCAAATGTCATTAATTTGTTTACTCCGAAACCCACTAATATTGTATTCTGCATATTGTCTTAAAATGGGTAGCGACAGCGACTGTCCGTCCTTAGGTAAAGTTATTAGTGACGATTCTAAAAACTAAATTACGTTGGTCATTAGCTTCACCGATTATAAGTGAGGAGCATTGTAGGTTTATGCAGTACTTACTAAAAATCCTACTAGATATATTTATATGCTCATAAACTAGTAATTGATAATTTTATTAATCTTTGACCCTTAAAGTACTTTATAAACTATAATGTTAATATAAATGATATATGTATGTACATATAACTTGCCCTGAGCAAATGCACAAAGCCAAGGAAACACATAACTCCATCTAAAATAATCATATAAATGACAAAATAACGTATATAAGATCTTAGGGACAAGTTTATCTTATAATAATACTTTAACCTTCAATCCCTTACTAATATCTTTATAATAAATCTATTTTTTTTCCTGGTTATTACATTATCCCCTCTTTAAATGAAGTTTCGTCCCCGAAACTTAAAGTTAAATTACCTTAAAATAAGTGTGGGTACTTGTCTCGCATATCCTGTTCGACTTCCCATGTAGCTTCTGTTTCGACGTGATTAGACCATAACACATTTACTAACGGAATTACTTTGTTGCGTAGTACCTTATCTTTATGATCTAGAATTTGAACAAGTTGCTCTTCATAAGTCAAATCTTCTCCAACTCGAACAGGGGGTATATTAATGACATGGGATGGGTCTGGTATATATCGACGTAAAAGTGAAACGTGAAACACATCATGTATTCGAGAAAATTCACTAGGGAGTGCTAATCGGTAAGCTACGTTTCCAATTTTCTCGATAATCTCAAATGGCCCAATGTATCTAGGACGAAGTTTTCTTGCTTTGCCAAACCTCACTACTCCTCTGGTAGGGGAAACTTTTAGAAATACTGACTCACCTACAGAAAATTCTACATGTCTTCTTTTAAGGTCAGCATAACTTTTTTGACGACTCTGTGCATTTCTCATTTTCTCCTGAATGATTCGAACCTTGTCAGATGTTTCTTGTATCATTTCAGGTCCGATTATCTTCGATTCATCTATGTCGCTCCAACATAGAGGAGTTCTACATTTCCGTCCATATAGAGCTTCATAAGGTGCCATATCAATGCTAGCATGGTAACTATTGTTATAAGAGAATTCTATTAATGGCAAATACTTTTCCCATGAACCTTTGAATTCTAAAACACAAGCTCGTAACAAGTCTTCTAAAGTTTGAATTGTTCTCTCAGTCTGGCCATCTGTAGCTGGGTGAAAGGCGGTGCTAATGTTCAGTTGTGTACCCAATGCTTTCTGTAGCTTTTGCCAAAACTTAGACACATATCGGGAATCTCGATCAGACACAATAGAGCTAGGTACTCCATGAAGTCTAATAATCTCTTCAACATACTTTCTTGCTAATCGCTCAAGATCCCAAGTATTATGAATTGCTAAGAAATGAGCACTTTTTGTAAGCCTATCCACTATAACCCATATAGAATTCATTCCTTGAGGAGTTGTTGGTAACCCCATAACAAAATCCATTGCTATTGACTCCCATTTCCAAGTGGGTATATCCAAAGGCTGCAAAAGTCCTGAAGGGCGCTGATGTTCTATTTTTACTTGTTGGCAAGTTAGACATTTGGCAACGAATTCTGCAATTTCTTGCTTCATGTTACTCCACCAAAACATACCACAAAGATCTTTATACATCTTATTTCCACCTGGATGTACAGAGTAAAGGGTATTATGTGCTTCATTCATGATTCTCCTTTTTAAATCTATCTGATTCGGTACACACAATCGTCCTTGAAAACGAAGTGACCCATCTTCTTGTATCACAAAACCAGTCTCTTTCCCAATCAACACTCTTTCATGAATCTTTTCTAATTGTGGATCTGTTTTCTGCAACTCCTTAATTTCTTCACTCAAGGTCGGTTCGATTTCTAAGGCTGCTAAATATCCTTCCAGATCACCTACAATCAACTCAATTTCTAACCTCTGAAGTTCTCTTTGGGTAACAGGCTGAATGGTAAGTGAGTTAAGGGTTGCGTAATTTTTCCGACTAAGAGCATATCGGCTACCACATTGGCCTTTCCAGGGTGATATTGAATATCCAATTCATAATCCTTTATAAATTCTAACCACCTTCGTTGTCTCATGTTTATATCTTTCTGGGGGAAAATGTATTTAAGGCTTTTATGATCTGTGTAAATTTTACACTTAACCCCATATAGATAATGTCTACAAATTTTCAATGCAAAAATAATGGCGGCAAGTTCAAGGTCATGGGTAGGGTAATTCTGCTCGTGAGGTTTTAACTGACGAGATGCATAAGCTATCACTTTCCCATGTTGCATTAACACACATCCCAACCCTTGTCTAGAGGCATCACTATATATTTCTAAACCTTCGGTATCACTAGGAAGAGTAAGAATTGGAGTTGTGGTAAGACGAAATTTCAGTTCTTGGAATGCTACTTCACACTTGTCACTCCACTCAAACTTTGTAGTTTTTCTTATGAGGTTTGTGATAGGTTGAGCAATTCGGGAAAAGTTTTCCACAAATCGACGGTAATATCCTGCTAACCCCAAACTTCGTACTTCTGACACATTGGTGGGTCGAGGCCAATTAATGATTGCTTCTACTTTCTGGGAATCTACTTGCACACCTTCTCTAGACACAACATGTCCTAGAAATGCTATTTTATCTAACCAAAATTCACACTTCTTAAATTTTGCAAATAAGCGGGTTCTTTCTCGAGTTTCCGAACTATTTCCAAATGTTCCTCGTGCTCTTTCTTATCTTTGGAATACACTAAAATATCATCAATAAACACAATAACAAAATGATCTAGATAAGGTCTGAAAACTCTATTCATAAGGTCCATAAATACAGCTGGGGCATTGGTAAGACCAAAAGGCATAACAAGAAACTCATAATGTCCGTACCTTGTTCTAAAAGCGCTTTTGGAATATCTAAAGGTCCGATTCTTAATTGATGGTATCCGGATCGTAAGTCTATCTTTGAAAATACCGATGCACCTTGTAATTGGTCAAAAAGGTCATCAATACGAGGCAAAGGATATTTGTTTTTAATGGTTATCTTGTTAAGTTCTCTGTAGTCTATACATAAACTTAGGGTTCCATCTTTTTTCTTTACAAACAAAACGGGTGCTCCCCATGGTGATAGACTCGGTCTAATATATCCTTTTTCCAATAACTCATCAAGTTGTATCTTTAATTCCTTTAATTCTGCAGGTGCCATTCTATATGGTGCTTTTCAGATAGGTGCTACCCCAGGTACTAACTCAATGGTGAAATCAATTTCTCTTTGCGGAGGCATATTTACAATTTCCTCAGGAAAGACATCTTGGAATTTTCTAACAACAGGGATGTCAGAGATTTTGGGTTCAGATTTTTCAATACTAATAACATCACAAAGGTATCCTTCACAACCTTGTCTCAACATTTTTTTATGCCTGAAGAAAAGAAATGATTCTAGATTCTGGTGTTATCTTACTATTCTGAAATGTGACTATCTTTTCTTCAGAATTTACGGAGGTTACGGATTGCTTTTGACAAGTCTACTATGGCACGGTGTTTATTCATCCAATCCATTCCTAAGATAACATCAAATCCCTTAAGGTCAAATTGAATTAGGTCAGCATGAAATATATTTCCCTCTATGCTTAAAGGACAATTTTTATATATAGTTTGACACGGGATAATATTTCCTGTAGGGAGGCTAATGTAAAATTCTAAATTTGACTCACTAGGATTCAAATGCAGATTTTTAGACATGGTAATGGATATAAACGAATGAAATGCTCCGGTATCAAATAAAACATGTATCGGAAAAGAGTGTATAGAAATGTTACCCGTAACTACTTCACTTGAGTTTTCGACCTCTTGTGGATTTATCATAAACACACGATCAGAGGTTGGATTTTGACGTTGGATAGCTCCACCTTGATGTTTAGAGGTAGGTTTTGAGGTATAGGGATTAGGTGCAGTTACTTTTGTATTTGGCATTCTACCTCTCTCTAAAGGGCAATTCTTTCTTAAGTGACTTGTACTCCCACAAGTATAGCAACGATTATTTGCAAACCTACACTTTTCAGTTGGGTGGTTGAAATATCCACATTTGGCACAAGGGGGGTTTTTGATAGTGGATTGGAGGTACAAAGGATTGTGTATTCCCGATTTTAGGCCTTTTTTGAAAATTCCTATTTATAGTACGTGTTCCTTCCCACTTCCTTTTATGCACTGCATCTTCTACCTCTCTTTCTTTAATTATTCTCTTAGCGTTTGCTGCCTTATCATACATCTCTTGGTAGCTATGACAACTATGGGTGGAAAGTCGGTCACGGAGTTCCCAATTAAGACCCCTCTCAAACTTATTCATTCTTAACTCCTCAGTTGCTACCAGGTGTGGTGCAAATCGAGACAATTCCATAAACTTTGCTGCATACTCCATAACAGATCTATTACCTTGCTCTAATTGATTAAATTCTTCCTCTTTCTGTCTTTTCAGGGCTGATGGGTAAAATTTTGCTCTCATAAGATCTTTCAACTGAGTCCATCCAAAATCTTCATTATTTCTCCTTTCCTTCACAGTTTCCCACCACAAATCTGCCTGCCCAACTAGATAATAAACAGCAAATCCTACTTTCCATTTTTCAGGACAATTTATAGCATCAAACAATTTATCCATACTTCTTACCCAATCCTCAAACTCTACAGGGTTAGGTTTTCCATCATAGGTTTTAGGATTATAACTAGCCATTTTTCTAAAATACCTTGCACTTTCTTCTTCTTCATGGTTTTTGTTGTTTTTAAGCATTTCAAATAAAAGTGATGTGACTTCCTTAACCTTTCCCTCTTCGTTATCATGGTTTGGGACTGGTTGGTTCTCTTGTGTAGACTGGTTATTTGCAGATTCCATTATCCTAAATACATAAAAGATTGAGGTTAAAATCGAATTGTAGTTAGGTTAGTATAGCATTTGTGAAATGAATAGAAGCATAATAAACAAACAAACACACACCTATATATATATATATATATATATATATATATATATATATATATATATATATATATATATATATATATATATATATATATATATATATATATATATATACACATGGAATTATACATAGCACAGTTAGTACATAAACTAAACTTAGTCCTATTCAACCACCCGATAGGGTGAAAACAACAAAATATATACCCTACATCACCTTAAGCCGAGTGTCAACATCTATATACAGACAAAAATGGTTGACACCTAACATATAAAAGAGTTTCTTCAACTTGATATCTTCCTTACTCGTCATCATCATCTCCTGGTGCATCTGGGTCCTTATTGAGATCAATACTTCCACATGATTCTGTCTCATCATCAGAGACAAATACCATGTGATCCCTCTCATAGGCTAGCAGTTCTCCAGACAGATCTTCAAAAGTCGGGGTCCATCTTGGCCTCCCTAATCCAAACCTTAAGTATTTTTCCCAATTTGGAAAACCATTAACAAGTAGGTCACTATACTTATTCTTAAAGGAGTCCCACGAAGCATTCACTGGAAGAGTTTCAATTAAAGCAAAAGTAAAATAAGGCGTAGTCATTCCACATTCAGGGAAGTGAGTATTTAACGCATCGATAGCTCTACCTAAACGGTTGATATGATCCATGACACTATAGTCAGGATCCATCGTTAGTGCTCGTGGAGCAATTGGCCCTGCCATCTTAAGATAATAAAATCACATGATAAATATCATGAAATAACATCAATAAACAATAAACCATAAATACCCCAACCCTTTCTCTCAAATAGGTTACTAATATAATTATTAAGATTTTATTACATTCACTTTTTATTTGTAATATTATATTATTTTTAAAAGTGGCTCGGATACCAAACTGTAACGCCCTCTAATTTAATATAATTCTAATAATGAAACACTACATGATAGTACCAGGATCGAACCAAATATTACATCTTTTATTTATTATTATATATAATATAGAGTTTACAGGACATTACTGCAGTATTCCTAATAATAGAAATACTAGGCGAAAACAAAATAAAACATGATGCTAAATAAAAAATAAGAAAAACAAGATAACAACATATAGTATATTAGTCCTAATATTTTATATTCCTCACTCCTGCCCATTCCCATCACTGGTACCTGAAAATAAAATATTTTATAACAGTCAATCCAAAAGGGTCCAGTACATTCCCAATACCATGTAAAAATACTTTGCAGATAATTATATAAAATAATCAGTTACGATTATATAAAATCATTTCTTATAGTTTCTCCCGACAAATCTCGTGTGCACACCCCTACAATGACGTACGTCACTCCGGATAATATTTTCAGGCCTTCAGCCCCTCCTGATACTTCCGTGTGCACACCCCTACAATGACGTACGTCATTCCATATATAATTCATTCCTCCAACACAAACCACGAACCTCCATTTTATAATACCACGAACCTCCATTTCATTTTATCATTGCAACATCTTTATATAACATCATTATTACCACATATGATAGTATTTTTAGAATCACCTTGTATATAAATCATAATGTGACAAATACCATTTGCATTATTTACAAACCACAGTATACCTTTACTATTAAGGCAAAACTATTACTATTAGTTTATCTAAAAAAGTTAATATAACAATACATTGTAGCAAAACAACATTAGGAAGGGGTATTCAAGAATTTACCTTAATAAGGTGTGTTAACCAAATTTCACAATATGTCTCTCACTCTCTTTTGTTGTATCTTTGTTATTTTTATGTCGCTCATATAGAGCATGCTTACTACTGCATGTATTTATAGGGGTTTAAGGGGAGAAAATGTCAATTTGGGTTTTGATACTTCATGATAAACATGAGAATTACTTGTATCATGCATGCAAAGTCAACTATATAAAGTTAGTTACTTGTAGTACAACTTCACGTAAGTTGTATGGATTTGTATGTATGGTTGATTTTATCACATTACCATAAATTCAAGAATCTACTACCAATGGCCAAGTGTCATTAATTTGTTTACTCCGAAACCCACTAATATTGTATTCTGCATATTGTCTTAAAATGGGTAGCGACAGCGACTGTCCGTCCTTAGGTAAAGTTATTAGTGACGATTCTAAAAACTAAATTACGTTGGTCATTAGCTTCACCGATTATAAGTTAGGAGCATTGTAGGTTTATGCAGTACTTACTAAAAATCCTACTAGATATATTTATATGCTCATAAACTAGTAATTGATAATTTTATTAATCTTTGACCCTTAAAGTACTTTATAAACTATAATGTTAATATAAATGATATATGTATGTACATATAACTTGCCCTGAGCAAATGCACAAAGCCAAGGAAACACATAACTCCATCTAAAATAATCATATAAATGACAAAATAACGTATATAAGATCTTAGGGACAAGTTTATCTTATAATAATACTTTAACCTTCAATCCCTTACTAATATCTTTATAATAAATCTATTTTTTTTTTCCTGGTTATTACATGGCATCAATCCATATAAGTTAAAAGCTGAAAAGTTCGAAGAAAATGACACACATTATGTGAAACCCTCAAATTAAAAAAATGGGTTTACTGGGATTTTATAATTACAAAAATTCTGATGAAGTAAGTACAAGTCAATTCATTGCAAGCAAAAAAACTGAATAAAAATTGGAAGAAATTTTCAATATTACACTGACTGAGCCTTAAATAATTACCTGCAAAGAAAGTGGGAGAAACAACGAAGAAGATAACAAATTGCAAAAATTTTAAACATGTAATTAACGGAGTGCAAGCATCATCTCACAGTCTTCAGCCTGCACTCTTACACTCTTCAACCGTTCTATGTGCGGACATTAATGGTGCCATGAATTCCATGGTGATACACTAGAAAAAAGAAATTCGTCAATTCCAATCCCAACTCTGAATTTTAGTTTCAAACTCGAATAACAAAAGTCAGCTAACATAAAATAGAAAATCAAAGAGAACAATTTAGATCTGAACAAATTAAAAAGGGAGAAGTGAACGAACCTCTTCATGGTGCTAAGGATGTCGAATGCTGAGTATTGTTCATCTTCATGGTGCGGACAATCGTGATCTCTTCATGGGTTCTTGCCGGCGGTATTACTCTCTCATCAGAAACCTCGCCGGTGATTGGCGACGAGGCGAGAGGAGCTCAGGTACGAGAGAGGCGAGAGACAAGAAGACCGGACGAGAGGAGGACCGGACGAGAGAGAAGCTCAGGACGACCGGAGGAGAGAGAAAGACTGAATGATGAGAGAGAAGACTGAATGATGAGAGAGGTGTGCGTGAATTTAGATCTCGTTAGTGTTGACTGAATGATTTTTATTATAACCCTAAATTTTTTTTAATGATATTGCTGCGGTTTCTATCAAGAACCGCTGCAATATATTAAAATATTATTTTTTTAATATAATTTTAATATATTGCTGCGGTTCTTGACAGAAACCGCAGCAATATGTCTCGTTAAATAGTCAATTTTTTTTCAAAAAATTTCCCGTTGATATCATATTGCTGCGGTTTTAGGCCGAAACCGCAGCAATATCTTTATTTTATATTTTACCTTTTCTTTTTATGTGATATATTGCTGCGTATTGGTAAAACCACAACAATACCACCACAGCATTAAGCAATTATTCTACTAGTGTTATATGGTTGTGCATAAGGTTAGTGAAAAGTCATCTTCAAGCCTACCAAAAATAAGATACTAATTTGTCACTCTAATTAATAAAGAGGGAAAGTAATAGTTGATCATAAGAGGATTAAGAAGAGCGCCAACTACTATCACCTATGATAAGCTAAGTCGAGTCTTGGATGGATTTCGATAACTTTGGACTACGTACTACTTGATGTAAGAGAATAGAAATAAGTTTGAACAAAACTATCTACACTCATATATGCAATCCAAGGGCACTCAAGCTTATCTCTCGAGCTAATTAAAGAGGCTCAACAACAACTAATGACCTATTATCATGACAAAAGAACTAGCCAAAATTCCCAGAAGTACGAGTAACAATAAACAAAGCCCATATTCTCATGAATATTTCACCTAATAAATAAAAGAAAGCCAAAATATTAACTTAATCTCTTGATCCTTCGTTAAGAACACCAAAATTGATTATGGTAGCCAATCACACACAACACCCAATTAAGATGTCAAAGCATTCAATCAAAATCATTACAAGTCGAACCCTCATGTTTGACTTAGAAGGTTTGTGAACAAATGAACTCATTGATGGCTTTAATCCTCTTCCCAATTAAAAGATATACTCACAAATCACTTTATATAACAAGTAGCAAAATAGAGACATTAACAACCATGACATGGTAATTATCATCAATCAAATATTATCAAGGTAATAAAAGTCAAATGAGATTAAACATTAAAAAACTAATTAATCCAATAAAACAATAAAAAGAGTAAACAATGATCATCACATGAAGGAAGAAGTCTTCAAATAAATTATGTTTCTCTACTAAAAAACTAGGTTCTAAAACTGATGCTAGGGTTGGGTTTAATGAGGCATCAGATAGGTATTTATACGAGAAATTTTCTAGTTCCTTATGAGCAACTTTTAGTGGTTGTAGACTTCACAAAAATTTTTGTATACACCTGAATGTTGTATATAAAATCATAAATGTTAATTAGGTTAATATCATCGAGCTCTTCTGTTCTTATTTTGTTTCTTCTAGCTTTTTTTTACGGTCTTTAAAAATGAACTTTGACTACAATTTTCTCTTACTATATGTTAGTACTAGCATTATATGCACGCGATGCGCGCGACGGTATATTAATATTAATATTAACATCAAAAAGTGTTAAAAAGCTAACTTAATAGTGTAATATTTATGGTGAATAACTGAATATTGATGAGCATTATGATTTTTTATTTGCATTGCTCTAGTGTAAATAGTAATGTTTTCTAGAAAGGACTATGCCGAGGTAGGATATGTTATCTTGTATTTGATAGATAATTCAACAACTATTTATGGAAAACATTAATGAGAGTTATGTTTTTTATTTATTTAAAAAAACATATATTTTATAGGCGTATTTTATGAGTAGTGGTTCAATTTAATTTCACTGGGTAATTGAGGTTTTTAGGCATACTATGGTGAGTAGTGCTTCAATAAAAAAATTAATTATAAATTGATATTATCTAATGATGTATGTTTATCTCTTTAATTATTTATTATCTCAACTGATTGTGAGCCCCAAAAAATAAAAATAAATGAATATTCTCTGTAGACACATAATCGTGTCTCCCCATTTAGTACCCTATGTAGACCTATACGAAATCCTAATTGTTTTATGGGCTCGCTTAGGCCCGTAACAACAACAACACATTTCGAATCAAACATAACCTACACATATCATCTTTGGGGGCTTCCCATTTCTCCTCTTTCAAAAACAGTTTTCTAAAACGAAAATTTGAGCTTCTAATGGAACGATCAAATCATCAAATTATATCATCTGCATTAGTGTCATATCTATGCATTAGTGTCACATCTCAGCATTTGCATTACATATCTGCATCATCCAATATTGGTGTCAAGCATCGCATCGGTCGTCCTTAGCCATAGGATTCTAGCGTCAATAATCGAGTCGCACACACATACACACACATACACACACACACATATGCACACACGATAGCACCTTTAAGTCTAGAGTATTAGAGGTCACTCTTTATAGGTCAAGTCATGTCCTATCCATACACTAGCACCCACATCACGGGACACATGCATGTCCCCTAGTTATTTGTCTGCACATCTGTTTGTTATTTGTATTCACATGTACCCAACATTAAACGACTCTATATGAGTTATATTCCGCCAAGGTATGCGGACCACTACAAATTAACAAAAGACGACAAGTGCTATATACATGGTGCGTCCAGCGCACCAACAACGTTGTGCCACATGCAGCAAATTGCCAGCGCAGCATACCACGCCAAGCCCTGTACAACGCGCTTTGGGGCTTTTTAGCCAAGTGAGGCCACATGCTCAACTTCTTACGATTTCAAATGTTCATTATGACATCGCACACAGCAAACTGCGTTCAGCGCATAATCCAGTGCCAAGCGCAGCCCTGTACAACACGCTTGGGGGCTTCTTAGCCATGTGGAGCCCACACACCCAATTCCAAATGATTTCAAATGTTCATTACGACATTGCACGCGACAACTCAATGAACTTTCAAAAGTTTGCAAAAAATACGATTTTGACATCCTACAAATTCTCAATGCATGTCATTCAAGAAACGATGAATAGTCAGAAAAATCAATGACGGCACACAAACCGTCAACAACGGGACACAAACCGTTGGGTCTGCAGACCACTTTCAATCAACTACATCATTTGTCTGGGAGCGGGACAAACAACATACGGCTCAGTCCCGTGGAGTGGGATGCAAATACTCTACACCATTTGTCTGGGAGCGGGACAAACGACATACTACTCAGTCCCGTAGAGTGGGATACAAATACTCTATACCATTTGTCTAGGAGCGGGAAAAACGACATACTGCTCAGCCCCGTAGAGTGGGATACAAATACTCTATACCATTTGTCTGGGAGCGGGACAAACGACATACTGCTCAGTCCCGTAGAGTGGGATACAAATACTCTACACCATTTGTGTGGGAGCGGGACAAACGACATACTGCTCAGCTCCGTAGAGTGGGATACAAATACTCTACACCATTTATCTGGGAGTGGGACAAACGACATACTGCTCAGCCCCGTGGAGTGGGATACAAATACTCTACACTACTTGTCTAGGAGAGGGACAACCAACATCTCAGCCCCGTGGAGCGGGATACAAATGCTCTGCAACATCTATTTCATTTCCACCTATCATTTCATTTTTGCAAACTTACAATTAATTTGCAAATATTTCCTGAAGCTTTTGCTTGTTTTGCAGGTGCCGGCGCAAAAGAGTGATTTTGGATTGCAGAGCATCCAAAATCATTCTCCATCCCGACACGTACACATTGACTTTCGGTTTTGCAAACCTCAGTCAAAGTGGGGGCTTTTATAGACACATAATCATGTCTCTCCATTTAGTACCCTATGATGGCCAATACCCCGCTCCAATTGGTCCGGATCGAGGAAAGAATAAAGAACGAGTCTAAAATAAAATGTTTTAAGCCCAAACCATTTTATAACCTTTTTATAAATTCATTTCCGAAAACCTTTTTTTATAAATAATTTTATAAAGGCCCATTCCCTAAAACGTTTTAAAATAACTTTTTAAAAACCCATATTTGAAAACATTTTAAAGATAATTTTTATGAAAGCCCAATTTTATGAAACCCATTTTCTAAGCCCAATTTAATTAATAGGATTAATTAATTTTATTAATTAGTTTTATTAATAAAAATACGGTTTTTTCACCATATACCCCCGACAAATTAAAAAATTCACCATATACCCTCAATGTTCCAAAAATTCACCATATACCCTTGAGTTTTCGAAAACGTTCATGAAATGCCCTTTTTCTAACTTCCGTTAACTCTCTGTTAGCTTTATTTACGATTTTGCCATTACTAACCCTAAACCCTAATTCTAATCTAACCCTAACCCTAATCTAACCCTTACCCTTACCCTAATCCTAAACCTAAACCCTTACCCTTACACTAAACCCTAACCCACCCGGCCCACCACCCCTCCACCCCCACCCCAACCCCCCACCCCCCCCCCCCTCCTCCACCGCCGCATCCCCTCTCCCTTCCACCGCCGCATCCCCTCCTCCTCCCTCTCCCCTCCGCCGCAGCCCCTCCCCCCACTCTCTCCCGCACCCCCGCAACCCGCGTAGCCCGAAATTTGAAACCCCCACCCTTCCTCATCCCTCCACCGCCGCATCCCCTCCCCCCTCCCCTCCACCCCGGGCCAGCGCGCAGCCCATCGGCTTCCCCACCCCTCGCAGCCGCAGCCCACCCTACGTAAGCCACAAGTGGGTCATGATTGGTGGTGCGACCGGTGCCCGGTGGTCGTGGGCCGGCTAGGGACGACGAGAGAGAAAGGGGGAGAGAGGAGGAAGCGAAGTGACGAGATGACGCGACGAGGGAGAAGGTGAAGGTCGTCCGAGGCCGGGTGGTCGTGCAATGTCGTTGCTAGTGGTGGGTTGGCTACTGGGTACAAAGGCGGATGAATGGCGAGAGAGAGAGGGGGTGGGGTGGGGAAATCGACGGGGAGAGGAGAGGGGGTGGGGTTAGGGGAATTCGACGGGGAGAGGGGAAGGGTGGGGTTAGGGGAATTCGACGGGGGAGGGGGAGGCGGTGGGGTAATCGACGGAGAGGGGGGTGGGGGAATCGACGGGGAGGGGGAGGGAGTGGGGGAATCGACGGGGAGGGGGGAGGGGGGGGGCCGGAGCCTGGTGGAGTAGAGGGGGAGGGGGTGGGGGGCCGGGCTAGGGTGGAGGGAGGGGGAGGGGGTGGGGTTTGGGCTGGGGGTGGAGGGGTCAAGTTAGATTAGGGTTTAGATTAGGGTTAGGGTAAGGGTTAAGGTTAGATTAGGGTTAGGGTTAGATTAGAATTAGGGTTAGGGCTTAATGATGGCAAAATCGTAAATAAAGCTAACGGTGAGTTAACGGAAGTTAGAAAAAGGGCATTTGGTGAACGTTTTCAAAAACTCAAGGGTATATGGTGAATTTTTGAAACATTGAGGGTATATGGTGAATTTTTTAATTTGTCGGGGGTATATGGTGAAAAAACCGATAAAAATATCTTTTATAAAAATAATATTTTCTCCAAAGTGTTTTTAAATATCTCTTATTAACTCTTTTCTAAAATCTTTTTAACAAGTAAATCATTTAAAAACCTATTATTTTTCAAAAACCTATTGCAACTCAACTACCTAAAAACTATATAATATCCTCTCAACAATTTCCATCTCTACCTCACAACTCCCACGGCCAAAACCAAAACACTCGGCACTCACAATTCATCAAACTCCTCTACGCTCCACTCATCGCCTAACTACTAATCCACCTGATTCATCGCCTAGCATCTTTCATCATCATATGCGCATCATCATCATTCATTCTACAACTAATACACCTCCCTGATTTTTCATCAAACACATCATCCTTATACTACATCACCTACTGTGCCACATCATCAAAACACCAAATCAAAATTACAACACTGGACGAATTAATTCTACAGTTTACATCATACTAATACTATACTACACGACGCAAATATTAAACACAAAACTATTCTTTTATTAGACTCATTCAACTTTTGATCCAAGATCCGTACAAAACAACGACCCCGGACGGTGGTATAATTTCTGAGGGTCAACTAAATTAACCACCTTTATTTATTTACAACTTTATTTGCTTTATTTATTTTTATTATGTTTTATTGAAGTTACTAACATTCTATTCGTGAGGTAGATTGTTAACGTGTTCCTGCGACGGTAAGAATTGTATATTCCAACATCTTTTCCTTTTATTTATGTATATAATATTCATGATATTATGATTGTCCTGCATGTCTTTTTTATTACCCACATGTTATTATGCTAAATAAGACCTAAAGAATTGTTCTCATTAATTCAGATAATTTGGACAACCTGTTAGGAACCTTGTAAAATGATTGTATAATAACTGATCACTAAATAATTAGTCTTTTGATGTGTTTCCTGAACCAATTTTGATTAATTATTTTAGGGTGCTTTAAAATATTGTTTGATTATTCTATTGCATAAAATCTATTGTCGTTATTTAGTAGAGGCCAGCAATGGGCAATATAGTTCTTGACTATATTGTACCCTCACCCCCGAACTCACTTTTTGGTTCCTGACCATCTATGGAGTCATGACGGGGAAATCTACATTGGATAAGTCCCTAGGATGTCCCTTTCGTTTCAATATCCAATTAGATTTATGATGCTTCCTCTAAAGAATTGTTGGCGACTTCTTTCAAAACGTATTTTTAAATAAAACCTTAACAATGGGGTAGTCAAATCTAATACGCGCTCACACGCGTAGGCGAAATAAAAACACGCCTACATTCTCTAAGTTTCTTAATTCTCTTAGGTTTGTTTTGCATGTTATTTGAAATTGTTATTGCAACTGAGAGTTTAGATAGTAAGAATCTCTGTAAATCTTTACTTTTACATTTTTGAAAATTGATTTAGTCATTAGTTTATAATTTTAATTATGAGTTTCCTCTTTTTACACATTTTTATGTATTTCTTTTTGGTAATATAGAACTTTCCTTATTACCCATATTTGTAAATGAGTAAAGAATTAAGAAAATATATTCTTTATTATTTTTTGTGAGATCAAGGATATATAAGTCTTTTCAAGAGGGGACACCATAGCTCCCCTCTTGGCTTAAATAATAGAGATAAATTTTAAAAAGTTGCATTTACGAAGTTCCATTTGTAGTTTAATAGCCCAATAAAGAATTTGACACTATAAATAATTTTACTTTTTAAAGTATTAGAGGCCAAATTTTTCACTTGTACTACTATATTGTATCTATACAGCAGGGGAGGCTATTAATGGGCATAAGAGGGCCATAGCCCCTGCTAGCCCCACCTCCTTAACCAAGTCTGGCTTCGCGCCCTTGCTAATTGCTATACAGTATACATTTAGTCAGTTATACACCCCAAAACATATAGTAAAAAAAACAGAAGAAAAACAAAAAACCAATAAGGGAAAGGATAAAGCGAAATGCCGAAGGCGAAAATCTGCTATAATTAAGATCATTGTGATTAATTGAAGTCTTGATTTGAGTGTTTGGCCTTTGATCAACGCTAATTGCTTGAAAATCTGCTCCTTCATTAGTTTGATTAAATCAGGGCCGTTAAACTTTTTTCATCCACACAAGACACAACCATGTCCAAGCTAGTCAGTCAGGTGTTGCGGAATTTCGTGGGCTGCTCTGTGTTGGGCTGGATGGTGCTCTTCTTTCCTGCATTGAGTGGATAAAACTTTTATTGCCCAGCACGGCCTGTTAGGTGGAGTCTCGAGCACCGTGATACGGGCTTGAATTGATTCAATCATGGGCCTCGATAGTTTAATGATGCAATACAACTTCGGATTTGTTTGGCGCCAACGGTTAACATTCATGCGGTAGATGTAGATGTAGCTATTGGGTGGGGGTAGCTGCTAACTGTATGCTAGTAGTTGTCAGCAATAAGCATTTAAAGTAGTTGTTTAAAATAGAAGTGTTTGGCAAAACAGTTGTTGAAATTGTAAAAGACAATAAATAACATTTATTCATATATGATATGAACCATAACAATTTTATTAGTTGGTCCTATAGTTAAATTCAATATTAATTTTTTTATAGAATTTACACATAAAAAGGAGTATACGACTTTTTAACTACTCAAGGAAATGTATAAATTTAAGATAATATTCAACCCTCAAAAAATTCACATTGTCTATTTAATTAAAACGCTTGTGGAATCTGAAGCATAAAATATTGTGAAATATTAGTTATATCTTCTCTTTAAAGTAAAAATTTAAATCACATCCTCGCTAATATAGTGAAAAAACAATGAATTGCCATAAATAGAGCCATTAATAAATAGAAAAAGGAAAAAGAAAGAAATTTAAAACATTAGCTAACTATTCTATCTTATGTTATTATGTAGTGCTTAGTCGCTAGACTACTACCTATAAATCTCAAACATTACTTGCAGTAATGGTTTACGACCGCTACCCATAATTTACTCAAACCGCTACCCGCTACTACAACCACTACCTTACCAAACACTCAAAATTTTCTTAAGTAGCATTTTGATCTTGACTCATCGTTACTCTTTACCTAAAACACTAGTGCTAAACATGGCCCATCTTTGCTTGATTCATGACTTGTGCTATCGTGCCTCAAATTTAGAAAACTCGCACATACATATATTTTTTTTCTTCTAAAGATGGTAAGAAGAAGAAGCCTTTTGCAGATCAATCCGACCTAAATTAGCAGACAAGATCTTTGTGTTACAGATCATTGAAGATATCATTCTATCTTGTATTATCTTGTTATACATCATTCCTATCTTGTGTAATCTTTATTTTAGGATACTTGTGATTAGTCAACCAATCTTCTCCTAATTCTTAGGCGTGACTCTAGGCTTAACTTTAGCTATTGTATATTTCTCTTGTTGTATTTATACTGTGCCAAAACTGAATGAGAAAATCAATCTTTCCCATAACTTACATGGTATCAGCCTAAAAACCGATCCCCCTCCTTCACTCTCACCATGACTGACGCCTCTGTCACCTCTCCAAATCACTTTATTCCTCTTGACTCCACTTCCAAGCTTCATGTCATCTCTTTCCCCAACTGCATAAAACTCACATCCACAAACTACTTAGCTTGGAAAACTCAAATTGAAGCCATGCTCATTGGCTTTGACCTTCTCAAATTTGTTGATGGTTCGTTTCCTGTTCCTCCCACCACCATCACTACCGACTCCGTCACTAATCCGAATCCGGAACATGTTGCGTGGCTCCGCCAAGACAAACTGATTTTTGCTGCTCTTGTGGGTACTCTTTCTCACACTTTAATCCCTCTTATTTCCCAAAATGCCTCTTCTAAAGCTGCTTGGGATACCTTAGCCTCCACTTACGCCAAACCATCTCGGGGACATATTAACCAAATCAAAGATCGTCTCAAACATATTACTAAAGCCACCACTCAATCCATTAGTGAGTATATGCAATCCATTAAAACTTGTTCTGATCAATTAGCCTTCCTTGGCAAACCTCTTGATCATGATGATTTTATAAACCACATTCTCGCTGGACTTCCCTACAAGTCCTACAAACCGATTATAGATGCCGTGAATGCTCGCGACACCACCATTCTATATGATGAGTTACATGAGAAACTCATTCAGGCCGAAATTCACATCAACAATAACGCTTCTTCTGACCAAGCTACTACCTTCCCAGCCACTGCTCATGTAGCTCAAACTAGGCCCTCCTATACACCGCGTCCTGCTACCTCTAATGCCTTACTACCTACTCCCACACATCGTGCTTATCTCGGCACATGTCAGTGGTGCCGTGCTAAGGGCCACTATGCCTCTCAATGCCCTGCCTTCAAACAAACTCATCCTACCATCCAATTTCCTGTCCCTGCTCGTACAAACCGAACTCGCCCAAAGGCACCGCAAGCTAATGTTACTACTGTGTCTCATGCGCCTTCATCGGCTTGGCTTCTTGATAGTGGTGCATCTCACCACGTAACTAATGATCTCAACACTCTTGCTCTTCACACTCCGTATGACGGAACTGAGGAACTTGTAATCGGTGATGGTACATCTCTTCCTATCTCTCACATTGGTTCCATTTTTATTAATACTTCTCATAAAACATATGTTCTGTCTAATGTACTCTATGTCCCTTCTATCTCTCGTAACATATTATCAATCTCTCAATTTTGCCATGACAACTCTCTTATCATAGAATTCTTACCTTCTTCTTTTCTTGTTAAGGAACACAATGGGACAATCCTATTCCGCGGCCTAACGCATAATGGTGTCTATGAATGGCGCCCTCTACTTCCTACTACTTTTTCCGCTGTTAAGTCGTCTATGTTTGATTGGCATCACCGTCTTGGACATCTTGCCATCAACATCTTAAATAAATTAGCATCTACCTATCCTTCTGAAATTTCTATGTCTTGTACTTCTTATTCGCATTGTAACTCTTGCAATATCAATAAAATGCACAAACTTCCGTTTGGTACTTCCACTCTCACCTCTAATGCTCCCCTTGAATTAATTTTTTCGGATGTTTGGACTTCACCCACTCTCTCCCATGATAGCAAAAAATATTATGTAATATTTGTTGATCATTTTACTAAGTACATATGGTTTTTTCCATTACAACGTAAATCTGACACATATGATGTTTTTCTACGTTACAAAGCCATTGTTGAAAAATTCTTTAACAGACCCATTCTTCAACTCTATTCTGATAATGGGGGTGAGTATCTCAAACTCACACCTCATCTCTCACAAAATGGTATATCTCACCTCACTTCTCCTCCTCATACACCGGAACATAATGGTTATGCAGAACGTCGTCACCGTCATCTAGTTGAAACAGGCCTTACTCTTCTATCTCATGCTAATATGCCTACTGAATATTGGCCCCTTGCATTTGCAACTGCTACTTATCTCATAAATCGCCTCCCTCCTCCCACCCTCAATTATGACTCCCCATATCTCAAATTATTCGAAACCCCTCCCAACTACTCCAAATTACGCAGTTTTGGGTGCTTGTGCTACCCTTGGTTACGCCCGTACAACTCTCATAAAATTGAACCGCGCTCCAAACCTTGTATTTTCGTTGGTTATTCCGTATCTCAAAGTGCTTATCATATCCTTGATCCTACCACCAACAAAATATACACCTCTCGCCACGTTAAATTTGTTGAAAGTGAGTTCCCCTTTCTCACTTTACAACCTCCTAAATCCCCCCTCCATACTGTTAATCTTCATGATTGGTGCCACCTCACTCTACCCCTTGTCACTCCTTCACCCTCCCCTACTCCCTTGTCTAATTCTACTAATCCTATTCACTCGTCAACTCCTCTCTCACCTCCTGCACACTCTTCCCCTCTTATACCTCACCCTACATCTCCTACTGTCCTACCATCCTCTTCACCGTCCAACTCCTACTCCTCTCCTATCTCCTCTTCTAACTCCTCTCCTCCTCTATCACCTATATTAAACCCCCTGCCACTACAAACTCACCCACTGCCCTCTCCCCCACCGAACCTCCCATTCTCTCATCTCCCACATTCATGCCCTCTCCCACTCATCCTATGACCACTCGTCTGCAAAATAATATTAGAAAACCCAATCCCAAATATTTTTCTCCTCAAGCTAATAATCTTACCACTACTGCTCCTTTAATTCAAGAACCTCGCAATATTAATCAAGCTTTATCTCATCCTCAGTGGCGTCATGCCATGACTGAAGAATTTAATGCTCTTGTACATAATGATACTTGGCATCTTGTTCCCCCTACTGCCTCTCAAAACATTGTTGGGTGCAAGTGGGTCTATCGTATTAAGTACAAAGCCGATGGCTCGGTTGAACGTCTCAAAGCACGTCTTGTTGCTAAAGGTTTTCACCAACGCTCCGGTATTGATTATTCGGACACTTTTAGTCCAGTTATTAAACCCACTACTCTTCGCATTATTCTCTCTTGCTGTCTCTCATGGATGGCCATTGCATCAGTTAGATATAAATAATGCCTTCTTGCAAGGCACTCTTCATGAAGATGTTTACATGGCTCAACCCCCAGGTTTCATTGACACATCTAATCCTACTCATGTGTGTAAACTCAATAAAGCTATTTATGGCCTCAAACAAGCCCCTCGGGCTTGGTACAATGAACTCCGCACTTTTCTTATTTCTTTTGGCTTCCATCCTCTTATCTCCGACTCCTCTCTTTTCCAATATTCCCACAACAATATTACCTTCTACCTTCTTGTCTATGTTGACGACATCATCGTCACTGGACCTTCTCCATCTCACTTAAAATCATTCATTTCTCATCTTGCTCGCTTCTCTCTAAAAGACTTAGGACCTTTATCCTACTTTCTTGGCGTGGAAGTTGTTCCTACTAAGGATGGCCTTTTTCTTAACCAAACAAAATATATTACTGATATTCTCACAAGATTCAATATGCTAGGCTCTAATCCTGTGAGTACTCCCATGCTTACTACTCCTTCCCTCACTCTCACAAATGGCTCACCTCTTCCATCTCCTACTGACTACCGTGCCTTTGTTGGTGCCCTTCAATACTTATCTCTCACTCGTCTTGATGTTGCCTTCACTGTGAACAAGCTAGCTCAGTTCATGCATCGTCCTACGGATGAACATTGGCTTGCATTGAAACGTCTCTTACGTTATCTCAATGGTATTATTGATCATGGTCTTATGCTCTATAGCTCATCTTCGGTTCATCTTCATGCATATACCGATGCCGATTGGGCAGGAGACAAAGATCAATTTCTTTCTACTACTGGCTACATAATTTATCTTTGTCGTAATGCTGTCTCGTGGAGCTCTAAAAAGCAGCGCACTCTTGCTCGGTCCTCCACCGAGGCTGAATTTCGTGCGAGGCCGCCACCACGCCCGAGCTACTTTGGGTTTGCTCGTTACTAAGTGAACTTGGCTACAACTCCACCTTGCAACCTACTATCTTTTGTGATAACTTAGGTGCTACTCATTACTCGGCAAATCCTATTTTTCACTCCCGCATGAAGCACTTAGCTCTTGACTTTCACTTTGTTCGTGAGAATGTACAAAATGGAACTCTTCGTGTTACGCATATTTCGGGTGATGATCAACTCGCCGATGTTCTTACAAAACCACTCCTCAAGTCCAGGCATAACTACTTACTGTCCAAGATTGGTCTCACCTCTCGGTCGTCCATCTTGTGGGGGCGTGTTAGATCATTGAAGATATCATTCTATCTTGTATTATCTTGTTATACATCATTCCTATCTTGTGTAATCTTTATTTTAGGATACTTGTGATTAGTCAACCAATCTTCTCCTAATTCTTAGGCGTGACTCTAGGCTTAACTTTAGCTATTGTATATTTCTCTTGTTGTATTTATACTGTGCCAAAACTGAATGAGAAAATCAATCTTTCCCATAACTTACACCTTGGTGTTGGAGCAGTAAGCCAGCGTCAATCATTCTGTTAGTTATGTACATTGGGTTGACAAGCATCCAAGGTGATCAAATGACTAATTAATATCATCAATTAAAACACAAATGTTCATTGATGAACTATATCCAATCTGTTAGTTATTGCATTATGATGAATATTATAGATCAAAAGCATAAGTGAAGACTCCTTCCTTTATTAATGCGGATTTGTAGCAATTGTAGTTTTGCAAATGATATCCACCCAACTGGTCTAATATATTTTTAGCAATGATTTTTCTCCCTTTCATTAGCCCAAACTAGTTACTAATAACCAAGTAACGTAACACATACCCCTTTCACTCCATTACCTTTCTTCCTCCTTTCTCCAAAATTAGATTACAAAACATATTGTTAAGACTTAAGCAGTAGTATAATGATGAATGCCGATTATGGTGGTTACTTGTTTTCTTGTGAGCATATATAGAGAAGTTCCTAAAATAATGACGTCGTCGTGCAATCAGTGTAAGATCGAGGCCAAGATACTTAACACAATTATGAATTATCCCCGTCCCTCCCAAGTGTTTATCTTCCATGCATAAGGGTCAAGGGATCCAAGCTAGCTAGAATCAAGCTTGGCTGACCTTCATTCTCTTAACTGATTAAAATATTTTCATCTCGATCATAAATTAAATATTCTCCATAACACAAAAACAATAAAAGGTGAGCACATGCATGCTCAACCTAATTAGGGGGGTTGATATTTAAGTTGTGTGATTAAATTTTGCCTACACCTTTTTCTTTATATAACTACCAATACTCCAAAAATTATTAAGTCTACATGCAATGTCTCTCAGCTACATCAATTAAATTGCATGAGAGGATTCACATAGAATCTACAAGGACAAATTGAAAGAGGAGGTCATAAACGTCTATATTGTAAAAGACTAATAAATTGTAGGACTCCGGTTCAAACTTTTCCAAACCCTTCTCATCGATGGACTCACTAGAGGAAAAAAGCCGAAGGGCTGCGGTCAAAAAGGGCCCAAGGGCTGCGTTTTTTGACCGCAGCCATTGGACTAGCAGCCCTTGGCATTTAAGAAGGGATGCGGTTAAAAACCGCAGCCCTTAGCGCGTTAAGGGCTGCGGTTTTTACCCGAACCGCAGCCCTTGTATTTTTTTTTTCTTTTTGCATTTTTTTGTCCTAAATGTTCCCAAACAGTTATATATATATAAAAGTATCATTTTTCATTACAAATTATGTTATTTACACAAATATAGAGAAAATAATAACTGAATTACACAAAGAACTTCTCTAGATGACAAATAAAACCAAAATCTCCGCATCAACCGGCAAGTTGGAGCTACCAGCTGCCATGGGTCTGCTCTCTGTATTCCATATCAGTATCACTTCAGCATGAGACATCCAGATCAGTATGTAACTGAGATGTCAAATTTCAAAGAAACTGAAAGAATGTTGCTCTTCTATGATTAGAAATCAAACTAATTCTATCTTTAATACGCCAAAAAAAAACAGTGGAACTCTAGAACTCACATATAAGAAATGTAAGATAGACCAAAGCAACTAGCTCAAATAAAGAAATGTCCAATCATCTCAGAGGAGCACATAATAGTATAATATTAGGCCAACACACGATTATACATGTCAAGCCCTAGCCCTCGAGCTTAACTCTATAAGCAGTTTAACATCCTCCACCAAGGTAATAAAGGAGAATTGGAGAAGTGAAAGTCAGAAAAAACATCTCCAGTTAGGTTTGACAACATAAAGATGGCAACTACCATAAAGTCCATATGCATACCATGACTCTAGGATTTTCTGAAATGTACTGGCAGCAGCAGCAGCATTATCACCTAAATGAGCAAGAAGTCTACCCTGCCGGCTTAAGAAAAAGAGTACAAGTTAGTAAGAAATCAGATACAAGAAAATCGGGGGAAAAAAGGAGCTTAAGAGAGAGGAATTGGCAGACATTACATAAACAACCACAGGTTATCATGTAGGGTAAAATTACACATCGTACTTTCAGAAATAGTTAATTTATAACAGTCAACAAAGGGTCATAAGATAACTTTAAGAGGAAATTCATTCAGCCATGCTCTCAGTCTTAATACACAAGAATCATGAATTATTTGCTCACAACTAACCTGCCAAAGAGCCATACAAACAGCAGTAATTAGCTGAAAGCATGAATTAATTATCATTAACTTGTTGATAAGGACGATACAGCAAGTGATTTATTTGTTGGCTTTCAAAGTGAATCAAAAATCCTATATAGAAGTTAGAAGGGTCATTAAGGCATGCCAAAGCAAGATTAATCAAAGACCGTAGGAAATCAAAAGGCAGAACTAGGTCTAAAACTTTGGAAGCCTTCATTACCAAAATAAAAGCAGCTGCAACATAATATTTCATGTATATAGAAGGATTCAAATTTTTCAGAAATTTTCATCTCATAGTCTCATACCCTCCAAAAGGACCTTATTGGTTTATATATTTCTGTCTTGTTTTTCCTTCTCTTGCATAATTTTCAGAATTCATCATCGGTTGGGGGGAAGGGGGAGTGCAAGCGGGGGGAGTGCAGCAGGGGCCGGTCGGGGGAGTGCGCAGGGGGGCAAGCGGTGAGGGGGGGAGTACGGCAGGGGGAGTGCGGGGAGTGCAAGCAGGGGGGAGGGATGCGGGGGTTGGTCGGGGGAGTGCAGCAGGGGGGAAGCAAAGGAGGGGGGAGTGCGGCAGGGGGAGTGCGGCAGAGGGGGGAGGGCTGCAGGGGCCGGGTCGGGGGGAGCGCAGGGGGGCGAAGTGAGGGGGGGGAGTGCAGCGGGAGGGAGTGCAGGGGGAGTGCAAGCGGGGGAGGGCTGCAGGGGCTAGTCGGGGGGAGTGCAGCAGGGGGGCAACGGTGAGGGGGGAGTGCGGTAGGGGGAGTGCGGGGGAGTGCGGCAGGGGGGAGGGCTGCAGGGGGCCGGGTCGGGGGGAGTGCAGCAGGGAGGGGGGAGTGCGGGGGGAGTGCAGCGGGGGGAGGGCTGCAGGGGGCCGGTCGTGGGGAGTGCAGTAGGGAGGGGGCCGGGCGAGGGCGGGGGACGGGGGAGGAGATAGTTCAAGTCACCATTGCCAAAGGAGTTAGTTTTATTGGCTTTTTTCTTTTTTGGTTTTTTAGTTTTATTTTGTTAATTTTTGTTGTGATTAATTATCAATTGCTAGAAAAAGTGAACATAATATTATTATTAACTTGTTAGTGTTGGTTCAAAACTCTTTTACCAACATTATCTTATAATCCTAGATAATAAACCAACAAAAGAGGAGAGAGCAAGAACAACAACAACTCCAGCAATTGAGGAATCCTTAATAATTTCATCAAGACCAACATCACCACACTTACATTCTACTTCTGGGAAACTCTTACTAGCTAACTACGGATAAAATTACAATGATAACAAGTATCAGGCATCAACATTTTCCACATAGAAAACATCACAACTAGGGCTCAAAGAGAGCAAAACTAAAACATAATACCAACAATTACCAATTGCAATATACAGCATAAGCCATTTTATTGACAGCAAGGGCAACCAGATCAGTAAGCATTACCTTCTGTAAACAACCTTCAATCCTCTCCAATCCACAAAGTTACAGAGCTTTGGACCACGAGCGAGAACCAGCCCACTCAGCTCACGGAATCTTCATAAATCAACAGGTTCTCGTTAAAAAACAAATGAACGAGACTAGATTTCGCACCAAGACTAGTTCACCAGCAAGATTATTCAACATAAAAAAACAAAACTATTTATGACGAAAAATCAGAAAGTACTAGATGAATACCATTTTGTCAATCTCACTTTCCCTTATCGATTAATATGAACCACGAACTGAATCTGGAAATCACATTCCAATTACTACATTGATTAACCATTTCCACACAGCTTATAAATCAATCACATCTCATCTCAGGTTCAGAGAATCGATCAATTTCAGTCAAAAATCAATGATTAACCATTAGTGCATAGGTTGTGGAACTTTTGAATTGTATATATTTGATAAGTTACGAATTATTTCTCATACATAACCTCAAATTTATGTCAGCTTAGTTCCATCAACCAAGAAAGCAAACAAGTGCTCATTCGGATATGAAGCACACCAAGCAGTAGGCACACCAAGGGTTTTCAAAACAAGACCAAGTTCAAAAATAATTTAGTTACTTAGAACAACTCAACAAACTGATTTTATAATTTAACTTAACTATATAGAAAGTGATCGGATTTTATAATTTAACTTAACTCAACAAACTGATTTTGCTATTATACCAAAGATTCAGAAATGGGTTTGAGGAGCAAGTACCCATACAAATTCAGAATGAAAAGAGAGAGATTAGGGAGCTTAAACCTTGATAAGAATGCCTCAAATTGATTTGGGTGCACAATGGCGACAACCAACATTCGTACAACGTGCAGCAGTGAGATGAGCACCAATGGAACCGCGGCGGCGGAGTACCGCTAGCGAATGCCGAGGCAAGAGCAGCAAAGAGCGGCGCACCACCGACGTAACCGAAGAGAGAAAACTTCTTGAACCGCGCACCACTCTTGCAGATCTTTAACAACGACGGCACGACCACTACACCTCCACCACCGCTGGTTTGGTTTTGTGTGGTTGTTGGTGAAGATTCACGAAGAGAGAGAATGAAGAAGACCCCTCGCCAGCCAACCACCAAACGTCGTGAGCCCTCGCCGGCGAACCACCAAACGCTGTGAACCCTCGCCGGCGAAGAAGTGTGAGAGGAGAGAGATGATGCGGTGAGAAGAGGGGGGATGGGTTAAGGGGAATTAGGAGGTGAGAGAAATAGGGTTCAGCGGTGCTCAAGGGAGTAACGCGGGGGAAAATGGGAATGGGTGGGGTTTTATTTCATTTTTGGGTTGTTGAAGGGTTGCGGTTAACCCAAAAACCGCAGCCCTTTTATCAATTAGGGCTGCGGTTAACCTAAAAACCGCAGCCCTTAATTTAAGGGTTGCGGTTTTTGCATTAACCGCAGCCCTTGCACTGCAGCCCTTGCGTTTTTTTTCCACTAGTGACTTCTGACAATCAACATGATAGCTTTCATCAAATGATGCATTTGGGCTGAGCCATTCCCAGCTAGCAGAGAGGAGGGGGATTACAAAGAATGAAATTCAAGGGTACGGTGTACCTTGCACACCTCCGTTATTCTCTAGGAGGCATCCACCCAAGACAAACTATTGTTGGACTATGTATTTAGCCTTTGGGCTTGTTTATATATATTGTGTTGTATCTTTAGTTGCCTGGTTTAGGCCCACTTAGTGATGTAAAGTTAGGGCTGTATATTTTGGCTTGTCGGATGGAAATAGAAAGACACGACTAACACATTAGCACACCAAAACACAGCAGCCTTGTTTTCATGGTATCAGAGTCGCGGTATTGAACGGCGGTAGTTTGAATTTTTCCGTCAGCCTCGCCTGAGCCTTCGCATCACCCGCGTGAAAAGCAAAGGAAGGGAAGCATCATGGTTGACGATAAGCAGAACAGCGAAGATAGGAAGGGAGCGTGGCAGGTGAACGCCACTTCTCCATATTACCTGGGCTCCGGCGATCAGCTGGGCAACGTGATTAGCCACGTGATTTTCACTGGTGAAAATTACGTGGCCTGGGCAAGAGCGAATACGCTCTCGCTTCGTGTGCGACGCAAGTATGGCTTCGTGGACGGAACTATTGACAAACCCGATGATTCGAATGCACTTCTTGATTGGGATACCGTGCATTCAATGATTGTTTCTTGGATGTTGAGGAGTGTGGAACCGAAGATAGCTGCAACCATACCGTTGCACGAGAACGCATTCAATGATTGTTTCTTGGGAGTATCTTGAGAGGAGGTTTTGTGTGGCGAACGGACCTCGTATACACCAAATCAAGGCAGTCATAAGTGACTGCAAACAGATCGATGGGATGAAAATTGACGAGTAATATGCCAAACTAATGGGCTTGTATGATGAATTGGTAAGATTGAAACCCCTGCCCTCTTGTGAGTGCAAGAAATGTACTTTTGGACTTGGCTTGAAATTGTCAAAGGATAGAGAAGAAGAAATTTTCCATCAGTTTTTGATTGGCTTGGACAACAAATATACTACTGTGCGCACAAACCTGCTTTCGCAGCACCCATTAGGTGACTTGAACCGTGCATACCAAGCACTGGTTCAGGAGGAGCAGTCGCGGACCGCGACTCGTGGTCGAGAAACCCACGACAGTGTGCAGGCCTTCCACGTCAATTCTGAGCGTGGCAAGGGGCGCTTTGATCGAGTAGACAAGAGCAAACTATTTTGTTCTCATTGTAAACAGAAGGGACATGAGATGAGCATTTGTTTTAAAATCCACGGCAATCCGGCGTGGTATGAAGAACGACTTCGAGCTAGGAGTGGACGTGATGATGGGGCAGCGACATCTAGTGCTGGGGGGCAGTCTGCCACTGCCGTGGCCACACGTGGTGTGGCGGGTCCTACTGGGACAGCGCGCACTACCGGGGGAGCTCGCGCCCATGTTGTCAGTGACTGTGTTTTTAATACCGCAGGCGAGGGGGTGCTCCACTTGCCAATCTCACACCCGAACAAATACAAGCTCTCATGACATTACTCAATCACAATGAGCATAACACTAGTGAACGTATGACAGGTGAGTCTTGTGATATAGCTTGGATCATTGATACGGGGGCATCTTATCACATTACTGGCACCTTGTCCTGTTTGAGTGATGTACGTGATGTGAACGGATGTCCAGTTGGCCTTCCTAATGGGAGTACTGCTCTTGCTACGAAAAAGGGAGATGTGTATCTTACTCCACATATTATATTGCGATGTGTTGTTTGTCCTTGAATTTCATTGTAACTTGATTTCTGTGTCACATTTGGTGTCTGATAACCATTGTGCTATACAATTCACTCCTTCTTTGTGTGCTATACAGGACCAACCTTCAGGGACGCTGATTGGAGCAGGTGAACGGTGATGGGGCCTCTACTATTCCCGCAAGGTGGCTGTTGTGCAAGTTGTGGGTGTTCCTGGTTTGAGCATTTTTTATTTGTGGCATCAAAGGTTAGGACATCCTTCAGAACGAGTTGTGAAGCTGTTGCCTGCGATTAAATCTAGTACTGATAGGAAGAAGTTAAATAATATTTGTGATGTTTGCCCTATGGCAAAACAAACTCGTGATAGTTTTCCTACTAGTGAGAAAAAGCTAGTCGTTTGTTTGAACTAGTGCATTGTGATTTGTGGGGACCATATAGTGTACCTTCTTCTTGTGGGGCAGTTTACTTTCTTACTGTTGTGGATGTTTATTCCCGTGCTGTTTGGGTTTATTTATTGCATAATAAAACTGAGGTTTATAAGTATTTTACATCCTTCTTTGCTACGGTGGCCCGTCAATTTGAAACTAATGTTAAAACTGTGCGGAGTGATAATGGTACAAAGTTTAATTGCATGCTTGTCTTTTTCCAACAAAGTGGGATCTTGTTTCAAACCTCTTGTACTGGGACACCTCAACAAAATGGGCGTGTTGAAAGAAAACACCGACATATCTTGAATGTGAGTCGAGCCTTGATGTTCCAAGGTAATTTGCCTGTTCATTTTTGGGGTGAGTGTGTCCTTAGTGTAGTGCATTTGGTTAATCGTACTCCATCCGGGGTTTTGGGGAATAAAACACCATATGAGCTGATCTTTGGTCAGGTTCCCGAATTTGATTTGTTGCGTATATTTGGGTGTTTGTGTTTTGCTCATAACCAAAAAGTCAAGGGAGATAAATTCGCTCCTAGGAGCCGAAAATGTGTTTTTATTAGGTATCCTACTGGTAAAAAGGGGTGGAAATTGTATGATTTGGAGAGCAAAGACATTTTTGTATCTAGAGATGTGCAGTTTTTTGAGTAATCCTTTCCTTATGCATCTCTTCCCTCTTCCACTGATGGACCAACTGAAGATTTTGGTTTTTTTTTCCACTTCCTCTCCCATGTCTGATGACACGTTTCTTGTCCCCTATCTTCGGCCCAGTCCGTGCCCTCCAGCCCATCTCCACAAACATCCCCAGGCCCCGCTCCTGAAACTAGCTCCTCCCACTTCCCTGGCCCTTCTCTACCTACTGCAGGCCCATCAGACCCCGTGGCACCTTCTCCTTCCTCTTCCGTTCCATCCGCATCTCCATCAGGCCCACCTGACCTTACTGCTCCTTCTACACCCTCCACACCTTCCTCAGGCCCAATCGACACTATTTCCAGCCCAACCGAGCTTACTTCTCCGCCTGATGCCCCTGACCCAACTCTTTCGAGCTCTTCTACTTCGTTTGGGGTGCCTGATTCATCCCCTCCCTTATGGGTCGTGGTTTACGAGCAAAACAGCCCAATGTATTATTGCATGACTATGTGGTGCATTCAGTGGAGTCCGAGAGCCCCCTCCAGGTTCACTTGATGCTCCAGGTCCCTCAGGTACTACTCCTTATCCTATAGCTCACTTTGTGAATTGTGATAATTTTTCTCCTCGCCACCGCACTTTTCTTGCAGCCGTTGATGCAGGTGTTGAACCTCGTAGCTTTACAGAAGCTATGGATTATTCAGGATGGCGATAGGCTATGCAAAAAGAAATATCTGCCCTTGAGGACAACCAGACTTGGGTAATGACCTCTCTCCCTCCTGGCAAGAAGGCATTGGGTTGCAAATGGGTGTACATCTGACGGCAGCGTTGAACGCCTCAAAGATCGCTTCGTTATTCTGGGTAATCATCAGGTGGAAGGGATTGATTACAATGAGACATTTGCTCCCATGGCCAAGATGGTCACTGTGCGTGCTTTCCTTGCTGTCGCTACTGCTCAGAACTGGGATGTTCATCAGATGGATGTCCATAATGCATTTCTTCATGGTGATCTTGACGAAGAGGTGTATATGAAGCTTCCTCCTGGCTTCACTCTTAGCAACCCTGGTCAGGTTTGTAAGTTACAAAAGTCCCTCTATGGTCTTCGACAAGCTCCTCGATGCTGGTTTACTAAGCTTGCCACTTCTTTGCGTCAATATGGGTTCTCTCACTCCTATTCTGATTACTCTCTTTTCACTTATTGTCGTGGTTATGTTCGTCTAAATGTCCTGGTCTATGTTGATGATCTCATCATTTCAGGTAATGATCCTGCTGCTTTGTCTTCTTTCAAGCAATATTTGGGTGACTGTTTTCGTATGAAGGATCTTGGCCATCTCAAGTACTTTCTTGGGATTGAAGTTGCGCGTAGTGGTGATGGTTTCTTTTTGTCTCAAAGAAAGTATACTCTTGATATCCTTTCTGAAACTGGTCTTCTTGGTGCTAAACCTGCTAATACTCCCTTGGAGCAGAATCATCAATTGGCTCGTGATGACAGTCCTTTGTATTCTGATCCCTCTCAGTGCAGACGTCTTCTGGGGCATCTCATTTACCTGGCATTCACTCGACCGGATTTGGCTTATGTTGTTCATGTTCTTGCCCAGTTTATGCATCAGCCTCGCTAGCAGCACTGGGAGGCCGCCCTTCGGGTTGTTCGCTATTTGAAAGGTTGTCCTGGTCAAGGGATCATTTTGTCCTCCACCTGTGACTTGCACTTGACTGCTTGGTGTGACTCTGATTGGGCTAGTTGTCCTTTGACTAGACGGTCTGTCACAGGTTGGATGGTGTTTCTTGGATCTTCTCCCATCTCCTGGAAGACTCGGAAACAACACACCGTTTCCCGCTCTTCTGCGGAAGCTGAGTATCGATCGATGGCAGATGTTACAGCTGAACTTAAGTGGCTGCGCGCCCTTCTTGGAAGCCTCGGTGTGTCTCACTCAGGCGCTTGTTCTCTCTTCTGTGATAGTAAGTCTGCTCTCTACATTGCCCAAAATCCTGTGTTCCATGAGCGTACAAAGCACATTGAAGTTGATTGTCATTACATTCGTGACGCCATTCAAGCCGGTTTAGTTGCCACTACTCATGTCTCTACTACCGAACAACTTGCTGATCTTTTCACCAAAGCTCTTGGCACTCGTCAGTTTCTGTATTTACTAGGCAAGTTGGGCATTGGTCATACCCATGCTCCAACTTGAGGGGGGTGTTGGACTATGTATTTAGCCTTTGGGCTTGTTGATATATTTTGTGTTGTATCTTTAGTTGCCTGGTTTAGGCCCACTTAGTGATGTAAAGTTAGGGCTGTATATTTTGCCTTGTCGGATGGAAATAGAAAGACACGACTAACACATTAGCACACCAAAACACAGCAGCCTCGTTTTCAACTACCCACCTCGGGATCAATTTCTTAGTTTTTTACCTTGTTTATTACACTTGCTGGCACTCCTTTACCAAATGAACAATCACTCACTTTTGACAGTTATTCAATTTCAAATAATCCCGTTGTCATGGCTGATTATGGATTTCTCTTCCGTGTCATTCATGATTTGGTGCCCTTTCTTCATAAAGTCATGTATTGTTAGTGATGTGGAAGAGCATGGTCCTTTTTTCACTATAAGTTGCAAAGACGAATACCACTAGCCACTAGGTCTACTACCCTGAGTCTCTCTAAAATCGAAAGTCTCGACGCGTTGCAACCTTGAGGTACTCGAAGGTAGGCCCCAGGTTCATAGTTTATTATTCCGAATTTGTAAAATCATAATCTAATTTGATCAAAATCTCATATAAAATTATCTTTACAGGACTATTGCAAGTGGAAAAAAAATTGATACGTAAGAGTTAGAGATCCCAAACAGTAAAAAAAAACGTTGTAGGCTTATAAAGAAGCATGGCTAACTCACCCTAGATAAGTCTAAAAGTTCGTTGGGAAGGGGAATGTCAAGTGTATATAGATATATTATTTAACGAGTCCGCTACACGTTTTGTATATGTTTGAGTTATTATAATCACAAAGTTCAAACTCCAAGTTGTGTTTGCTTCAAAAGAACAAAAGAACTAACGTCCTACATTGACCAAACGCACGAGTTATTAGCTACTTTATATTTGTCAAACCTCTTACAAGCTTTGCTAGAAAACTAGAGGGATGGCTCTAGTAACCACACATGTGCGGACCGTGTGTGCGAGCCTATTGCTTTTTACTAATTTGTGCATTATTTGTTTTATAATTACCACAACTTGGTTTACATAATTTTGTTTGAATTGCTACCATATTATAATATTCCTACAATTTACATACCTTGTGTTTTAAAATGGTTGTAATGCTTGTTATTTTAACATCTCCTATTCATTGTATTGACTATACTGTTTCAAAAAGAATATTAATATTTACTATTTTGTAAATATAAATTGAGATAATCTGATAATCTAATAAAATCTCACATACATTGATTAATTAAGAAAGAAGCTCAGAATAAATTTGTTTTTAAAAATATATTAATAAATAATTTGTGGACAAAATTTGTGAGCTTTGTTTTTTCAAGTATAAGCTATTTTAAGACCTAAGAAGTGTGCATATTAGAATAATATGAACTGTGCTTGCCGATGCAAAGCAATACAAAGAGACAATCTATGAACTGTATAATGATTTGCTTGGAATAAACGAATAAATCACCAATGGCTGGAAGATCAGATTAGATGGGGCCCGCTTATAAACTAGCCAAAGACAAACTAATCATGTTTGAAACTTGAAACATAACATGTGGAGTGGGAATCTTGCTTTTTCCTCTTCGTCTCGGCCTTCTGTTCCTTGTATTTCCAGCATTGGTGTTGCAAAGGGGTGTTAGTTTTGTACCTTTAACCATTTTTATATCAAGATATCGTTGCTTTCATCATTGCATGCTTCCTAGTTTCAATTTTAATGATAGATTTTTTTACTTTTTGTAGCCAAAATTAACTAATTATGAATTATGGATTAACAAGGATCTCCGTGAATGATTGTCGGTTCAATGGACTATTTAGTCGATAAAGTTGTAGGGTTGAATTTTGTCTACATTATTATTTTTTGTAGGTTACGATAGAATAATATTCTTTTCTAAAAAATTCAATAAAATACTTAAATGAAGAAAAAAACTCTGTCCATTCTTAAATAAACTTCCTATTAAACTTGAGCGCGTATTTTAATAATTCTTAGTAGGGGTTATAGCCTTTTCGGTAATGTAATAAGTATTAAGAATGAAAATATGGATTGAGAGAGAAAGGTTGTTAATAGGGGTCTCATATTACATGAGATGTGTGGAGAGAACACACGTTACGTTAGAGAAGGAGTTAGTGGGGAGGGGGGGTCTACAAGGACCACACCAAATGAGTTGACCGATGGAGTTTAATTTTCATTTATAGCAACATGAACTTAATTTGTGAATTGTGTAAAATAGATTACATAATTTGTAATCTAAAGAAGAAGAGTGAAGAGAAGGCAAGAGAAATAGCATAGAAAGGAATTTGAAAAGGGAGAAAAACGGCATAGTTTGAAAAGAGAAAGTTTGATTAACAAGCACACACAAACAATATAGGCAAAGCAGGACTTCAAATCCATGATATTTTCCTTTTTCAGTGGAGAAAGATATGAAAATTTAGTTTAAAAGTAGATTTTAAAATATTATTTGACAAAGAAATAAATTAAGTTACTAGCTGAGAAATGTTTATAATTAAGGTATTTCATTTAAAAATATCATGTATTTTACTAAGTCAACAATTGATAGCTAGTTTACAATTATTTGCTTGGTTAGTGTAGCTTATTATACTAGGTCTTTGCTATTCATCGCCCTGTATTATCTTGCTATCGTCGGTCGCCGTGTATATCATACTTCTGTACACCCCCTTCCCCCTTCCCCTCCCCCCATGTCCTTTCCTTTTCCTTGCCCCATTCCTCTCCACCCCATGCACACACTCTCCCTCACTTGCATCCTCCATCGCCATTGGAGTTGCAACCACCACCAACTCCAAAAACACTACCCCACGGGTTCCACCACTGTATCCACCACCCCAAAAAAATTAAGAAAATTATTCTTGAAAAATCAAAATGTGAAAGAAAACAGGTCAGACGCTTACTAAAGACTCCTCAAAATAGGTGCAGACGCCTATTATAAAGGCTCTACCATAAGTGTAGACGTTTATCATGGACGAGTGAGCTTATGTTTAGATTTATGAGGCATACGTTTTGATCTATTGCGGGGCGTATTTAATAAACGTCTATGCAGGCGTCCATTTCAGTTTTGGGCGATTTTCGGCATGGTCTAAAGCGCCTGTTTTAGATTTGGGCGATTCCCGACATGGTCTCAAGTGTCGATTTCCGGCATGGTCTCAAGTTTTAACTGTCTAGCAAATTCTAGTCCAAATTTGTTAAAAACAATTAACCTTGTTCTTCCAACGAGATGTGGCGTTCCTCTGTCACCTTGCTTTTCTAGCGAGGGTGGTCAAGATTTCGTGGGTGGGGGAAGAATCCAGGTGCTTAATGTTCTTCAATGGTGGGAAGATTAGAGCGCAAGGGGAAGATGAAAGGGTTTAGGAGGAGGAAAAAGATCAAGTAGTAAAGGAAGAAGAAAGAAAGAGTATATGAAAGAGGGAATAGGAGGGATGGGGCTAAACATATAAAATATATAATAGGGCGATAATAAGAAATTCAGAGCGAGATTTGGTCATTCACATGTCTTATCTCCTTTTTGTTATAGTACTAGTAGTTTCTAATTGTTAGGCCATATATTTGGAGTGTATCTTTGTATCCTTCCATAAGTATGTTGTATGGTACATTTTAAGGTTATCAAAATCGCGATTTAAATCGTAAAATCGCACAATTCTACGAACTAACTTGGGCTAAACGATTTGAATCGTTCATAGAATCGCAATTGAAGAAAATCGGATGTAGAATCGTACAAAATCGGTAGAATCGGTAAAATCACGATTTAATACCTATTTTAACGATTCTGCATTTACCCCTTCTATTGAAGAGTCTATTGCTGGATATTAAAAAATTAGGGACAGACACATAAGATCTCATTTGTTTCAAACCCTAGCTAGCTGGCTGCCATATATTCACCCTCACATCTCGCATGCACGCTCTGATTTCTCTATCTTCTTCGGTTCTTCTTGATGCAATGTGTTTATTGAATCATTTCATTTGCTTTTGACTTATAGAAACATGTATTTTCTATACCTCTTTTATTCCCTTGATGACATCATTTCTCATCTCATGTGATTACCATTACGGCTAAAATTGGATTTTTAGTGCTGTCCATT